>JARHVA010001303.1:167500-765000 GCA_037957365.1 Torreya grandis
ACCTAAAACTGGCCACCGATAACCCCCAATCAGGCTTTTGGCTAGTTTCCATCTAAAATGCACAATTTGGCCTAAAAACACTAAAACATGCAAAATGATGTGAAACTGACATATTCAAGTATTGATTTTGGCTAGGGTATCCCTAAATGGGGCAAGCAATTTATGGGCTAGCTAACTTTGATTAGTTCATTTCAAGTCAAAATGATAAATTTACACTTGCGTGCTTTGGACTACTCTTTCCTATCAAATATTTTGCACAAGAATCGTGCCTTTGTTATTTGTTGTTGGCAACATCCTAAATGGGAATACACATCCAACACATTTGATGTTGACTTCTAATTCAAATCCATTCTAATTTAGGACCAATAATAAATCATTATGATCAATTTGAGTAATTTGTGCATAAAGTGCTTAAACATGCTTAAGAGTTAATTAACACAAATCAAGGCCTAATTAATAATTCCATGGAAACTTGTTGAGTACTTTATTTTCAAAATTAATATTGAATATTTGCATCATCAAGTGACCTCATTTCTTAGGAAGACATCCCTAAGCCATAAATGCCACAAATATCAAGATTCATGCCCTCCATACCTCATCAATGCCTTTTATGATGCCCTCCATGCCCTTAATTGCCCCTTCTTCCAATGCCATGATGAGGATAATTATAAACTTAATTCCAAAAATTGAATTAATCCTCAACCACACATCTCAATCTTGAGATGGATGATTCAGGTTGATTCTATTCAAATCCAAAAATCTATAAATAGAAGGCCTCATAACATCATTTCTAAGCTTAATTTGTGCAAAGTTATAATGCAAGATTGGTTCCAAAAGCTTCGAGAAACTAGTGTTATAATGCCAAATTGATTCCAAGCCAAGCCAAGCCACAAGCCAAAGGTGCCAAGAGGAGATGAAGGTATCCACACTCCATTGAAGAAGACCTCTTGAAGCACAAGCTGAGCAAGCCAACATTACAAAGGCATTTGGAGCATCCAAGGAAGGTGAAAGAAATTCTTATGTTTTCATTCCTTACTTTTTAAGTTGTGCTTGTTATTTACTTTTGTTAACTAAGCTCGCCCTAGTGTCTAGGCCTAGAAATGTTATGTCATTAGTGTGTTTATTTCATTTTGTTTTCATTTTAAAACTAACACCATACTAACCATCCTCTCTTGAGTCAAATTCCTAGATCACACAAATGACATCAAAACATATTATGCTAACCACTCATTATGCCTCTAACATGTGCTAGCTATTTGTGGCGTGTGTAGGGTATTGGTTAATTTTTGTATCATCCTCTGACATCTCGATCTATGTCACCCTCTCCAATGATGCTCTCCCTCTATCACACTATGAGGGTTGAGTTCTCTTGCATCAACCTCATAGAAAAATAGGTAGTTATACCATGATAGTCATGATATATATATATATATATATATATATATATAAAATGATAAATCAACATGATCATAAAGTAAACATTTACTTACAACTAACTCATAGCAGGGTGGTCATATAACCTGAGCAATATCCTACTACCCCATATCAACATATATCTCACAACTTAGTTAAAAATAGCCAAATCTAAATTTGTCAACTATAGATATCCATGAATAATCTATCAAGTTTATTTGGTAAGGAATCAAGATGTAACAGTCCCTAAGGGTCTTGTAAGTGATTTACTATCATGCAGGAGCTCTTCTATATCACTATTTCAACTAATTCTTCTTCAAAACCCTAATAAATACCTACACACATGAAACAATAAAATAATCAAATGTAAAAGGGATGTTACAATCGCATGGAGTAAAACCCCTATTGTCATGAACGTTGCCTAGTTTAACCCTGATGATATAGGTCTCAAATTACATGTAGTTCTTCCTTAGGTAATGTGCACCATCAACTTGTATGATATGCTAGGACGAATTTTGCTTAGGCCCTTCTTTGATCAAGCATGTAAAATCTAGGTGTGAATGCCAAGTAGTATCTAGAGTATTTTAGCTATATTATTGATTGATTTTCTGTAATAAGTGGCAAAATAGTAACTGTTAATTTAAAATTCCTTGTGAGGATCTTTATATAGGAGGATATTTGTTATGAATACAATACCTTTTTTGTTGGATGACATGTCATGAAAAAATATATAAAAAACATAAGAGAAGGGCCATGAAGGGGTTGAGACTCAAACATGGGTGAAAGGGCCCATCAGACACTAAAGGCAAAAGTGAATAATAGTGACATGTAGTGCTATTGTCCTCAAAATAGTGCTAATGTCTAAGGGCTCATAACAAAGCAAAAATCAAGTGTGATATACTATGGGCCCTTGGGACTGGGAAAAGGTGACTAGTAACTGCTGGAAGGTGTCAAAATAGTGAGAAAAAGGCATAAGAAAGATCAAAATACTCAAGGTGACCATGAAAACAAGGACTATGATCATCACTAAGACCCTTTATGTGAAAGAGCAACAAAAGACATAATACTTGTTGTTGATTGACCAATTAGGGTGTTTACATTTCCCCCCCTGTTATTTTAGTAATGCAATGAAATGGAAGTATTAGAGTAAAAGAAAATAGAAGTGTGTACATGTACTTACTTATGTGAATGTAATTTAGATTTTTGACCCACTTCTTAGATAGAGAAGTGGATGAGAATTAGAGTGAGATATACGAAGGAAACATATACTATAAATGCCCCTTGTATTAAAACTAAGTGTGAAGTTGAATGCATGGAGAAACAAAGCTCACTTACCCCCACTCTAAATATGAATATTATAAGCTAAATGTGTGTAGAAATAAGGATTGATTTCCCCCACTCTAAATCTAAGTAATGTGAACTGAAGGTGTGGAGAAACAAGTCTCACTTGCCCCCACTCTATATTTTAGTAATGTGAACTGAAGGTGTGGAGAAACAAAGCTTACTTGCCCCTATTTTGAATCTAAGTAATGTTAACTAAAAGTGTGGAAAAATAAGGCTCACTTGCCCCCACTCTGAATCTGAGTAATGTAAATTAAGTCTGGTGTGATGTTATGGATCAACTACTATTTATGACCTTGTGATCCAAACTGGGGAAAACTTGGTAACTCTACTGGTGATGATACTAGTGTAATCTAATAAATCTAAAAATAGGAACCAAAAACATGTGATATGCATCATGACCCCCAATCCTAATATCTGAGTGATGTAGTTATGTATTTAAATATTTGAATGAACTAGTACACATATGCCAATGTTATATATCTATGTGGAGTGTATATCTGAATATCTATGTAGACCTATGTGTTTGTATATCTAAAAATCTAAAACTCTTGATGCCTATGTAAAATTTTATAGAACAGTGTATCTATATATCTAAAAATCTATAACTCTGGATGCCTTTCTAAACTTGTGTAGACCTATGCATCTATATATCTAAAAAAAATTAAATCTGAATGCCTATGTAAACTTGTGTAGACATGTGCATCTGTATCTTTGAATAAGTCATGTAAGTTAATGCCTGTATAAGCCTATATGTTTGTATCTCTAAATAAATTATGCAATTGAATGCTTGTGTAAACCTATGCAGACCTGTATGTATGTATCTCTGAATAACCTCTATAATTTAATACCTATGTAAACCTATGTAGAGTTATATGTTTGTATATCTAAAAATCTGTAACTTTGGTTACCCATATGTCTAAAAAATATGAATGTAACTCTGTGTGTCTGAATCAATATATATATTTCCCCCCTTTTGGTGAGCGAGCCAAGATTATGATGAGGATATGTGACCAAAAATGGTAAATAGTGATTGTAATAGTGTTTACTTGGTAATTTTGATGTTGTATTAGGTTTGAATAATGTATTAATTGGGTCAGAGTTTGATAACTTAATGTGTAGTTGTATAGGTTCTTGATTTGTTGTATGGTTAATAGAATGTAATTATTTTTGTCATTTTATAGGTTTGAAACTAATGATAGGATTAGTTTTACCAATATTAGACAAGGTATATTGGTTTCAAGTCCTATGTACAAGAAATGGTTCACAAATCAGAGCTAAGGTTCTTGAGATATGGCAATAACAAGATAGTTATATTAATTGGCAAAATTGGTGTGCAGGGGCAACCTTGATAGGGTGGAATTGAGTAAGTTATGACTTTAATAGGTCATTTTATATCATTTTCAATTTATTTGAGTGAGAAGAAGTTTGAGTCTGAGAGAGAAAAATATGCTGAGGAGACAAGATGCTAGGTTCTCACGCTATGAGGAGGTCGAGGCACTTATTCAAGCCAGGGAGGAGGTGCACTTGGTATGAGACCCTAATGTTTTATATTTTTTATCAATTTTTTTTACTGTAGTATTGATTTTGTTGGGAAAGTTTTTTTTGTCTTGTTTTACAAAAGGTGGTGCTACTATCTTATTTTGGGTGCTAGTGTCTAGCTTTTGGCACTACTGTCTAGAGTGTGGCACTACTATCAAATGCCACTATTCTATATGAAACAATAATATACTATAGGCCCCAGATATGGTGCTTAGAATTGATAACTAGTTTTTGAATTTAGTTGGTGTTTGTCAATATTAGTTTTTATTTGCTTGATATCAGATTTGGTTGAAATATTTATAGGTCAATACCCGTATGAGGGAGTTCTGTGTTGGTTAGATGATGGAGACTATTAAGGGTTTGCCCTTGTTTGAGGTAGAGATAGATGTGCTTGATAGATTAGGGTTATGACATGTGGCTTTCTTGGAGCCTATGATCTAGGATAAATATATGATCACTACATTGTGTGAGAGATGGAATGTAGATACATGTACATTCTAGTTACCCATGGGTGAGATGACCATGACATTAGAGGATGTGTATAGGATCTTACGATTACCAATTTATGGGTGGTAAATTATGTTACAGGAAGTGACTAGTGATTGAGATATACATATAACATCCAAGTAATTTTATACTATGGTTATGGGTACTCATCATATAGGTAGTTAGAGTGACATACTATTGACCCTGATTCTTATGGTCAATGCTATGTGGTTGTAAAAGTTTTTAGAGGTGTTATTATCATCATTTATTACCATTTATGGGAGTGGTGTTTCCATTTCCTATAAGATGTATGAGATAATGTATGACATTGAGCATCATGGTGTAATATATTCATAGGGTCATACTATGTTGGCCCATCTATATAGGGCCCTATACCATTTTACTCAAGAGATGAGTGGTGGAGGTATCAATGCATTGACACTATTGCATTATTGGGCATACGATCACATAGCTATGAGTAGGCCAGTGCTACATCTAAGGGATGGATGGTCTCACCCATAGGTATTTATAACTAGATGGATGGGATAGGACATGCTTTAAGGAGAAGTACTACCTATTATTGGTAGTTATTAGATATTATGAGAGTGGAGGATATTATTTGGAGACCCTATAAGGGGTATCAAGGATGGATTGAGGATAGTATTTAGTTGAAGCAGATTCGAGTGAGCTGTTAGATACATGATCGATGAGATAATGTATATGATAAGTTTTAGTATGAGAATGTTACCCACTAGTTTGGTGTTGTATAAGATATGCCCCCAGTACTTGTAATGTGGTTGAGGAGTTTTGGACTCCTCTAAGGCTAAGGAATAGGCCTAGGCCATCAATTGCTAAGCTAAATCCTATGCCAGTGATAGAGTAGGATCCAAAGATCAAGGAACTAGATGTGGATGATACTAGGGTGATTGAGGCCTACTCAGCCTGGTGGAGTGAGGATAGGTGGGCTCCTATATTTCCAAGAGATGGGATGGTTACAGAGGAAATACTAGACATAGAGCCCTTGAGGGCCATGGATGGTAAGTTATATAGTTTATTTGTATGTTATGTGTAATGTTTAACCTTGTGTTTTGATATGGTAGGATTCTTATTAATTGTATGAAAAATTATAGGTAGTGGAGAGGATGATTATTGGGAGGTCACCATCGAGTCGATACTTCATGAGTTGACATGACATATTCCACATGATGTTGTGGATGATGGATCGATGGAGTAGTCCACCAATATTGCTAAACTATATGCTCATTTGTTTGATTATACAGTGATAGTAACTATAACATACATGTGAAAAACAATAGATAGAGATGAGTTACATGTAGAGCTATAGAGGTAGACTATTCCCTTACCTAATGCTCTAGGTGGGGTGAGTAGTCATATAGTAGATGACTATATATGAGTTCAACGAGAGTATGTTGAGTGTAAGGCTAAGTTAGATATGTATTGAGAGAGAGAGAGAGAGAATAGGCATAGTCATAGATTGAGGTCTTGTGGAGATAGTGGGGCCTCTAGTTCTAGTGCTGATGTGTCTACGAATGAGAGTGAGGGAACTAGTCCCAATAGTCATGTTCACATCATTAAGTGATGCATCACATTTGTATTTTAAATGATGTTATGAGTTATATATATGGATATGGTTATGTAATTTGGTATTTTTATTGGTATCTAGATCAGGTTTAGATTATGTAATTTGTTGTGTTTAAATTTGGTTATTTACTAGAAATGTTTGATGTTTGCAATTTTATTTCCATTGGAGTAATGTTAATTGATTTGTATATGGGTTATGCATGTTTTAGGCATATGTGTAGGAGATTTAAGTTTTTGTAGTGGTATATGGTTTTTATTTCTTCATTTTTTATATCTCATAAGATGTATGTGTGTATGCCCTATGATGGCAAGATACCCTATCTAAAACTTGATGGCATGGAGAACCAATGACCATACTGCTCATGTTGTGTTGGCATAGACAAATTATGATAGTGGAGCTACCTATGATGCATTGCTAGTGGATAAATATGTAGACTTTGATGCAAAAATCTTGATTGGTTGTCACTCTAAAATTGCATTCTGATTCACCTAATTTGTTACAAATATTTTAATCGATGTTCAAATTAAAGTTCGATTATGATCTCTGTACTGATTGCCATAAATATTTATCAATTATTGAACTAAAACTGTAGCCTTGGGTTGATAGTTATTCCCAAATATCTTAATTGGTTGATGAAAGGGAGGTGCATTATGAGCTTTGTAATTGTTTCCAAGTATTTTTATTGGTGTCTATACCAAAATTGTGCCTTTGGTCCTATAATTATTCCCAAATATCTTAATCAGTATATGCACTAGTGGTGCATTCTAAACTCTATAAACTAGTTGCCATCGCTATTGAGGTTATAATGTAAGATACTACTAATAAATAGTTGGCCTATAATTCACATGGATCTTACAATGAGTAACAAATGGTTCCTTAAAAGGAACACCCTGGGATAAGTCTGCCATAGAGGAGTGTGATTTAGGGGATTAAGACGAATGAGGGCCTAATGCCTGTTGTGTGAACTCTATGATTCCTCTTCTAACATATTGATTGATTCAAGATCTTAGTACATAGAAATGATTATCTGATGTCCATTAATCTAGTGAAAATGACAATAATGCTTATGTGGTATCTAGTGTAAATAATGAGGTGGATGATGAGTAATTGAAGGAAGTGTAATCATCCCCTCATCTAGTAGTGTAAGCAAAATGTCATGAGGCCTAACCTTATCTAAAAATTGTATAACCCCTCTCAGTATATCCTTTGTGCTACTCATTGTAGCTGGTGTTGTATAGAGTGGCTCTTTGACCTTGCTAATTATTTTTATTATTTGTTTTATTTTTGCTAGTTTAAGATTTGGAAGTGTAGTAGGCTATTGTACCAAATTTGATGACTAAGGTATTGAAGGATCTAAAGATGAATCTGCCTTTAACTATGTAATAACTAATCCCAACTGTGCCTCTAATGAGATAGCTACATTTCATAAATGTCTGAATGATTTAGATGTTTGATATATCAATGTGTCCTTGAGAGGATAAATTAACTCTCTAACAAAGATATATTGCACTTCTAAATCCATTGGTTGATAAATTAACTAATGCAAATAAGCTTTAAATCATATAATTTACTCTAAGGTAGGATTTATCTTACCATGATGTAGTGAAATTAACCTCCCATGTGTGACTAGAATGTTTCTACTCAAAATTCGCTTTTAGATCTAAGAGAAAGAAGAAACTAAAAAAGTAATGGACAAGGCATGGGAAGTACCTGGACTAAAAACTACGCACCGTAAATCCAGACGCTTGTGAGCACCCCTCTTTGGCTGTGGAGGAATGACACCTGCAATGAAAAGAAACTTGGACAAGAGGATGTTAGATAGATAGGCAGTGGGTTGCCAAGCAAGAGCTTGTTCTCGGAAGTGTAAAAACTTCCTTAAGGGAGGTCAACCCACAGATAACAGACAGATAAAGACTAAGAAAATGTAAGATACCAGAATATAGAAGTGATAAACAGATTAGGAATGAAAGAAAACACCAATGATTACCTGAAAGGAGCAATCGGGCTGATGACAGTCGCCGAGGTCGGGAATGTTGCCAGCGTCGGTTAAGAGGTATGCCAACGTTGGTTATCCTGCCGGCGTCGGTTGGGGAAGTGACCGGCGTCGGTCAGGGTAATAGCCTGTGGTCGGGTCTGGGATGTGTTCTGGACTGTGGACAAGTCTGGGATGCTAAGAGGGTCGAGACAGAGTTTGGGGACGAGTCTGAATGGACTGTGGAGTGATCTTGCCCTGTACAGGGTCTTTGTTGGCAAAAGGGGGATGAGGGAGTTGTCTGGGATTGGGATGAAGAGTGGGACAATGTGAGAGGAGGATGGACAGAGGACAGGTCCTAAGAAGGCTTTTCAGCCTCTCAGGGGGAAGGATGGAGGGAATAGAAATAGCAGATAACTGAAAACTTAAAGAAAAGAAACAATTAACAGACTTGCTTACCTTTTGCTTGCTGAATGAAGAGTTGAAGAAGCTGTTGTTGAAGCCATAGAGGATTCTACAAGAAGAGAACTCTGATGAAGAGCCTTTGCACCTGTTGCTGTTGTTGCACGAGGTCCAAACGGAGACAAGATGAATGCCAAAACACCAAGAGAGATCTGTTTGCGAGCTCAAGGGTCCAGGGGGGGTAACGAATGCAGAAAGGGGTAATGAAGGATGCCGACGCTGGCAGTTTCGCCGACGTCGGCCAAAGGGTCGCCGACGTCAGCGGTCGCAGAATGGGGACAGAGGCTAAAAATAGCCTCTGCCCATTCTTGCACGCCGCTGAGCGAGGGGGGATGGGAGGAACGGTCACGAGGATGCCAAAATGGGCGTGGGGGGAAAATAATGAAGAGATTTGGCCTAATAAATGCTAGGGGGAAGGTGGAGGGATTCAAGGGAGGATCCAAGGTGGCAAGGGTAGGGTGGAAAGGGGGCCAAGGTCAAGGGTTAGGATAGGGGTTTAAGGCCAAGGGGGAGGACCAAGGTGCAGACACGTTTGCGGTGTCTACATTTGCCCCTTTTTGTCTTGTTGGTTGTTCTAGACGAATTGCAAGACAAAAACAGGAGTTGGTTGCCCCAGAAAAGGGATGAGGTGTTCCCCCCTCAAAGCAATAGTCGAGAGAAGGGAATCGAAGATCGAGTGTCGATTTGACAAAAGGTGGATGAGAAAGATGAAAAGTGAGTGAAAACACTGCAAAAGTCGTGATTGCACGTGTACCACGTCACGGGATGGTCGGGTCAAATTATCGCATGTCGAGGGTCAAGGAGTGCCAAAATTGAAGTAACCGGGCCCCAGCATTTAGTCGTCTGCTGATCGGGTCACTCAATTTAATCTGAAGCTCCAAATGGTTGTCGTGTTCCAGGTATCCAGGGCTCAGGAAGTGCTCCCAGAAACACGAAAAAGCCACAAGTAGTAGGGATCAACTGGCTCGCGATCCTATACTTGCGAAGGGTCAAAAATAGTCTGCGGACAATTCTGCTAACCATCCGTGAGGTAGCACACACGCAAAAACAACCAAGGCAACACGCTGTCTTGGAAGTGGTCGAAGGTCGAAGGATGGTCATTGGTCAAGGGGATGGATGGATGAAGGATGCGGCCGAGCTAACCCCAGAAGACCCCATGTCAACTGAGTGCTGCCTACATAGCCCCTGTCGTAGGGGCCTCAGGCCGATGTAGTTCTCCCTAAAAGGGAGGGAGGGTCAGAGGGATTGATTGGTCTTGGTCAAAGAAATGATTGGTCTTGGTCAAGGAGAATGATTGGTCTTGGTCAAAGAAAATGATTGGTCTTGGTCAAAGAAAATGATTGGTCTTAGTCAAAGAAAATGATTGGTCTTGGTCAAGGAAAATGATTGGTCTTGGTCAAGGTCAAGGTCAAGGTCGCAGAAGAGAAGGTTTGTTCATCAAAGAGACGAACAAACGGGGGTGGTCGAGCTAACCTCAGAGGATGTGTTATCTGAGTGCTGCCTACATAGCCCTGGTCATAGGGCCTCAGACCAATGTAGTTCAGACAAATTGAGAAGATTGGTCGATGATGAGATTGGTCATGTGTTGAAATGACGAGGGTAAGATGAGGATAAAATGATGCTACAGATGGTGTACTCTGTAGAATTGGTCGAGAGTCTTTCATCCCTAGCAAGTTTCCATAGTCGCGATGGATATATGCTAAAAATGAATAGAAGTTGATTTATGCTTCAGCAAGTATTGGTTTATGCTTAACATAAACTGGGTCTAGTCGGTAGTTTCCATGTGTACTGGTGTCCATAGAAACTATGTGAAATGGTCTAGGATGATGTCAGCTGAAAATGATGAAAATGGCCGGGTTTGAGATGAGTCGACAATTGATGCGGTTAAATGTGACCAAAGTGAAGAGAAAAGATGAAAGGCAAATTGCTCTTTCATTGACAAGGACCAGAAAGGAAGCATAGATAGGGGTTATTAAAACCAAGAACCCCATTCATGCATTACGTCGTTGACCAGTGTTGAGTTAGAACGGTAATCGAATCACTTTGACATTAAAGTGAGCTCGAAGTCCCTTGAGCAGGTGAGAGGAAGAGGATAGGGTAACCCAGTTTAAGAGCAGGAATAACCTTGCCCCTTTTATAGGAGACCCTGAGACAACTACAAGCCAAGTCCGTGACTCATTTTTTTTTTTTTTTTTTTTTGGTGCAGGCTGATCGATGCGGGAAGCCTACGTAGAGATGTCTTTTGATGTAGTGGTCATGTTGCGAAGCTGATCAATGCGGGAAGCTTCTAAGAAAGGTGCTGTTTGTAGCAAGATTAGTCATAGCCATCCTTCAAGGGAGTGGTCTATATTTTTGCTTAATAATGTTTGATAAGTTGGCCTAGCTGTCCTTCGAGGGATCAGTCTAGTAATACAGCAATGATAGTACAACTGTCCTTCGAGGGAGCAGTCTGTCTTTTTGATTTTGACTTGATTTTGTGACCATGGATATGTTTTGACATCTTGATATATTTTTTGATTTGATTAGAGTCATGGACAAGGCTGTAGAAGTTCAAGGATGCCCCTTTTATTAGGACAAAGCATCCATGCATCATAAAAGGGTTGTAGAGGACTTGTTAAAGGGAAATAGGGTTGAAAGGGATGAGGATTAAGAGGATGAGGATTGCTCAAGGGACGAGCTCAAGTTACGTGTCAAGTAGACGAGTACTCGACTAGCAGAAGAATGGTCGAAGACGCAAGACATAAAAAGGGGTTTAAGGTCTAATAAGACCCTGGGCCATGTTAGTACGTTAAGGTCCGAGTCAATTAGGAGCGGACTTGCCCCATTTGGCTCTTTCTAGATTGGTCAGATGTTGATGGTGGACGTGAATTTGAATGATAGGTTGTTGATTGGTCGAGACTGGTTGAATATTTGGTTGAGAGGTCAGGGTGATTGATATTTGGTTGAAGTTTGGTTGAGACTAGTCGAATAATTGGTCGGGGGTTGGGTCGGTGGATACTTGGTCAGGTTTTAAGATAAAATGAGTGATTGATATGTGGTAGAGACTGGGTTGAACAGTTGGTCGAGGTTTGAATAAAGGATGAAATCTCCCAGCGGGTAGGGAGAATGTTTGAAAGGTTGGTTAAGGTCAGTTGAGGTTTAGTGGTCAGATGGACGGTGTTAATGTCGAATAAGGGGGTCAAAGGCGGCAAAGGGACCACAGTCTGGCGTGGAGATCCCGATTTAGGTGATGAGGTTGGAGAGGCATGAGTCAAGGTTGATGTTTTGTCGAAAAGGTGGTCAAGAGGACCCTTGATGAGAAGGGAATCCTTTTTCTGGTGCTGACGAATGACAGCTTTAAGAGCGCAACAATGCTCAGTGTCATGTCCCGGAGTGTGATGATAATGGCAGAATGTGGAGTTGTCAAACCAAGATGGTCTTAATCCGAGAGTTGATGAGTGGGGTCGTGTTGAGGGTTTGTTGATAACGTGGTCAAAAAGAAGGGTGTCATTCCCAAGACATTGGCGAATGGTGACCTTGAGGGCATGACAATGCTTCGTGTCGTGCCCAGGCGTGCGATGATACGCACAAATGCGAGTGTCATTGAACCATGGTGGTTTAGGTCTGAGAGATTGATATTGTCTAAGAGGCGGGAGGTCGATACGAGATGACTGCAACAAGTGCCGTAAGAGCAAGACATATGAACCTGCTAACGGGTCTGGATGCTTTATTGCAGTGAGGGTTGATGACGTTGGTTTGGGAGGTGAAAGAGGCATAGGTCGAGAGTTCGGATGAGATGTATGTCTGATGGGATGAGGAAGTAATGGAGGCGATGTGCCTCTGTGAAGGATGGGAGTGGGAAGCACTCTTATTAAAGTGGACGGATGCGGGCCCAAGATTGAAGGTAGTGACGAAGGTGGGGGAGGAGTTCTCCGATGTGGTCTAGTAGCTTTCATGTGTTTGGGTCGAGGGCCACCGTTGTGCGAGGCAAGGTTAGATGTGGGTTTGGGTTTAGATGTGGACGAAGGTGAGTGAGATGTAGAAATCTCACGCAAAGGGCAAGAGGAAACCACGACTGGGTCTTCCTCGATTGAAATGGGTGGAGAGACTGGTTCTTCTCTTGGTGGAGAAGAAATAAGAGAGTCTGGCTCCTCAAGTGGGCAGAGGGCATGGATGATCGTGCCTTCTACTTGTAGTTGAGGAGTAGGTAAGGTAGGGTCTTCGGATGAAGGTGGGCTTAATGGCGTTGATGTGGTCAAAGCATCCTCCGATACAAGAGAGGTAGATGGAGGACTAATAGGAGAAGGAGGTTCCTCATCCTTTAATGGAAGAGGTTGGTCAAGGACAAGAGGCAAGATAGTGCTAATCGTGTGAATGTCATGGTCTTGAGGGTCATTGGTCAAAGTCTGGACGTTGTTTTGAGTAGGCGGATGATTCAGAAATGGTTGTTTGAAGATGTCAATATGTGGGTTAGGTGGGGCGTTCGGGTTATCTAAAATAAGATCCCCCTTGTCGATCATGTCTTGGACGATGTTTTTGAAAGTTCGGCAGTTGTCGATGTCATGGCCTTGGACGCGGTGAAAGTGGCAGAAGTCGGCCTCTCTATACCATGTAGGGAGGGCTTTAGAGGGGTCAAATTGAGGTGGTCGGATTGGAGGGAGATTGAGGACCCCCTGCTTGAGAAGTTTTTCCAAAACGGAAGCGTATGGTTCTCCAAGTGGAGTGTAAGAACGCTGAATGTACCATTGTTGGAATTGTTTGGTGATGCTGGAAGATGTCGAAGGTTGAGAGTAATTCATTGTTGTTGAGGATGGTGATCTAATGACCACAGTGTTGGCCACTCCTCTAGATTCAGAATTGGCAGAAGAAGAAGGTCTGGAAGAAGAATGGCCAGTAGATTTTGCATTGGTATTACGCAATTTGACCTTATCTTCTTCAAGGGCACGGAGTTCAAGCTTTCGAGCCATGATGAAAGCTTCGTCAAAAGTGCGAAATGTCTGAATCCGCAAGGTAGAAGAGATGTGTCTGGCACATGCTCGAGAGAAGAGCTCGATGAGCTCGGGTTGAGGTAAAGAGAAGGAGCGCTGGTTAATCAGACCTCTCCAACGAGCGACAAAGTCGACAATTGATTCGTCATCAAATTGCCTGATGGAGTAAAGGTCTGTGATTGAGACTTGTTTGGTGATGTTGATTGAGAAATGGTCAAGAAATAGTTGGGCGAGTTGGATGAATGAAAAGATAGAGTGTCTGGTAAGAGAGCTATACCAGTCAAGGGCAGGGCCAGAAAGTGACATAGGGAACGTGCGTAAAAGCAACGCATCATCATGGGCGATAAGATAACATGCATGTCTAAATGCCTGTAGATGTTGTTGTGGGTCTTCCTTACTCTGAAAGCGAGTGAATTTAGGAAGCTCCCAATGGTTAGGGTATGGTCGAATAGGGACGGAAGGATGGATGGGCTCATTGCAAATTTATTCATATGACAAAGTATTGCTTGAACCGGAAATGGAGGCCTCGAGACTGGACATTTTATCCATCAGCATCTTGATGATGTCTGCTGACGGATTAGCGGGTTGAGCACCCCCTAGGTTGTAAGGCGCTTGGAAGAGGCTAGAGGAGGTGTGCGACATAGTCGGTTGTACAATGTACAGATGACTAGTCGCAGGGGCGGAAGTGGAGGCTAGAGGTGGTTGCGTTACGAAGGTTGAAGGTATAGGTTGACTGGGCACCGCCAAAGGTGGTTGAATAGCGGCACTGGTAGAGGGACAGGTTGGCACTCCTACATTTGTGGGCGCAAGAGTGTAAGGGGTCGAGGTAATCAAGTTCTGATATGATGTAGAACTTGGTTGAATTGCAGGTAGTTGAGGGGGTAATGAAACCCCGATGGAGGTCGGTCTAAAAATAGACGGGGAGGCCAAACTTTGCGTATTGGCCATGGTTGGGTTAATAGTTGAGGCGAAAGGCTGAGTCATAAAGGGTTGGGTGGTGAATGGTGTGGATGTCGTCGCCACGTCACCCGAAAGGTCTCGCGTTGGGTTTCTCACGAGATAGTTTTGGAGGGCTGCGGTATTGAGGTCCAAGAATCTCTCGAAATCTTGGTCCCCTTCAGGGATGATGGGAATTTGAGTCGGGGTCGGGGTCGGGGTCGGTCCTGTAGGAGTTCTTTCAGTCTCTGAGTGGAACTCCATGATAGGACTGGTTAGAGACAGGATAAACGGAAGCGGCTGTTGGCTAAAGTGGTTAAGAAGAGAGTCTTGGTTCCAGAAACTGTGTTTTTGCAGTCTCAGAAAACCAGAATGGAGTTTTTTGACAGGGAAGGGATAGGTTTTAGGCTGCTAGTTTTGAAGAAAAAGGACAGTGACAGAGACCGATGTCTGTTTAAAAACCGATGTCGGTAATAAATGTGGCCGACGTCGGTCAGATAATCGATGCCGATAACATATGAAGCCGACGTCGGTATCAGAACCGATGCCGGTGACAGGGGAAGGCCGACGTCGGTGGTAGAACCGATGTCGGTGACTGTGTCTTCTAGAGAACCAAAAGGTTTGATGATTCTTGGAAAAACAAAGAAGAAAGCGTCCTCACACACTCAAACAAACAGATGAGAAGAAGAAAACAGAGAGAGACAGACAAGCCTAAGCGATAAATCCTAGGAATTAACCTTAGAAATTGTGGCTTATGCCTTAGATGAATGTTTGGGGAGATTGGCTGAAAAATGGGTCTTAGAAGAAGGCGGTCTAAAGATGGTTTCGGGTGTTGTTTTAGGTGCTCAAAAATCTGTGTTAGGGTCTGGTACGTGGCCTGGTGCTAAGGAGCAAGCTCCCCTCACTTCACGATTCCAGTGGTTAGCTGGTCTTGCTTAGCCAAGATATACCTCGCCTAGAGTTTAGACTCCGCCAGAGAATGGAGTGGGCTTCCCCTTGGTGATGAAATCCAAGTAGGGTCACCGGGATGAGTAAGGTATCCGCTGGGGGATAAAATCCCAGTCGGGCCTTGTCTCAAGTAATTTTTATGTTCGTTTAGTGCATGTGGTTTGGTAGTGTAACATCAAGTGTCTACAATTCATTCAATATGCGTTTAAGTTACTAGATGTGGACTAATGCAAACACAAGCAGAAATGAAAGTGCAATACGTTTTAATGCCCAAGTCGAAATGTGATGTTGTGATGCAGACAAGTTTTGAGAAAGGGTCAAGAGTATGATGTTTAGACTAGTCTAGAAATGCAAGGAAGAAAAGAAGGATTCGTTTTAGTCCTGCTTATAGTGTTATTGAGAAGAAGAGAAAGAGGAGAAAAGGTAAGAACCTAATGCTCCTAAATGAATGAAGAAAAAGGAACCCAGGAGGAACCTAGGGTCCCACCGGGCGTGCCAGAATGTTTCTACTCAAAATTCGCTTTTAGATCTAAGAGAAAGAAGAAACTAAAAAAGTAATGGACAAGGCATGGGAAGTACCTGGACTAAAGACTGCGCACCGTAAATCCAGACGCTTGTGAGCACCCCTCTTTGGCTGTGGAGGAATGACACCTGCAACGAAAAGAAACGTGGACAAGAGGATGTTAGATAGATAGGCAGTGGGTTGCCAAGCAAGAGCTTGTTCCCAGAAGTGTAAAAACTTCCTTAAGGGAGGTCAACCCACAGATAACAGACAGATAAAGACTAAGAAAATGTAAGATACCAGAATATAGAAGTGATAAATAGATTAGGAATGAAAGAAAACACCAATGATTACCTGAAAGGAGCAATCAGGCTGATGACAGTCGCCGAGGTCGGGAATGTTGCCGGCGTCGGTTAAGAGATATGCCGACGTCGGTTATCCTGCCGGCGTCGGTTGGGGAAGTGACCGGCGTCGGTCGGGGTAATGGCCTGTGGTCGGGTCTGGGATGTGTTCTGGACTATGGATAGGTCCGGGATGCTAAGAGGGTCGAGACAGAGTTTGGGGACGAGTCTGAATGGACTGTGGAGTGATCTTGCCCTGTACAGGGTCTTTGTTGGCAAAAGGGGGATGAGGGAGTTGTCTGGGATTGGGATGAAGAGTGGGACAATGTGAGAGGAGGATGGACAGAGGACAGGTCTTGAGAAGGCTTTTCAGCCTCTCAGGGGGAAGGATGGAGGGAATAGAAATAGCAGATAACTGAAAACTTAAAGAAAAGAAACAATTAACAGACTTGCTTACCTTTTGCTTGCTGAATGAAGAGTTGAAAAAGCTGTTGTTGAAGCCACAGAGGATTCTGCAAGAAGAGAACTCTGATGAAAAGCCTTTGCACCTGTTGCTGTTGTTGCACGAGGTCCAAATGGAGACAAGATGAATGCCAAAACACCAAGAGAGATCTGTTTGCAAGCTTAAGGGTCCAGGGGGGTAACGGATGCAGAAAGGGGTAATGAAGGATGCCACGCCGGCAGTTTCGCCGACGTCGGCCGAAGGGTCGCCGACGTCGGCAGTCGCAGAATGGGGACAGAGGCTAAAAATAGCCTCTGCCCATTCTTGCACGCCGCCGAGCGAGGGGGGATGGGAAGAACGGTCACGAGGATGCCAAAATGGGCGTGGGGGGAAAATAATGAAGAGATTTGGCCTAATAAATGCTAGGGGGAAGGTGGAGGGATTCAAGGGAGGATCCAAGGTGGCAAGGGTAGGGTGGAAAGGGGGCCAAGGTCAAGGGTTAGGATAGGGGTTTAAGGCCAAGGGGGAGGACCAAGGTGCAGACACGTTTGCGGTGTCTACATAGAGGTCCCTTATTCTATATATAATTCCTGAGGAAGACTACCTCTAGCTTCTCATATGTATGGAACCATGCACTAAGGAGTGTATGGTGGAACTAGCCTAGTGTTTTGTCCTTTAGTGACTTTGGAAACACTTGGAGTAGGATTAAATTGTTTGTAACATGAGCCATGCCTTTCTCATAATCTTGAAGATGTAAATATGGATCATCTTGTCCATCAAAGATAGATAACACTGGTATCTAAAAGTTATGTGACAACCTCATAGTTGCAATTCTACATGGAATAGGATTATGATGGATAGCATTGGAATCATCCTAAGATCTATATGCCTCATTCTCCAAAGTGAGATGGTGTACTTTGTTTTGCAAAGAACCCACAATATGCATTAAATACATTAATACTTGTAAAGGTACATTGTCATTATCTAGGGGTTCATTTAATGCTTGAATTTTAATATTTATTTTAGCCATTGGTATATAAGATTGGAAATCTTGTTTAGGAAGGGTTGGTGTGATCTTGATAACCTTTTGAGGTGTGATAGATTTGACCTAGTTAGAGGGAAATAAACTATCACCCTCATTTGGGTTTATTTGAGAACTAGGTTCTACTATAGTAAGGGAGGTTGAGGGGAATTCATTGGCATTTTTTGTGTTGTTAGTTTGAATAGAAGGTACTTTATTTTATAGTGAATGAAAATTATGCACATAGGAATAAGTGGTGTGTGTCTTTTAACATGTGATCTAATGGTTGGTTGAACCATATAAATATGTGAAGTAAGAGAAGAAGTAGAAGTTGTAGATTCTATGTCATCCTCAACATAATCAAAATAATCATCATTATACCATTGTTCCTTGAAATTAGAAATTAATTCATTTGAAGAGGTAACCGTAGAAGAAGTATCATTCACATGCTCATTAAGAGAAGGAGAAGGAGAAGATTTTAACTTTTCACTACTATGCAATGTATCATCTTGTGTAAGTGTAATGCAAGGTATTTGTGCACTAGTCATTTTTGAAATGCAAGCATGATTATCATTTTCTACTTGAGTATCAAGGGAAGAAGGAGTAACAATCATGTTTTATTTAAGTACATTATGAAATATAGGGGAAGATTTAGAAATATGTGCATTATCTATTTGTGGAAAAGAATCATTGCATTGAGTTTGAAATGTAAATGAAGGTGATAAAGAAATTCCTTCTACCTTAGTTTGTGCATTGTTAAAAGGTGTAAAATTCTTTATATTTGCACTTTGAAATGTAATCGAGAAAGGTAAAGAAGATGAATTATTTTGATCTAATTTATTTGAAGCATGTAAAGGTCATTTTAATGTAGTGCACTTATATTTATTTATTTTAAATAATGAAGTAGCAAACTTAGTTGAAAAACTAGGATCACATTGTAATAAAACACTACCAACGAGAGGTTCTTTTGGCATTATGTTGTTAATTTGAGTTTTAGGAATACGAGAAGAGGAAGAGGAAAGAGAAGATGATTTATCTAATATATCCTCATGTTCATTTGTATTATCATGTACATAATAATCCTCATATCCATCATTGTAACAATAGTCATCATCATTATAAATGAAATCATTATCATGTTCTAATGTACAATCTTGAAAATCAGTCCATTCATTGTTATAATCATGGGGAAAATTCAAGATTGCATCAAGGGGATGAGGGGTAGATGAATTTGTAGATGCCATTTTAAAATTTGCAAAGAATATAATGTAAATAATGAATAATAAACACACAAGATGTAGAATATAATCTAACATATATATGTGTGTAATGTGTGAATTTGTGGAACAAAGATTGTAACAAAAAATAGGGTTGTTTTATAAACCCTAGTTGCTAATGTTTGTGTGTATAAGGACCTAGTATGTGGATCTAGGGTTTGAAGTGAGGGTTGTGTTGTAAGTATTTAAAATGAATTAAATAAATAAAACCCTAGTATTGGATGAATCAAATTAGCTAGGTTGATTCAAAAAATCAGATTTTTGTAACACTAATTTAATGTGCAATTTTTAGAAGATAAACTCTAAGAAAAATTAGGGTTTTTGAAGCTATGTTCGAAGTAAGATGGGTTCACCAAATGTTTTAACCATTTAGAGATTTAATCTTTAAATCCCAAGTTTAGTTAAAGTGTTGTGTTTATAGTATATGTGGAATAAAATTTGAATTAATTGTTTCTATGTATCTTTCAAATATAGGGAAAAGGTGGACTTATATGGATATGTATAGAGTTTCTTACATATTTAAATATTGGAGATGACTAAGTAGATAAAGAGGAATCTTTCATCTATAGACTATTTTTCAAGATTTAGATTAAGACATTAGCACCTCCTTAGGATAGTAACATCATTTGGCACTAATGTCCAAACTTGGCACTAGTGTCCCTCTTGTAGTGACTGTTTGCAACTTTTAGAGAAGCTGTGGGAGTCCCTGAGGGCCCTATAAGTGATAATTTATCATGCAGGGTATCATATATGTCACTATTTTAGTTGATTCTTCTTCAAAACCCTAATGAATACCTACGCACATGAAATAATCAAATGTAAAAGGAAAGGAAAAATTAGATTTTGAGATGTTATAATTGCATGGAGGAGAACCCCCATTGTCCTGATTGCTACCTACATTAATCCAAGTGATAGGGGTCTTAGATCACATGTAGTTCTCCCTTAGGGAATGTGCACTATCAAATTGCATGATATGATAGGATTAATTTTGACTAAGCTCTTCTTTGATCAAGCATGCAAAATCTAGGTGTGAATGTTGAGTAGTATGTAAAGTATATGAGTTGTACTATTGATAGATTTTATGCAATAACTGATAAAATAGTAAGTGCTCGATTTAAAATGTCTTATGAGTCTCTTTATATAGGAGGATATTTGTTATTAATATAATACCTTGTTCATCGACTGACATGTCATGAAAAAAGATATAAAAACCATAAAATAAGGGTCACAGAGGGGTCAGGACTAAAACAAGAGTGAAAGGGCCCATTGGACATTAAAGGCAAAAGTGGACACTATCCTCAAAAAAGTGATAATGTATAAGGGCTCAGAATAGGGTAAAAATTAAGTGTGATAGGCAAGGAGCCCCTAGGACTAGGAAAAGGTGACTAGTGACTGTTATGAAGTGTCAAAATAGTGAGGAAAAGGCATAAGAAAGATCAAAAGAGTTAAGGTGACCATGAAAACAAGGACTATAATCATCACTAAGACCATTTGTGTAAAATAGAAAAAAAATACATAGTACTTGTGGTTGATGTTATCTACTCAAATTTAAACCCCTGTGAAGGTTGTTCAATCCTTCACAATTTGGAGTAACATGGAGACAATCCTAGGCTATGGGTGGTCTAATAGGTGGATTGAATCTCTAGATTATAGGGATATCTCCCCTTGATGTATCAATTAGGCTCTCTATACTACACTAATAAATTTCAAGGGAAAAGAGAGAAAGATAACTTGAAAGAAAATCTACCTAATGTGGTGATACACTAAAATGTCTCCTTCATTCACCTATATAATATGCACTAAGAAGTTTAATTATGATATGAACCTGATTACACTACACAAATAAGGAATCTCCAAACATAAATATTTCACATAGAGGCTATTAGCTTGATGCATGATCTAAAGTCGTTAATCAATAGGTCTCTCAAGGACACTAATGAAGAATTACACTTTCCATACATACAAGGCTATTCAATCACACTATGGTATATAAAAGAAGATAAATGTGAGGAATCATTCACTATCACTAACATTCATATAATTACCATAAGCATACACTAATCACAATAATTTAGGGGTTAAAATTTAGTCTTATTCATTCCAAAGAGCTAAGTACAAGTGTTTTTATGAGTAGGCCTCTACCACAACTTAGGTTAATGATCCATACAAATACCAAAAATAGGAATATTTTGAGAGAGAGAGAGAGAGAGAGAGAGAGAGAGAGAGAGAGCCTAAAAACTAGGGATGATTCATCCACCTAGTCCCCCTCCAATTCCTACATAGTACATTCTTGACTTTGTTTTTCCTCTTGGAAAATGGCATAGAAGTAGCAATGAGCTAGTTTGAAATGCTTGAAAAAATCTCAGGCATGTTTTTTGGGGTTTCAACCATTCATGTGTCTATATCCTTACATATCATATATTCTTGATGAAAAAATAAACCTTCTTGAGAATAGGCTTTTAAGTCACATTAGAGTCCTCAATTGACTCTTTCAATCCTCTTATGATGTCTCTCCACTTTGAAAGGGCTATTATAAGACTGTTCAAGTTTGTTTGACTTTGTCTTTATGGTTTGGCATATGAGAGAGGAAAAGTCTCTTTGAATTTGTTGAAGACTCTTTCAATCATTTTAATGTTTCTTGAAACTAACTCTTTACCTTTTCTTTCTTGACTTGCCATGGGAGACAAGGAGTAACATTGATAAAGCCTTTTAAAGAGCTCTTATGCATTGACTTGGTAATTTGATCATTTAAACTCCTCTTCTTGTAACATGGCATAAAAAGGTGAAAATTTGATTTTGCCTTCAATAAAGAAACTTCCTCCATGGATGGCCTCTCTTCATGATATCAGATATGAAACAATTCACTTAAAGTCATCAAACACTCTAAAAGATCTAATTTTGAACCTTTACCTTGCTTTTCTCTCAATTCCTTATAGCCCTCAAAATAGGAAAACCTCCTTGTGTATAATAATGTATATAGGATCTTAGGAAACTGAGCACATTTGAGGACCTATTATCCCCTTACAACTTCATGCCAATTTTTAGGACTTGGAACAAATTAGAAGTACACTTTTTAAGTCATTCTCTCCTTAATTAAGCCTCCTAGCCTAGAAACTGAGTTTTTGATCCAAAATTATCTCACACATGTGAAACTTTAGGAAGTATGTGATTCACTTTACCCATGATATAACCATCCTCCATGCCAATTTTGGGATTTTGGAACCTTGTGTAGGTAGGCAAACTAAGAAATGGCCAAAAAACTAGCCCTTTCTCAAGCTTGTTTTGGACTACCTTGAAAAATTAGACATGTAGGTGTAATTTTAGGGTATATTGTATGGTTTTTTGGACTTTAATATGTATAATACATTATAAATAATCCTCCCTAACTATTTTCATATGTCTATGATCCTCTATACCTTGGCTTAAAATCCCATAAAAATATAGTTTTTCTTGAATTCGTACAAGTGAAGGTACAATAAAATGTCATGGTAGGGACCTCATTAGAGTGATAAATGATTTTAAGGTGGTTTTAAGATAATTATAGTTCATTTCATACAATTTAGAGATCAATCTCTCTTGATTGGTCAAAATTGATCTTCTAGGCAACATGTGAGTGCCTTATCATCTTAACAATGATTCATAAAGTAAAGGCCCTTATATTGAGAAATAATACCTAAATTTTTGATGTAACATACCTTAATAATCACACCTACAATATTTTTACACCATACAACTTCTCATGAGATATCTAAGCAAAATTTTGAGCTTCTCAGGTGGTTAAATATGCATTTGATGAGGTTGAGAGAGAAAACAAGCCTGAAGGTGGTGTTTTAAGTTTGGTTTTGAATTTATAATGAAATAAATAGGTATTTATCATAATCATGACATTATAAAATGATATTAATAATCATTTTTTCCCTAAATATCCTCTACAACATCTATTAGATAATGCCTAGGGTTTATACCTATGTTTGTGCAATTGACCCTAAGACTGTATTTCCTCCTTTTATGCTCTATTGGAGGGCTTCCAAACCTTGTAAAATGTTCCAATGAAGTAAATATTACCTCCATTATATCATATATAATATATTATTACCCTCAACAACAACCTTTATTCATCAATCAAACACATAGGCTTCAAGACACTTAGGCTTGACAAACTACCTATAAGTCTCCATTAGGTTTTGGTTCTCTCTTTTTCTTCACTATTGAAGGATACAATAACTTAATATAATGTTTTAATAATGTTATAAAAAAATATTTATAATGTATTTATACTCACCATCCTACCTGCAACAAATGTACTCTTCTCACAAATTCACATGCAAGCCTATGTGTGCAAGCTTAGACCTATTAGTATAATGAGACCTTTTGAGCTGATAATGACACACTTTATTGGCTTATCAAACCTATTTAGCATATGTATGAGATATAAAATAATTTTTTGAGTTCAATACCTCTTGTAATATCTCAAACTACCTTCAAGTATCAAGATATGCCTCTAAAGTGCTATACCATTATATTGTTAGCTTTATAACATGTTAGTGCATCCTCAAGGTGATTTTGAGAAACTAATCAATGATAAATGTATTTAAAATATGATATAATTATATAAAATGTATAAAATATTTTCCACACCTAACTTGATCTCTAATAACTCCATGATGCTGTTCATAGGATTATCTTCTTGGCTTGAATGACTGTATTTGTTCATTAGGTGTCAACATTGCATCTTGGATTTTAGAGATCTTTCAACAAGTATTTGAACACTTAAAAGGTATTTGTCACAACATTAAGATCCTTGTATATGATATTTATCCTTTAAAACCTTGTAAATATCTCATACCATCTCTTAGATACATTCTCTCTCTCAAATTCTACCTGTAGGTTAGTTTGGTGCCTTAACAATAATTTTGTAGGTTTAGGCTATTGAATAAAATAGTTGGAATGTAATAACCTTTAAAGAGAATATTAGGAGTATGAACATGGATTTCATGATTAACTCAGTCCTTTAAACCTTAATTATAATGTAATATTATTCAATTTTATGTGCAAAAGAGACCTACAAGTCTAGGCAGACCTGTAGGTATGTCCTTTTGTCATTTTAGGCCTTTTAAACCTACACTTAGCACCAATTATAGCATTGAAATAAAATTATAATTTATATATATTATTTAATGAATGTATTCCATTATAAACATATTTACAAAGCATCATTTGTCATAATTATTAGTCAACATGATATCCTTTCTCCATAATTTGGCACACAGGCCTGTATGATAGGCATTTACTAGGATACTTTTTATTGAAGGTAAGTATTTGATGTCTAGATTGAAATTTTGGGTTAAAAGATTACAAAAATAGTTATTTAAAATTATTTAACATTTATGATAACCACTTAATTTTCATCAAACTTGAACATCTTCCATGCTCCCTTGAAACTCAAAAACATTACATATTAGCCCTCTCTTCTCTATCATGCATATTCTTTCTTAAGCTCTACCTATAACAATCCATGTTAAGTTTCACCATTTAATTTATGAAATTTATTTCCATATTAAGTCATATGAGGTTTATATTTAGTTTAATAGGCATTTAGGTTCTCTAGGCTTCACATGTATATCTTCAGTTATCTTCCATGTTGTCTTAAAGCCTCAAATTGTTTAACAGCTGGCTGTCTACCTATAGGTAGTGATTTAGGTGTTTTATGCATTAGGTATTGAAACAATATTATATATGATATTATACCCATACATCATAATTACATTACATTTCTATAATAATTTAAGCCTTTATAAACAAGAGTTAATGCATAATTCATTAAATTTCTCATATAATGCAAGCTTACAAGTCTGCAGACTGATAGGTCTACTTTCCTATGTTATAGGCCTTAAAATAATGAATATATTTTTCATATGATATCTTATCTATTTCACTTGGACCTGATGAGAGATTTATATTTTATTATTGAAACCACTCAACCTCTCCAAAAACTCTTATCTTCACAAGCAAATCCTTTCTCTCTCATGCCTACTTTATACATGGTTGTAAGTGATGATTGAGGGTTTTGAATGATAAGATTTAAAAAACATATATATATGGTTTTTAAATTTTCAAATTCAAATACACTACACTTATCTCACCACTCTGGTTCCCAACATAATATTCTTGATGTAGATTACAATCCATTTATGTAGACCTACAGGTTTGACTATCCTATTTAGACCTCTTCTTAGTGCAAGTGTGATCTTATCAAGTACTAATAACATCCATACATTTAATAACACATTAATAATGATGTTAATATAATTACACACCTTATAAAATGCAATATTAAGGCTTTCAAACTCACTTTATGCATGCAACTTCAAGATACAATCTTCTTATGAGGAACATTAATGCCATAAAGAGGACTGATATGGAATAGTTAATCAAATTAAATGATCTTGAAGGAGATGAAAAGAGTGTTTAAAACATGTAACCACTACCTTATATACATGGAACTCTATATAAGTTTTCAAAACTTTCAAACTTTGAAGTGCAAACCCTACAACCAGTTATTATGAAGCTCTATTGCTCAAATGGCCTCCCACACGTGCCAAATTGGTGGATGAAGGTATAATATGTTTATATAGACATATAAGGATCCTTTAAAATTATTATTATGTATCCAAACAATCTAAATTGTCATTTCAAGGAGAGAAAATTAGCTTATGGCGTCGATAAGCTCTTTCGGACTGCTCTACCTTCTTAGCAATTGTTCACAAAGGAGAGGGAATGGATATGATGACCAATGCAATAAATTTTAAGCTTACTATGACCCCATCCTTTTGGATAAATTTAAAGACCCAAATCTCTCTTACCTGTCCATACCATCCACATGAAAACTGACTTTGGAAGCTTGCCCATGGAGTGATGGAGGAGAAGAAGCATGTTTTGCACTTTTAAGACATGTGAGAGATTGAAGCTCATGGATATGAACTTTATAAGACCAATATACACTTTTAAGGTGTTTTCAATTGCAAGTGAATACCCCAAGTCCATACAAACTCATAAAACTACCTATTTTAGAGCAAAAACTGAATTGTTCTTGACATGAAGACTGTTATTATGAATTCCTCTTGAAATTAATACATTTAAAACTTATTTTAAAGCTTTAAAAATTGAAATGGTACCTGTATTCCATCTTGACCATCTTGGAAATGGACTTAAATTACTTAAAAGCATCTTCAAGTACAAAGAAAGCTAGTGTATATTAGATGATATCATGTAGAAAAAATATATAAATCCAAGATCTTATAGGAAATTAAATGAAACCATCTAATTTAATGCTCCATGCAAGAATCTTTCCTTGATAAGGTTTGAACTGGCCACAATGCAAACCTAGGTTTCTCCAAAAACCTTAAACTTTGTTAAATTACCTTAATTTCATCAAACAAGTTTAGAAAGCTTTAAACCAAGTGACCAAGTGAAAATAATTGAATTGGTAGACTATACATCACCTTGATTCATCATAACATAAACTTAGGACCCACTAAACTTACTTTGAAGTCATTGAAAATCTTGGCAAATATATTACCTTAAACAATGCTAAGAAGATCTTACAAAGACCACTTGAAGACTATCAAAACATGAAAAAGTTATGAACAAGTTTGTAGAAGCATGATAATCAAAGTTTCAAATTATAAGGGTGATAATTTTACCTATGAGGTCAAAATTTTCAACAGTTGTTGACCAAATTAGGGTGGCTACACTATGAATTATTGTATTGTACATACATGCATTTATACATATTGAATATGTTAGGCTTTCATCTACCCATTAGCCTTGCTAAGATGGAAGCATATTATTTATAGGTGATAATATATAGGTATTATGATTCTATAACCCCTATACTATTGAGCTTTCAATTTTATATAAATGTCTAACTAACATTTATATCTTACATAGTGTACATGAACATGTTATTTTATAGGATATGATCACATGACATATACATATCACATGAGATATGCATATTGTAGACTATCTTATACTACCTTTGTTAATTATATATTCCATTGATGTTATTCACTTATACATAATAGATTACAAATTTTATTTTCTATTATGTTGGCCCTTGTGTGAGATTCTTTGCTTGATGCATCTCTATTAGATCTTTTGTGTTGCATGCAACATTTGAATATGTTCTTATTTTGGACCTTGGCCCTATGTGTGGTGTACAAAATTTGAATATGTACCTATTTTGGCCCTTGGCCCTATGTGTGTGTGATATTTGAACATGTCCCTTGTTTTCAACATTCTTCATGTTCATACATGTTATTTAAGACATTTGATCATGTCCTTACTCATAGCCCTTGGCCCGTAGATGTCAATTTTATATCATTTGTGCTAGTTGTGTGTGTGTTTATCAAATTTAATGAGTTTGACAAGTGACATGATCCATAAAATGTAATCCTAACACACTAACATACTAGCATACTAATTCTATGAGCATAAATGATACATTATATAGGACTTGCCTCTTAATTTTAATGAAAAATCCAGATCTTATTATGCTAACACTTTTCCATATGCTACAATTTTCAATGATAACATCTTATTACGCATGTTTCAAGTTAACTTTTCTTTTGAGATGAGTGAATTTTAAAGAGTAAATTACATCACCTCAAAAGGGGGGAATTTCATTGGGTTTCTCATGCATGTGACAACCCATTTTCAAAGAGAAAGTTATGATTTCAAAGTTTCAAAATCATAGTTTTAAAGCTTCAAGTTGAAAATTTAGTTATTGGAACATATTATGGTGGAATATACCATTGCATTGCCCTTATATTTCTAGTTTCAAAGAGAATTCATATACAATTTCAAATTGTATAATTACAATGGGTTGATGATACAGTTTTATGCCACATTTTTTAGCTATGGACAAGGTAGGAGCATGGGTGTACTCCATTATTTTGTGATCATGTTTTCAAATACTAGGATATAATAAGATTTACTAGGATTTTACAATTGAATCTACCATCCATATGTAGTGGTTGATGCTGTTTAGCTACATAATGCATAACTTAGAGTCACTGAGCACTCCAACATTATGTGTGTGAATTTGTTAGGATTCCAATTTATCTAAATATTAGGGGTATAAATTTGGACATAAATAGTCAAGATTTAACATTCTTAAATGAAAAACATTTTCACTTCAAAAATGAAAATTCAAGTTAGGGTTTGATCACCCCTAATTTTATCCAATGGTTTAGCTAAGGAACCATGTTCTCCAAGTGCCTTATGGGAGGCACCAATTCTCTAATGCTTCAAGGAAGAATCATCACCAAGAAAAGTTACATAAATTAGTATTGATGCCATGCATACAAGTGTATCCATTCCATACTCTCATTTAAATTTTCTAATTACTCAAATACAAGTAATTTTTAATTTAGCAAATTTCATTCAAATTATAAATTGTCAAAGTTCAATAAAAATCTCAAATGTTTAAATTCAAGTTTTTAAATTTGAATTTCGAAAGGAATTAAACAACTACTTTATGTGTTTTATAGGTTTTTCTAAACTATACGATGCCTTGCATGATTGAAGTGTGTAACTCAAATACAAAGTGTGTCTTACACACTAAGGTATGGATTTCCTTTAATCTAGTAATTTTATTTCTAGACTAGGGGGTGGGGTGGTTGTAGTGGCGAGGGAATTAAATAACCTAAATTTTGTCATGAATACTTGACCATGCTTATTTTATCTCTTTTTACCATTAATTGACATGTGCACTTAATTACCATGTATTCCACCAATTTTACCTATCCTAAACACAAGATAAGACCTTTTACCATAAGGCCATATATTATCACCTACAAAAATGATATTAATACTAAAAACACCTTTACACATATGTATTATATTAATTAGACCCAAAATTCAACACCTTTCTTTAAGGGATAAGAATGACCAATAGGATAGGAATGCCTAATGTTCATGTCCCTATCTATCGATCATGTCCTTCTATCCAAACAATCAAAATTTCAAAAAATAAAGTACCCTTAGGGTCAACCTTAATATTCTTAAACTCTCTAAAGAGTCTTTTTCCCAGTTGAATCACTATAAAATCACATTCAATTCATTCATTAAGATACATCTTGGAAAGCGTATACATTATATAGCAAAATCTTATCTACAAAAGTACACATTAAATAAGAGTTACTTATTCTTCTTGTTGGCCAATTTTGGCCCACATATAAAGCTCTTGCATGGTTTGATGAAGCAATGGATCAAAGGCATAGAAATGGATCCAACATTTGAAAATAGAGAGGATCCAAGCAAGGTTTTCTAAGGATCCAGTAGTAGTGTTAAAGAATAAGCTTGTAAGCCAGAAGCTAAGTGCAAAATTTATTATTCAACTAAGTATTTACTTATTCATTATTTTTGACTTTGTAGGGACTAAGTGTTTCTTTTATTTTGGGACTCTTTTTCACCAAGTGTTTATTCTTTTAGAGGTTTTGTTTTTAGGGTTTTTGTCTAAGTGTTGAGAATTGTTTCGAACATTTTATCTGAAGTAATTTTTTTGAAGGATATCTTTCCAAAGCGATTGTTTCAGACATTTTGTTTGAAATAAATTTACCAAAGTGTTATTTTCAAAAGGAAAAGACCATTTCAAAAGTTTAAAAGGCAAAGACCATTTTGAAAGTGCTGAAGGGTTCTTTTCAAAAGGCAAAGACCATTTCCAAAGTTCTGAAAGACCATTTCAAGAATTTTGAAGGGTATTTTGAAAGGAAAGAAGATTTTCAAGAATTCTAAGGGGTCCATTTCATTTTTTGTGAAAGTTCATTTTCAAAAATTCTAAAGGGACATTTTAAAAGGCCAAGGGGCACTTTTCAACATCTGAAATATCCTTTGCAAAAAGCTGAAAGGCATTTCTAGGCAAAATGATCCATTTTCAAAGTTCTAAAAGGTCCAAGAAAAAGTCCAAAGACATGATTTATTTTGGACAAATTATCTGTAGGAAGGTGATAAGCAAATTATCTAAAATAAAATTTCATCTCAAAGTACTAAAATAATTCCTTTGGGAGAAAAGTCTAAAAATAAAAGGCTGTAAGGAAGTCTAAAAAAATTCCTCCAAAGGAATAGCCCAAAGAAAAGTTAATGAATTCTTTCAAAAAAAAAGGCTAAAACAAATAACCAGAAGAGATAAGTTTAGGAAAATAGCTCGAGGAAATTCTTTCGAAGGAATTATCTATAAGAAATGGTTGAAGAGAAAATATTCAAAGGAATTGATGACATTCATGCCAGTGTCAATGTTTAAGCTCATAAAATAGCTGTTGGGATTCAAATATCACATGGCAAGCCTGTAAATATCAAAATTTGAACCTCTGTAAGTAGCCATTTAGATTTGTATGGACTTACATCAACATAAATGGGTATAAGAAAACCAATTTCTTTATATTGGTTTTCCATCTATAGGGAAGATCTGGTCCAAGTTTCAAGGTAAAAGCTACTAGGTGAAATTAATGCAGAGATCCTCATCCTTTGACATGGCCATCATCTCTGACAAATAACCATTCAGTGAAACAACATGGCTAAGTCTAGATTCAAAGTTATGGGGATTTTGTCCTTATACATGTAAGACAAGTGAAAAATGGCGTGAGAATGAAAGGCGAAGATCAAGTGATTGGAAAAGGTATCTCAAGCATTAAAGATTTTCTTAGAGAGGTTCTTGTCTTCTAGCATGTTTTCTAATCAATGAGGAGCTCAAAGAGATTTATGGTGATCTTGGATGGTTCATTTCATGGTCAAAGCAATTGCATGCTTTGAATGCAAAAGAGTTCAAGGACATAGTGGTGGTTATAGCCATTTATGACCCCTCTCTCCATTTTATCATGCAAGCCCCCTCTTATCTCATCATTTTTTGCTATATATATAGGCTTCTGAGCCTAAAAAAAATCCCTCAATTGGCGATAGATTCACTCTATCAAAATTGCCTTGTAACACTCTCTTAAAGTAATGAGATGATTTTTTTTATTCTAGTTTGAAGTCAATTATACATTATTAGAGTTTAACTTGTAGATATATGTCCCTTTTCATCATCTATAGATTCTCTACGTATCTTTCTTTAGTTATTTTGGTTCCTTGCAGGTTGTGTGAAGTGTTAGACATTGGTCCCTTTCTTGAAGTATCACAAGTTTATTGTGTCTCATATAAACCTATTTCTTTCTATCTTTCAAATTGTAATGTTTCCCTTCAACCTTCATATAGAATAATTATACTTGTGGCCTTGAGATAAGATCAGATTAGTCTGGGTCTTGGTGAGTTTCATTAGTAGTTGTTAAGTTTTCCAGGATGAAAGTGGATTATTTCATAATTCGGTGCATCACCATCCTTGGCTTAGATTTCCCTTTCATGTTATCTTTCTCTGGCTTTTCCTTAGTTAGCAGTAGATTATAGTGTGGAAAATAAGCCAAAGTAAATCATCTGAGGAGGTGGCCTCATTAAAAATCCTAGAGGTTCAACCTCACTATAGGATACCCACAACCTGAGGTTGTTCCAATATTATAGCTGGAAGTGAGAGAGCCTGAAAAATTCTCCCATAAGGGTGAAATTCTAGCCTACAATAGTTTATGGCATGCCCGATGGGATGACATTCAAGGAAGATTAGTCAAGTTTGATATTGGTTTGATCAATTTATAGTGGTTATAGCTTTCATCTTTCAGTAACTGGTGACTCTAAAGAACACTCAACAATCTGGTGACATAATAGTAACTACCTTTCATGCCAAAGGTGACTACAAGATCAGCTTTTAGAGGTATTCCTTTTGAGTTTGTTGAAATCCCCTTAAATTCATCCAAAAGGTTAAGGTTTACCCATACCCATGCGTAGGAAACCATTTTCCTAAACTAGTCATGAGGTGTACCTATGCAAGAAGACCTTTGTTATAGTCCCTTTTGTTACAATGATTCCCCAAAGAAATTTTATAGGCTTTAGTGGCCAAAGTCCTTTGAATTTTCCACAATATGATCCTATGCCAATATAAAATCTCAAAATTATCCTATATTTTACCAGAGACCAAGCCTTAACCCATGTTGAACACATCAATGATATACCCAATTTTTGGAATATCCATAATGTCATTGTAGAAAATATAGCTATTAGATTGTTAACTATATCCCTTAAGTGAAAAGATTAAGATTGGTATAGAGGCTTAGCTCCTAATTCTATTCAATCATGGAATCAACAAGGAGAGGCCTTGTGTAAAATATTTGTAGACAAGAGTGACCATTTGTCAATAGCAGAACAACTTACCACAATCAAGAGAACCCCCCATGAAGTCATGCAATACTTCAACACAATATTCTAAAAATTTTGGGACAGAATTCTAGCCTCTATTAGACCATCCCATAACTTTGCATTCCTATACTACTTGAAGACTCTAAATATAAATATAGCTATAATGATCCAATCTATGGGAGGGGACATATTTTCAGATGCTTATGAGGTGGCTATTAAAGCACAAAATTGCCTTGTTCAAGTTGGAAAGCTTGCTCTTAGACCCCTAATGCCTCTTTTCCTTGAAATCAGACTACCCCCTGTGGTTATTCCCCCACTTGATGTTATTCTTCCAACTCCAACAATTTTTGTTATACCTTCACCTAAGCAAGAAAAGGCCTCCACTAGTGGATCAAGTGATTCCCAAGAGTAGAAAAACTAACTAGAACTTAAGAGCATGTTCCAATCATTGGGAAATGATGTGGTAAATGTTAAAAGACATAAATATTAGTTTAATAAACCTTATCAAGCTCCATATCAGCCTCAACAACAATATTATCAAGGTAATCAACCACCCTTCAAGGGAATTTTTCAAAAATAGAACTATGAGCAAGGGTAAGGACAACCTAGATATAATAAGCAGGGCAACTATAACCCAAATGCCATAGGCTCTTCCAACTCCTTGGTTCTTATTCAAAATAATATGGCTCAAGAAGTTAAAGGGACCATACCTTTGGATCAATCTTTTGGGCAATCCATTATCCCAACTAATGATTTTAACCAGGCCTTCAATGACCAATGGCAACAAGCTATTACATATGGATATAATCAAGCCTTAATGGCTCAAAACATAGATACCCCCATGATGAAAAAACCATGATAGTCTCCAAAAGACCAAGAATTTGATCAGGTATCAAACCAACTAGATTCTACAATGGTCATCAATGAGCAAGAAGAGTCTTATGCACTCAATCAATAGGCTAGCTCTAGCCAATCATACATTCCAGTGGTAGTTAATACAAGGTTCAAAAGAAGGAATATAGATGGTAATCAAGAGGCAATCAAAAAACCTCCTATCATTACTCCATTATCTAAGCCTAAGGAGCTTGTTATCACTCCAAAGGTCCTGATGCCTCCTAAAAATTAGAATCGAGAGAAAGGTTCTAATCCATAAAACTCATAAATTCAACAAACAACAATAGTGGCTCCTAAAGCTCAAGCAAAGGTTGGTGGTCCACCAATCAACATTTTTGAGTAAATGAAGAAATATAGTGTGAGTGTACCAATGTGGGACATGCTTTTCATGCCTATTCAAGTGGATATCCTTCAAGAAGGTTTGTTCAAGATAGGTGTTACAACAACTACAAGAAAATAACCAAGTAAAGAAACTAAGGTCCTCGCTAATGAAACCCAAGGTCCTATGGGAGAAATATCAAGTAAGGTCACCAAACATCCTCCATTCTACATTTCATTAATCATTATTGATTCCTTAATGCATAATTTCTTGGTAGATAGTGGAGCTAACACTTCAGTAATGCCAAAGTAAATAGCAGATCAACTTGGTTTAATATTATGAACCTCAATCTAAGGGAGTTTTGAAGCTTGATATATCTTTCACAAAGCTATTTGGTATCATCAAGGAATTGAGCTTGACCCTACATGCTTGTCCTAATGTTTTGATGGTTTAAGATGTGTTTATCCTTGATGTAACTCCTTACTTTGTGTTATGCCTCTCTAGAGAAATTATAGCCAAAAATGGGGGTTATCTAGTAGCAGATTGGTCCTACATGGCATTTAGAACAAGGTATGGGATTAAGGTAGAAATCAAGGCTGAACCAATGGCACAATTTCACATTGAGCCCCATCAGTCAAATAACATAAACCTCAATTGTACTATCCTTGATGAGGATGAATTTACAATTAGTCAAGAACTGAATACTTATCCTGAGGAGATTCAAGACTTGTTCTTGGATGAGCTATGGGGGGGTAATCAATTTCTCAACCCTTTGGAAGGTGTTGAAGAAAGAGACATGGGTGTCTATTTGCTATATGAAGAAAATAAACTCATGCCTTCCCTCATTAGACCTAAAGAAGACCTCAATGATATGTGGAAGTTGTTCTTTGATGGTTAAAGGAGCAAAAATAGAGTAGGTGCAAGGATAATTCTAGTTTCCCATTTAGATGATAATTTTTTATCTTTTTATAGGTTTTATTTCAGTTTCTCATATAATGTAGTAGAATATGAAGGCCTTAACCATGGCCGCCAATGGGCCAGTAAGAGGGGAATCAAGTAGTTACAAGCATATGGAGACAATGAGCTTATAATGAACCAAGTTAAGGGCCTAAACATTATGAAGAATCCTTTGATGAGGTTCTAAAAAAATAGATTATGGGACCTAATTGAAGATTTTAAAGCTTTAACATTCAAGTTATGCCAAAGAACTAGAATCATCATGCTAATAAGTTGGCAACTGTGGGAGTCTAGTTTGATATTCCAAGTAAGCTAAAAGAGGCCAAGGTTTAGCCACATGTCAAGGTGGTGGTGAGGCCATCAGTACCAAATAATGAAGCCCACTAGTAGGTCTTTGAAAATGACAAATAAATTACTTGTTTTTTATAGCAAGAAGCAGAGTTCTCCTCTGCCAACTAGGGGAAATTTCAACATTAGTATGAGGATCAAATTGTTCAACTAAAGTCTATCAAACTTCCTAAAGGGATGGTCACCCTTGAAAGTCTTTTCCATGAGGGAGACCATATAAGGAAAGACAAGGTAGTGATGTCAACTGATGAGGAGAACTATGAAAGAATCCTTATTTTCAAGGATAAGCTCCTCAAGCTTGGGAAAGTAAACAATGAGGCAGAAAGGCATGCTTTCATTGAACTTTGTAAGGAATATTCAAACATATTTGCTTGGGAATATATTGATCTGAAAGGTGTTATCTTAGCATACTATAGAACTAGAGGCTAATGCTAAGCCTGTGAGGCAAAAATAAAGGCTCGTTAACCCCAAAATAGATCTTATGAGGAGAGAGCTAACAAAGTTAATTGAATCCAAGATCATCTTTCCCATTAAGCACTCATCATGGGTAGCCAATTTGGTGCCTATAAGGAAAAATAGTGGGGAGATTAGGCTATGTGTTGACTTTAGAGACCTGAATAGGGTCTCCTTGAAGGACCATTACCCTTTACCATCCAGGGAGTAGATTCTTCAAATAGTTGTAGGTTTAGAATATTTTTCTCTTCTAGATGGATATTTAGGTTACAACCAAGCATTAGTAAAGAAAGAAGATTAGTACAAGACTGCCTTCACCACCAAATGAGGCATGTATGCATACAAAAATATGCCTTTTAGCTTATCAAATACTGGGGAAACTTTCCAAAGAGCCATGGACATGGTGTTCCAAGGGCTACTGAATCAAATGGTGCTAGTCTACTTGGATGACATCACAATTTTCTCCAAGGATGCCAACAAACACATGGACCACCTGAGGTTGATCTTTGAGAGATAAAGAGAGTATGGGATCTCTTTAAATCCCAATAAATGTGTGTTTACTATGCATGAGGGAAAAATATTAGGACATATTGTCTCAAAACAAGGATTAGCTATTGATCCTGATAGAATAAGTGCCATCTTAGCCTTATCCTTACCTAAACATAAGAAAAGAATCCAAGAGTTTTCTTGGGAAAATAAACTTTGTGAGAAGTTTTATACCTGGTTTTGCAAACTTGGTCAACCCCATCACTGCCATGCTTAAGAAGAATCAAGTGTTCACTTGGTTAAATGAAGTTAAATCAACATTTGAGGCTATCAAGCAAGCCATTGCCCAAGCACCCACACTCATGAATCCTAATTTCTCAAGAGATTTCATATTATATGACTTTACAAATATTGACAGTATATCAACTATGTTGATGCAAAATAATGGTGAAGGACTTGAGTAACCAATAGAATTTTTTAGTTAGGGGCTTGAGGTGTATGAGGTGAGGTATACTTTTATATAAAACCAAGTCCTTGAAGTGGTAAGAAGCCTTAAATTTTTTAGGCCAATGCTTTCCAATAGAAAAATCTATCTTATGGTGTCTCATCTTGGAGTGAGAGACTTCCTTCTTAACAAAGACTTGAACGAAAAGAGAGCTAGTTGGATTACCAAGGTCATAGAGTATGATATGGAAATCAAGGTCACTAAGCTAATGAGAGGCAAAGGTTTGTGTGAGCATATGGTTGATGACCTTCATGAGGACAAATAAGTTGTCATGGTGATACAAGATAACTCACAAGTGGAGGCACCTCTACTTCATAAGAGTTAGCTCCATGATATGGCACATTTTTTGCTAACAAGAGAATGCCCTCAAGGTCTAGACAAGGCAAAAAGAAGGTATTTTAGACTTTAATCCATACCTTATGCATTAGTTGATGGGGTTTTATTTATAAGAAACCTAAATGGGGTACTCCCTAGGTGCATAGATAATGACCAAGTGACCAAGATTTTGGAGCAATTTCATGATGGACCTACAGGAGGTCATTTTGCACCTATAACCACAACAACAAAGATAATGAGGGCTGGTTATTACTAGCCCAACCTCTTCAAATATGCATATGCATGGGTAAGGAAGTGTCAAAAGTGTGCTTTCTTTGTGGGTAAGCAAATATTGGTAGCCCTTCCTCTCAATCCAATTCAAGTATATCAACCCTTCATGTAATGGGGGCTAGATTTCATAAAAATGATCAACCCTCCATCAAGTGCAGGACATAGATGGTTATTGCCCGACTACTTCACTAGGTGGGTGGAATCCATTGTGTTGAAAGAAGCTAATGAAGGTGAAATCCTAGACTTCTATGACATCATTGTGACTAGGTTTGGTGTTCCATCCACTATCATTTTTGATAATGCATTGGCATTCCTTGGTCTGAAAATGAGTGAATGGGCTCTCAACGTGGGCATCTACCTTATCACCTCTTTCAACTATTATCCTCAAGGAAATGGACTGGCTAAGTCCAAAAATACATTTTTTCTAAGAATCAATAGGAGAATTATGGAGGAGAATCAGAGGACATGGCACACTAAACTAAAGATAACATTGTGGGTTGATAGGGTGACTCCTTAAACTACCATTGGTAATTCTCCATATGTATTAGTATATGTAAGGGAGGCCAAGTTTCCCATTTCTCTTGATCTACCTACATTAGAACTAACCCATCATCTGAAGTTGATGAAAGATGAGCCCATGCATGTGAGATTGGTAGAACTCATGGAGCTTGAATAAATGAAAAACCTTGTAATGAAAATACTAGAATCACGTCAAGCTTAAGTTAAGAAGGCCTTTGAAAAGAGAGACATAGCAAGATACTTTAAGGAATGGAATCTAGTCCTCAAGTGGGATTCAAAAAAGGTCAAGCTAGGAAACCATGCCAAATTTGACAGCTTGTGGAGTGGTCCTTATTTGATCCACATATGCAAACAACATAATGCTTTTAAGCTAGCCCAACTAGATGGAGAGTAACTACCCATCCCATTCAATGGGATTCATCTAAATCCTTAATATTATAATAGTTTTTAGCCATTGTATATATTTTACATTTTGTATATCTTTTCATGTTTTCCTTTGGGTGCCTTGTGAACTTTTCTTTTTAGTTGCATGTTTCCCTTCCCTAAGTGCCTTAGGCACAGTGTTTGTTTTGTTCTTGTTGTCCTTGTTACTTCAAGAAGTTCCAAAAAGGGTCAGACTTGTATCTAGTTTCATATCATCTCAATTGTAGAGGCTAATTACTCTATGCCCAATAGTCTAGACAAGGCAACATGGTCTAGGTTCTCTTGCATTGATAGGCATGCAACCCCTGTGATCCACCAAAGATGTTGGCCATTTTTGGCCCACATATAAAGATCTTGCATGGTTTGATGAAAAAATGGATCAAAGGCATATAAATGGATCCAATATTTGTAAATAGAGAGGATCCAAGAAAGGTTTTCTAAGGATCCAACAACAATGTTCAAGGATAAGCCTGTAAGCTAGAAGCTAAGTGAAAAATATTTTATTAAGCTAAGTCTTTAATTGTTCATTCTTTTGGAATTTGCAGGGACTAACTGTTTCTTTTCTTTTAAGGCTCTTTTTCACTAAGTGTTTATTCTTTCAGAGGTTTTATTATTGGGGTTTTTATCTAAGTGCCAAGAATTGTTTCAGACATTTTGTCTAAAGCAATTTTCTTGAAGGATATCTTTTTGAAGGGATTGTTTCAGACATTTTGTCCAAAACAACTTTGCTGAAGGGTTCTTTTCAAAAGTCAAAGACCATTTCAAAAGTTTTGAAGTCAAAGACCATTTTGAAAGTGTTGAAGGCTTCTTTTCAAAAGGCAAAAACCATTTCAAAAGTTTTGAAAGACCATTTCAAGAATTTTGAAGGGTATTTTCAACATGAAAGGAGAATTTCAAGAATTTCAAGGGATCCATTTCATTTTTTTTGAAAGGTCATTTTCAAAAATTTTGAAGGGACATTTAAAAAGGCTAAGGGGCACTTTTCAAATTCTGAAAGATCCTTTGCAAAAACGCTGAAAGGCACTTTTAAGCAAAATGGTCTATTTTCAAAGTTCTGAAGGGTCCAATAAAAAGTTTGAAGACATGATTTATTTTAGATAAATTGTCCATGAGAAAGTGATAAGTAAATTATCTGATATAAAAGTTCATCTTGTTAGGTGAATATTTTGTCAATCAGCGTACTGATAAACAAAATAGGTCTTATCAACCACAACAAGAAGATTGGTCGGCCAAATGTGTAGGTTTACCACATCAAAAGGGGACTAATCTCTCTTCTCATCAAGGGGAGGTTCCTTGTAGATATGCAAGAGCTATATATATATATATATATATATATAAACAAAAAATAATACTCAAGGGTAGGATAAACCATCCATCTCTCTTTTTTCAGAGATGATGTGTACAAATCAAAGGAGAAATCCTAATGAAATGACAGAAGACACTCCACTTCTTTTAGAAGTGTTGTTCAACAAACAAAAGGAATCTTTTTGGTGATGAAAAATAACTATAACATGGTATAATAACAAAACATGATGAAATGAGGCACAAAGTCTCCACCTCAACTACCAAAGGGTGAAATATGAAAAACAATGAGGGCACAAAGTCATGTCAAGGTTCTTTACACAAAAATAGAAAATAAACACACACTGAAGACAATTATGACAGCACAAAGTTTGAAAGTAACTGGCTTTAGGACACCTTCTTTGTCACCTCCACTAGCTCTATTTGTTAAATTGCATAAACAAGAATACATTTAGGAAATAGACATAATAACAATCCCCTAGAATGATACAAGCTATAATAGCACAAAGTCTAAAAGTAACTTGCTTTATGATTTAAACAAAGAAATATGATGAACAATCTGAGCTCAAAGTCTTAGTAATGTCTTTTAATTTAGGCAAAGTTTTATATTTCTAATAACAGAGAGAGATCTCCTTCAAACAATAAGAGAGTCTAATATATAGCCCTCTAAGAAAGACTTGGGAGCAGTAACACATCATGTTGCATCAAATTCTATCAAGAAGATATGCTAGAATCGGGCGTATTTGCCCATTTGCTTTTCTCAATGCAGAGAAATGGGTCACGCTATTGAAATTTTGTGTTCTCCAATGTCCACTTGGCGGTTTGCTTCTAGAAACATATCTTATGTGTGAATATTTTTGGTCCTTATTCATCGTTCCTTCTTTTCTAGCTGTTGAATTGGGTCCTTGGTTCAATCGGATCTTGCTCTTTGGTCACTTTCAAAATAGGTGAGGACACTTGGAAGCATCTGTGGGACTCTAAGAGATGCTTATTAAAAGAAGCTTTGAAACCTATAAAAAAATCAAGATGCAGATACAAACACTTGTCACACTTTATGGAGTTACAACAGGACATGTGGTAGCTTTTGCTTTTCTATAGAGCTTTAGAAACATTTTTGAAAGTCCTTCTGAAGAGAACACGTGGTAGTCTTCGCTGAGCTTTGGTTATACTATAGAAACATTTGGGGCCCATTTTAGATTCACTCAGAGGTTGACACTTGTCGACATCTACCGTGCTTTAGCTTCCTTTGGAAAGTCTTTGGGACTCATATTAGTTTCTTGCGAAAGATGACACGTGGTGATTTCCACTGAGTTTAGCCACTCACCTGAGACCCACCATAGTCCTTATTTAACAAAGAGACCAAAGGAAGAAACTATGGATGTTGACATGTGGTGGCTTCCATTGAGCTTTAGCTTCCCTTTTGAAACATTCTAGACTCATTTTAGATTCACGTGGATGATGCCACGTGGTACGTTTTATTGCTTGAAACTGTGTCTCGACAGATGACACGTGGCAACTTCCACTGCATTTTGATAAGGGACACGTGGCGCGTTCTACTATAACTTTTATTTCCTCAATGGGTTTTCTATTTCGAGAGACTTTTCCTTCAGATAAAAAGTCTGAAGGAATTCTTTCAGACAATTTATCTGAAGGAAATATTCCTTTGCTTTATTTCTGCTTTCCATCGGGCTTTCTTCCTGGGTGAATTCCTTTGGACAAAAAGTCTGAAGGATTTTTGCCTTGACCATTTTGCCATGGGAATTTTTCAAAGGAATTTCCTATGTCTGTCTTTGCTCACTACCCTCCATAAGGGTACTCAGCTTGGTTCAATGTCCTCCGCACAGGTACTTTTTCTTTTGGCTTTGCCTTAGTCAAATTTTTGCCGATCTCAATAGGTGAGACGTGGCAGCATCCACTATGAAATAGGTGAGGACATGTGGCAGCATCCACTTAACTTATAAAGGCTTTGGATGCCTTTTAAGTGTCTTATAGAAGATGACACATGGTGGCTTTCGCTAAGCTTTTAGAAACACTGTAGATACACTTGGGACTCATTTAGATTCATGCGGATGCAGACACTTGTCACATTCCACTTATCTTACAAGGGACACGTGGCAACTTCCGTAGCTCTTAGAAATAAATTAAAATTGGGCTCAGTAGATGACACTTGTCAACATCCACTAGGCTCTGACGGGCTTTTATTTCAGGCTTTTGCTTCAAGCTTTTTTTGCCTTAGTCACTTTTGCCACAAATATTCTCTCCACAAGGGCACTTGTCTCTTCAACTTTTGGGGCACTCCTTTGAACCTGCCACTTGAACTGACTGATTGAACCAACTTTGGTTCAATGGTTCAATGGTTCATTCCTTCATTTTTATTTGTTCAATTGAACGCTTGAACCAAGCTCTTTGAAACAAACCATGTTGAACCAACCGCCGTTGAACCTATTGAACCTTTGAACCTGAGTGGTTCAATGGATTAATGGTTCAAGCCTTCTTCTCTTTGATAAGTGTTTTGAAGTCGTTGAACCTGAAGTGATTGAACTTTGAACCTTGATAAAAGTGCTTAATTCTTGAAACCTGCTGACGTCATTAAACCTTTGAATTAAAAATGGTTCAAGGTTCAATGGTTCAATGGTTCAAACATTACATAGAAGCTTGCCGATAGATTCTTTTAGTTGAACCAAGGCATTGAACTAGCCTTGAAAGCATCTAAGTGTTGAGGAAACTTGTTCTTTTGATTGAACTCACCTATAGAAGCCTTTAAACCTATTGAACCTTTTGAATTCAAGCATGTTGACTCTTTAGAAATTTGAAAAAGCTTGAATAATAAACAATTCGAATGCCTAGGACAATTTTTGAGAAGGGGAGAGAGGATTTTGGTTTGTTGAACCAAAATAGTTCAGCTGTTGTCTCAAAAATGAGTGATATTTTTGGGGGACAATAGCTGGCTCCAGTTAGGGAACTTCCATCAATTGTAAAAAGAATTGAAGGGAGTAGAATCTAGAATCTCTAGTGTCTTCAAGTGTACCATTGGGCTATGGAGTCATGTTACCCAGAAATAAAAGGCGTAAAAAATGAAAACAAACAAACCAAAATGGAACTAAAAACTTTACAAATATACATATGTACAGATGAAATGATCTGGTACTTCAAGAATTGAAGTGTTTCAGATGCTGCCCACTGTGAGGTAGAGAAAAGAGTGTGCCATCTTAATACTTCTATTTTCACCATTGTGCTGATGAATAATAAATGGGCCTCTCCAAAGGGAGTCAAACTTTTCATGCGTCCATTTTGGTTCTCTCTTTTTGTCCCACAATAGGACTTGATCTCCAACTTGGAAATCATGGTTTTTTGCCTTCTGGTCGAAGAGTTTCTTTACTAGACTTTGATGGGAAGCAATTTGGTCCACCACCATAGTTATCTGCTCATCTAGCTCAGTCAGACACATGATCCTCTTATTAAGGGGGCTTTCATATGTCTGATCTTCAATTGCCTTAGCCAATTTCAAGGTTGGCAATTCTAAGGTGATCGGTATCTCAGCATTGATACCATAAAAAATTTGGAAAGGAGACATACCAATTGCCTTTTTTGGTGTGATTCTATCTACCCATAGAGCATCAACTAATGCTTTATGCCATGTCCTTTGGTTATCATCTACCAACTTCTTGATGATAGTCACCAGGTTCTTATTGCTTGATTCAACTTGTCCATTCCCTTGTGGAAAGTAATTAGAAGAGCGGGAGAGTGTAATCCCATAATAGAAACAAAATTATGTAATCTCCTAGGAAGTGAAATAAGTTGCATTATCAGTAACAATCTTGGTTGGGACTCCAAACCTGGAATTGATATTTTCTTTGTGGAAATTGCACACTACTTCTGAAGTGGCATGTTTGGTTGGGATAACTTCTACCCACTTGGTGAAATAGTCAGTTGCTGTAAGGACATAATCATGTCCAGCACTTGAAGATGGGTTTATAGATCCAATAAAATCAATTCCCCATTGCTGGAATGGTTCTTCTATGACCACTGGCTTGAGAGGAACGGCAACTAACTTAGGTCTTCCAATAAATTGCTGATAGAGTTCACATTTTCTTACCCACTTATATGCATCTTGGAAAAGAGTTGGCCAGTAATACTTGGCTCGTAGAATCTTGTGAGCAGTCACAGGAGCAAAAAAATATCCTCCACAAGCTAGATCTTGGAAGGATTTCAAAAGTTGGCTTTACTGCTCGTTGTCTACACAGTGAAGGAATACTCCATCAAGGCTTCTCTTGTACAGGCCATTGTCTCAAAAGATAAAATTGGCAGCTTTTAACTTGATATTCCTCCTTTTTTTATAAGATAAGTGAGCAAGACACTCACCATAAGTAAAGAAATGAGCAATACCTAAATACCACTCATTGGTAGTGGAGATAAAGAGGAATGTAGGTGTGTCATCCACCTCTGCTTCTTCATGCTCTATTTCTTCTGGTTTGTTATGAACAATTAATTGACATAGACCTTTTCCCCATACCAACTTTGTTGGGTTGATGTCTAGATAAAACTCCTAGATCTTTGCAATCCAATTGCCTCTTTTCATCCCAAACTCCAGCTGAGTTAATATGGACTTGACTTTAGTGTTAAGAACCAAGGTAGTAGTGTGTGAATTCAAGATATAGAAGCGAAAATGTTTGACTACCTTCACCACAACATAAGCATGCTTCTCCATGTTCGAATACTTTAGCTCATGAGATTTGAGAGGGTAACTCATGAAAGGAATGAGAGATTCCATACCTTCTTTATTCTGTTGAACTAAAATTGTTGAAAGCGTGTGTTCAGAAGCATAATTGTATATGGCAAACTCTTTGTTGTAGTCTAGACAAACCAGAGTTGGGGTGTGGGTAATGGTAGTCTTGATATCCTCAAATGCTGACTTGCCTTCTTTAGTCTAGCTGAAGGTGGTCTTCCCTTTCATCATGTTTATAATGTGTCGAGTCTTTTCAGCAAAATTAGGGATGAACCTTCATAATAAATTCACCTTTTTGAAGAAAGAGTGAACAATATTTTTACTTGTAGGCAAGGTAAGCTCTTGAATAGACTTGACTCTATCTAAGTCAATCTTTATACCTTCTTTGGACACAATGTGTCTAAGAAGTTTCCCTTTTGTTACTCCAAAAATAGACTTCTTAGGGTTCAAGGAAATGTCATTCTGGCAGTAGCGCTCCAGCACTTGTTGCAAGTGGTGTATATGATCAGAATGATGCTTTGAAAAGATAGTCAAGTCATCAAAGTATACCACAATGAACTTACCCATCTCATCCTTGATAGTAAGGTCCATTTATCTTTGAAAGGTGGTGCCAACATTTATCAAGCCAAAAGGCATCCTTTTATATGCAAACGTGCCCTAAGGTGTGGTGAATGCAGTCTTGTGTTGGTCTGCTTCACTAACTTCAACTTGATTGTATTCTGAGAAGCCATCTAGTATTGATAACATCTTTGAGCTTGTCACTGTTTGAAGCACTTGATCCATGATTGGCAAAGGATAGTTATCCTTCAAAGATGACTGATTCAGATTTCTAAAATCCACACAAATGTAAATTTTACCATTCTTCTTCCTTACAGGTACTATGCTTGCAATCCATGTGGAATGATGGATTTGGAAAATAATTCTAGCATTTAACATTTTTTGTATCTCAAACAAAATAGTACCTGATATCTTTAGATTGTACTGCCTAGATTTTTGCTTATAATGCACTGAGTCAGCCTTGAGAGGAATGTCATGATGGATTTTATTAGGCCTAAGAGACTTAAGGTCATCATAGGAGTATGCTAAGACGTCTATAAATTACTAGAGTAGAGTGGTGAACTTGAACTTCTCTTCTTGAGTGCAACACTTACCAATGTTAACCATCTTGAGATTTTCTTTAGTAGTCAGATTTATTTGATCAAATCCTTGAGAGGAGCTGGAATTTGTTTGCTACTATTTGATGAACCTATCATGCTTGTCAAACAACTTCTCAAGGGAAACCAAGCCTTTGGGAATTTTATTTCTTTTGAGTTGTAAAAATTCTTCATTTGTGTCTAAACTTGATTCAGGGGCTGGTTCACACTTCTAAGGTTTACTGCCTTCAAAATTTAGTTGTTCAAAGTTGTCTTTTTGTTCCAAGAAGGCAATGATTTGGTTATCATCATTAAATACTTGCCAATGATCAGTATTGTTAGGCACACTTAGTTTAAAGACTAGCTCAATAGTGTACTTGTTTCTTATGAAAACTGAGTGAGGAACTAAGAGAGTTGCTAAAATAGCAAGTGCATCAGCTCAGTCATTAAATTCCTTGGGTATGGCAGAGATGTTGAAAGCATCAAAGCTTTCAATTTAGTCCCAGACTAGGTTGCAGTAGTGATGCAATCTCTCATTTTTAGTTTGATATAAGTTTCTTACTTGACAAACCACTAGTTCAACATCCCCTATGGCATGAAGGAGTTTGATGCCTTTGTCTCAAGCAGCCTTCAATCTAAGCAATAGAGGTTCATATTCAGTTGTGTTATTGGTGTTGTTGAACTATAACTTATATGAGTAGGGGAAAATATCTCTTTGAGATATCAACACAATCCCAACTCCTAAACTAGTAGAGGAGTAGCTACCATCGAATTCCAGAGTCCATACCTCATTAGACATTGATTTTTCTTTAGATTTTCCTTCACTGAAGAGGGAAGATCCTTCTCCATTTGTATTGCAACTTACCAATTCTTCTGCTATTCTAGCTAAACTAATTTCTAGATTGACACTTTCAAGAGATTTATTAGATGTTTCATGAACTTCATCTGTAGATAGAAAATAGTTACCCATGCCTGAAGACTCAAATAGAATTTGAGCTTTAGGGACTGATGTCTGAGTGACAATATATTTTGATTCATTTTCAAGAAGCAGCCTCTGCATGATGCCTTTGATAGGGATCCTTACTTCAGACAAGTCCATGCTCAATTCTCCACCAACATCCTTGAATTTTTTTTGCCTAAGTAGAATACCATAGGATGCTGGGACATCAGCCACCAGAATTGTCATCTTGATTCTTTTGTCTGGAAAGGTTGCAAATGCAAATTGGGCATCTTTGATTTGTCCTAGCAATGGCACTTTTTTGTTCTCCATGGAGAAACATGTTTTCAACATTTTGGTCAATGTGAGGTCAAGGGATTTAACCACTTTGGTAGACATAACATTGTCAGATGCACCTGAGTCTATGATGCAGTTGCTTATCTTGTGACCATTTATCAACAAGGAAACATAGAAAGGCTCTATTTTCCTAGGGGTAATAGGAGGAGTACTGACAAGATTGTAATGGGCATGTTCTTTGGGGAATCATGAGTTACATTCTTAGCATCTTATCCTACAAGGATAACTTTATTTTTCACACACTCAACTAACCTATCTAGTTGCTCAAGATTGGATTGTAAATATTCAAACTCAGTCATTTGAATTTTGGTTTTCTTGACATGATCAATTATGTCAAATGACTGAATTAGACTAAGAACAGAAGAAGGTAATTCAACCTTTTAGTTTATAAGGGGGGATGACTGATTTGCAAAATTGAAGTTAAAGGTGAAGGTGAACTTGATGTACTTACCTTTTTGGTGATCACCAGGTCTTTTGGTTAGAAAGGCAGGGTGGTTCTCCACTTAGCAATTAAAATTATAGGCTGAGAATGCTCTTCTATTTTCTCTTTATCAACTTATTGAGATGACTATTTCTATGACCTAGTAAACATAGTGTATGATCCATCAAACGCTTCTCCTTTACTTCTGGGTTCATCCTAGTAGTTCAAGAAATCAATGTTGGAGTCATCAGCTGATTCTTTTTAGTTTTTTACAAGGAGATCAATGTCATTTTCTTGACTCAATTCAGATTGGAAAGAGAAATCTAATTCTTCTTCAAGATATCCTATTGCTGAATTGGCTGGGGGTGCTTCAATGGCAAGTTTCTCTTATGGGGAAGGAAGATGATTTAGCTACCCTTGATTCCTAGCAGCATTACCCTGATATGATTGATTTGGAAATGTCCTCCTTGGCATATCTCTATATGAAGGAGCGAAAGACATTCCTTGCACCATTTGCTTTTTGAGAGCAAGTAACTCATTTGCCAACTTTTGCACCATTGGATCGGTGGTGCATGTAGATGGATATTCAAAAGATGATGAGGGTCTATTTTTATTAGAATCTCTTCTTATCTTCCCTACCAAGATGAGATCATCTTCTACCTCAGTGGCCAAATCTTGAGCTGGAGTAAGGTCTATTTGACCAGCACGTCTCAAAATAAAACTCACTTTAGGTAACTGAGAATTAATGAAGAAACATTTGAGATTCTCAGCTGTAGGTCAAGCAATTATAGGAATCCTATTCCTCAGTTTGTCAAACCTAGCTATGAATTCCCTCATTGGTTCATGAGGCTCTTTCTTCATTTGTGTGAGCTGAGCCAGAAGGGTATGTGCGTCTTCTATAGGCTTGAATCTGGATTCAAACTTAGCTTTGAGGGTATTCTAGTCAGTTACTGACCGGGCCTGTAAATGGTAAAACTAATCTGCAACAGCACCTTGTAATGTTTCTACAAATAGTCTGATTGCTACATCCTCAAATTCCACTCCAATTATACCACAGGCTATGCTAAAAGCCGTAATGTGTTCATCAGGGTGAACCTTCCCATCACCATAGAATTTGGGGAAATTCTTCCTTAAACTGCGTGAGAGCTCATGTAGAGGTGGAGTAAGATTGAGAGGACCAAAAGAATTACCCCAGGGACCTTGTACTACCATTGTATGACTATGAAAAGGAGGAATAACAAATCTTAGAGGGGTAATTATTGGCAAAGCTTTACTAACAACAGAAGTGGATGCTTTGCTTGGTAATGGAGACCTAAATTTAGTAGGAAGAAATCTCTTAGTTCGTTGGAGACAAGATGGTGAAGGAGACAAATAAAAATTACTTTGCTGTACCAACTCAAATACAGGGTCAACAGTACCTTTATCCCTTTGGCTTCATGTATACCTTGAATCTTCCAAATTGTGAAATAAAAATGGAAAAGAATTGACCTTGCTTCAGCTTGAAGCTTGAGGCTTTAAACTACACATTCTTTCCCAGTTGGTGTGGAGGTGGATGGTAAGGCTATAATGATAATGGGTAAGACACAAAAAGGAGTCACCAGAGTCTATAATGGATAGGGGTAGGGACTGATTCAATATGAAACTTGAGGTTTTAGATTGCACATTTGAGTCCCTAGTAGAGTCGCCAAAAACTGTTGGGTGAATATTTTGTCAATCAGCATACTGATAAACAAAATAGGTCTTATCAACCATAGTAGGAAGATTGGTTGGCCAAATGTGTAGGTTTACCATATCAAAAGGGAACTAATCTCTCCTCTCATCAAGGGGAGGTTCCCTATAGATATGCAGGAGCTATATGCTATATATATATATATATATATATATATATATATATAAATAGAAAATAATACTCAAGGGTAGGATAAACCATCCATCTCTCTTTTTTTAGAGATGATGTGTACAAATCAAAGGAGAAATCTTGATGAAATGATAGAAGACACTCCTCTTCTTTTAAAAGTGTTGTTCAACAGACAAAAGGAATCTTTTTGGTGATGACAAATAACTATAACATGGTATAATAACACAACAGGATGAAATGAGGCACAAAGTCTCCACCTCAACTGCCAAAGGGTGAAATATGAAAAACAATGAGGGCACAAAGTCATCTCAAGGTTCTTTACATAGAAACATAAAATAAACACACACTAAAGACAATTATGACAACACAAAGTCTGAAAGTAACTGGCTTCAGGACACCTTCTTTGTCACTTCCACTAGCTTTGTTTATTAAATTGCATAAACAAGAACACATTTAGGATATAGACATAAGAACAATCCCCTAGAATGATACAAGCTATAACAACACAAAGTCTAAAAGTAACTTGCTTTATGATTTAAATAAAGAAATATGATAAACAATCTGAGCTCAAAGTCTTAGGAATGTCTTTCAATTTAGGTAGAGTTTTATTTCTGATAATAGAGAGATATCTCCCTCAATCAATAAGAGAGATTCTAATATATAGCCCTCCAAGAAAGACTTGGGAGCAGTAATACATCATGTTGCATTAAATTTTGCCAAGAAGATATGCTAGAATCCAGTGTATTTGCCCATTTGCTTTTCTCAATGCATAGAAACGGGTCACACCATTGAAAGTTTGTGTTCTCCAATGTCCACTTAGCGGTCTGATTCTAGAAACATATCTTATGTGTGAATATTTTTGGTCCTTCTTCATCGTTCCTTCTTTTCTAGCTATTGAATTAGGTCCTTGGTTCAATCGGATCTTGCTCTTTAGTCACTTTCCAAACAAGTGAGGACACTTGGCAACATCCATGGGACTCTGAGAGATGCTTATTGAAATAAGCTTTGAAACCTATAAGAAACTCAAGATGTGGATACATACACTTATCGCACTCTGCAGAGTTACAACGAGATATGTGGTAGCTTCTGCTTGTCTATAGAAGCTTTAGAAATATTTTTGAAAGTCCTACAAAAGAGAACACATGGTAGTCTTTGCTAAGCTTTGGTTATACTATAGAAACATTTAGGGCCCATTTTAGATTCACTCAGATGTTGACACTTGTTATAATCCATCATGCTTTAGCTTCCTTTGGAAATTCTTTGGGACTCATATTAGTTTCCTACGGAAGATGACACGTGGTGATTTTTGCTGAGTTTAGCCACTCACCTGAGACCCACCATAGTCCTTACTTAACAAAGAGACTAAAGGAAGAAACTACACATGCTGACACATGGTGGCATCCACCAAGCTTTAGCTTCCCTTTTGAAACATTTTAGACTCATTTTAGATTCACACAGATGATGCCACATGTAACATTCTATTGCTTGAAACTGTGTCTCGACAGACGACATGTGGTAACTTTCATTGCATTTTGATAAGGGACACATGGCATGTTCTACTGTAACTTTTATTTCCTCAGTGGGTTTTCTATTTTGGGGGACTTTTCCTTTAAACAAAAATTTTGAAGGAATTCTTTCAAATAATTTGTCTGAAGGAAATCTACCTTTGCTTTGTTTTTGCTTTCCATCAAGATTTCTTCCTGGGTGAATTCCTTCAAACAAAAAGTCTGAAGGATTGTTGCCTTGACCATTTTGCCATGGGAAATTTTTTGAAGGAATTTCCTGTGTCTGTCTTTGCTCGCTGCCCTTCGCAAGGGTACTCAGCTTGGTTCAATGTCCTCCGCAAGGGTACTTTTTCTTTTGGCTTTGCCTTAGTCAAATTTCCACTGATCTCAATAGGTGATACGTGGCAACATCCATTGTGAAATAGGTGAGGACACGTGGAAACATCCACTTAACTTATAAAGGCTTTGGATGCCTTTTGAGTGTCTCACAGGATGACACATCATGGCTTTTGCTAAGCTTTTAGAAACACTATAGATACACTTGGGACTCATATAGATTCATGCAGATACAGACACTTATTGCATTCTTCTTATCTTATAAGGGACACGTGGCAACTTTCGTAGCTCTTAGAAACAAATTAAAATGGGGCTCAATAAACAACTCTTGTCAGCATCCATTGGGCTCTGATAGGCTTTTGTTTCAGGCTTTTGCTTTGAGATTTTCTTGCCTTAGTCACTTTTGCCACAGAAATTCCCTCAGCAAGGGCACTTGTCTCTTCGACTTTTGGGGTACTCCTTTGAACCTGCCACTTGAACTGACCGATTGAACCAACTTTGGTTCGATGGTTCAATGGTTCATTCCTTCATTTCTATTTGTTCAATTGACCACTTGAACCAAGCTCTTTGAAACAAACCGTGTTAAACCAACCTCCGTTGAACCTGTTGAACCTTTGAACCCATTGAACCTTTGAACCTAAGTGGTTTAATGGTTCAAGCCTTCTTCTATTTGATAAGTGTTTTGAAGCCATTGAACTTGAAGTGATTGAAATTTGAACCTTAACAAAAGCACTTAATTCTTGAAACCTGCTAATGTCATTGAACCTTTGAACCCGTTGAACCTTTGAACTAAAAATGGTTCAAGGTTCAACGATTCAATGGTTCAATGATTCAAACATTGCATAGAATCTTGCCGATAGATTCTTTTGGTTGAACCAAGGCGTTGAACCAGCCTTGAAAGCATCTAAGTGTTGAGGAAACTTGTTCTTTTGATTGAACTCACCTGTAGAAGCCTTTGAAACTATTGAACCTTTTGATTTCAAGCATGTTGACTCTTTAGAAATCTAAAAAATCTTGAATAATGATGAATTTGAATGCCTAAAACAATTTTTGAGAAGGGGAGAGAGGATTTTGGTCTGTTGAACCAAAATAGTTTAGCTTTTGTCTCAAAAATGAGTGATATTTTTGGGGACAACACATCTCAAAGTGCTGAAATAATTCCTTTAGGAGAAAAGTCTAAAAACAAAAGGTCGTAAGGAAGTCAAAAAAATTCCTCTAAAGGAATAGTTTGAAGAAAAGTCAATGATTTATTTTGGAAAAAAGGCTAAAATAAATATCCATAAGAGCAAAGTTTGGGAAAATATCCCAAGGAAATTCTTTCAAAGGAATTGTCTGCAAGAAATGGCTGAAGAGAAAAAATTTAAAGGAGTTGATGATGTTCACATCAGTGTCAAAGTTCAAGCTCATAAAATGGCCATTGGGAATCAAATATCCTATGATGGGGCTACAAACATCAAAATCTAAACCTTATAAGTAGCCATTTGGATTTGTATGGACTTACATCCACATAAATGGGTATAGGAAAACTAATGTCCTTAGATTGGTTTTCCATCTATAGGGAAGATCTGGTCCAAGTTTCAAGGTAGCATTTGGTAGGTGAAATTAATGAAGATGTCCTCATCCTTCAACATGGCCATCATCTTTGACAAATGACCATTTAATGCAGAAGCAACATGGCTCAATTCAGATTCAGAGTTATGGGGATTTTGTCCTTATGCATGTAAGACAAGTGAAAGATGGCATGGGAATGAAAGGTGAAGATTAGGTATTTAGAAAAGGTGGCTTGAGCATTAAATACATTATTAGAGAATTTCTTGTCTTCTATTATGTTTTCTAATTAATGAGGGGCTCAAGGATATTTGAGATGATCTTGGATGGTTCAATTCATGGTCAAGGTAGTTGCTTGCTCTTCATGCAAAAGAGTTCAAGGACATAGTGGTGGTTGTAGCCATTTATGAGCCCTCTCTCCATTTTCTCATCCAAACCCCCCTTCTCTCATCCTTTTATACTATATATAAAGGCTTCTAAGCCTCAAAAGAAGTCCCTCGACTGATGATAGAGTCACTCTATTAAAATTGCCTTGTAACACTCTCTTGAAGCAATGAGATGAATTTTTTTTATTCTAGTTTGAAGTCAAGTATACATTATTAGAGTTTAAATTGTAGAAGTATGTCCCTTTTCATCATTTATAGATTCTCTATGTATCTTGATTTAATTCTTTTGGTTCCTTGTAGGTTGTGTGAAGTGTTAGACATTGGTCCCTTTCATGAAGTATCACAAGTTTATAGTGTCTCATACATACCTATTTCTTTCTATCCTTCAAATTTTAAGGTTTTTGTTTGACCTCCCTACAAAATACTTATGCTTGTGGTGTTGAGATGGGATTAGATTAGTCTATGTCTTGGTGAGGTTCATTAGTAGTTGTTAAGGTTTCTAGTCTGAAAGTGGATCATTTCATATTCTAGTGTATCACCATCCTTAGCTTATATTTCCCTTTCATGTTATCTCTCTCTCCCTTTCCCTTAGTAGTATATTCTAGTGTGGGAAACAAGCCAAAGTGAAGCATCTGAGGAGGTGGCCTCATTAAAAATCCTAGAGGTTCAACCTCACTACAGGATACCCATAGCCTGAGGTTATTTTAATATTTTAGCTGGAAGTGAGAGAGCTTGAAAAATCTCCCACAAGGGTGTGATTTTAGCCTTAAAAACTTCCCAAATTAGATTACAAGAACTTCAAGAAGTCATGAGACAAGTCTAAATTCAGTTTTATTTAGACCTAGACAAGTGTTATAAAGTATTCAAGCCAATTCTAGATGCATTCATATAGTCAAAGCATTATAAGTGCACAAAGTACTTATGTGAGAGAACTACATGGAGGTTTGATCCTTCTTTAGAGTAGTGTTATGTAGGAAATGTTCAACATAATGGGATGTTGATTTCTAACATAACTCCAACCACTAACCCCTTTTACTCCTTTACATACATTTATCTCCTTGTGGCACAAATCTAGGGTTTACAACTTCAAAAAAGCATACACAAGTTTTTGTGCAGTTTGTGAAGATCAAATTGATGCAAAAAGACCTAATTTTCATGTCACACCTAACTATTCTAAAAGTTTTAGTTCTTTTCAAAAATATAAGAGTGACTAACAAGGACAACAATGACCATCACTCATATCTTACTGGGCATTCTTATCTTTGAGAACATCCAAGCTCAATTTCTAGAAGGTTTTTGGGATTTTTACTTTCTTTTTGTTCCTACATTTGTTTCTTGTGAATTTTCTTGATGACTCAAAAAGATAAGTACATCTCTCTTTTACATAGTTTACTCATGTTTGTTTATGTTTTTTTTTCTATTTCAGTCATTTATCTTCAGTTTACTGTTTAGTACTATATTTACAATACCCTAGTTTAGTATATTTCATTTATCTATTTAAGGATTAATTTTAATATTAATTGAAATTTAGATAAAACAATAGGCATATCTTCAATATCATGAGATTTAGTGATAGTCTTCAAAACATAACAATGGAACTATGCACCAAATTTTGACATTAACCTCACCCAAAAATTTGACAACAAAAAATAAGTCTCCTAAGAGTGTTATTTCCTCTCCTAATGGTCAAGAGAGGAAGTGACAGTTCTAGAAATTGATATACAAGAAAAAATTGATTTGATGGTTCACTAACTAATCATGGTATCTAATAACCCCATGTAATTTTTCACTTTTCAATCCCAGTCACCTACAAAATTGTTTTCTTCTTCCATAAATTAACAATAATAACATAAACTTAAGGAAAATAATAAGTATTTTGGGGCATATGATGAGGGTTCATTGGGTTTGTAAGGATTGTCAACTTATTAGGATCATAAACAATAAAAATATCAAAAATAGAAAATTGCATAATTTTAAACATTTCCAATGTTAGATAAAACTCTAGTGACGTGCAAAGTGTGTCCTTCTTCCTTCCAATGATTTCTTAAACATGAGTAAATGATCTAATGATTGCTTTATTTATCTATAATTCTTGTGAATGATCAATAGATTAATATGAATAACAAATATATTTTATGTGATTCTCTATATGTAAATGAACTACATTGCTTGTGCATTTAAAAATAATTGAATTCATATTAGGTCCTTATTGGCACACTACCTAACATTACAATGGCTAAAAAATAAAAAATATGGGACCATGAAAATGTGTGCACCCTAAAAAAATGGGCCATTAAAGGACCCAAGATGTACGCTACTCTCCTAGTAGACTGAAGACATACTATACACTCATAATACAAAGCCTTGGACACTTAAAAACATAAGAGTGAGAAAAGGGGGGACATGATGACAAACCAAAAACATGCCAACAACATCTAATTTAGACCAATTATCAAAAATTAAATAAACATCCTAAAATCATATAATTTAATGACTAATAAATGCATATGGCCCATTTTTAAGTGTATATATTTTTATCCACTTTGATGTCTATGTGCATACATATCAAAGCATAAAAGAAGATATGTTATGGATACAAAATTTTGTGCATCTAAATATCTAAAATAAAAGATAATTCACCTCAAAACCTACTAAAACATCATTTATTTTTCTATACATTTATGGGTTAATGCTAAATAATAATAACTTCTAAAATTTGAAGTATTGAAAAATGCAATACCTCACTCTGTTGATAAAAATATGGATGTTAGGTAGAGTAGAATACCTCCAAATTTGTGTAAAGTCCTAAATACCATTATGAGTACAATTTCTAGTAATATTTTGGATTAAATATGGATAAAATTATGAGTATTAACCTAAATAAATTTAAATAATACCTAAGCACAATCCTAAATAAATTTTATGTAATATCAATGAATTAAAGTTAGAAACCCTCATAAGTTATAGGCCTCCACATCTAAATAAATTCAGAATCATTGGAAGTTTGATTAGGCACCCTATAAAATCACAAACCTCCAAATACATCATGTTGGGTATGATAATGTTTATGAATATAATGAGGATGATATTTGCTGCCCATTTGAGATGTGGGGTGAAATTGTAAAAATCATATCTCAAAAGAACTATTGATGTATCTAGCATATAAAAGTATTTCCATAAAAACATATGCATTATGAATAGAGTTCCTCATATGGGCCCATGATATATGAAATGTAGCATCAAGCAAAATTTCCATGTGGGGATCTAATATATACATAGTATAGTTTCATTATTACAAAATATAGCAATGCAAAGCATATATAAGTATCTTTTTCCCCAATGGATGCATGGTAAAAATCATGTCTATGTAGGTAAATAACACAAAGTTCTGGCATGATGTGGATCATGAAACACAATGATAACATGATGAATAAAATATTAGACATGATATAAAAATGATAAGAATCACATTATATGGGATGATAAAATGATATAAATCACATTAAACATGATCTAAACATGATAAGAAGCACACTAGACATAATGTAAACATTGTAATAATCATATTAGTCATGGTGTAAACATGATGGGAAACACACTACACACAATGTAAACATGATATAAAATCACATTAAACATGATAAGAATCACATCAAACACATAAAAACACACTAGGTATATAAAGGCACATCAGAAAAATGAAAACACAATGGATACAAGAAATGTAGCCATAAGATAAGGCACACAAGACACATAAAAATCACTTCATGTAGGTAAGTATAGCTACCTTATTTTAGCATGGGAGAAATTTAAGTTTTTTTGTTAATTATTAGTTCATATTAGCTTATATTCAATTGTTTTTACATGTGTTTTGGCCTTGTTATGCCCTATGTTTTCCTTTCCTCTTTCTCCCTAAACTATCTTTCTTCAATAGTTAATTTTTTATTGTTTTGGGTCTTTTTTGCCTTGTGTTATATATTTTTTAGCTTTTACCCATTATGTGTCCTCTTTTGTTTCAATTTGGTCATAATTTGAATTTGAGAAGACTATAAATACTCAAGTGCATTAGAACATATAAGAAATGAAATGAAAGATAATGAGCCATAGATTAAAACCAAGAGTAATTTAGTGAAGATAATTTTTAAAAAATTTATAGTATAATTTGATTCAAGAATTGAAAATTTTATATACATTGTGCCACTTTTCATACTAGCACAAAAAGTCACATAGCTTTGAGCATAGTTTTTATCAATACACCATAAATTTTAGTGGAGCCACCAGTGCAGGAGAGGTCTACTCTTACAATGTTGCCACATTGACTTACACTCCCATGGAGACCATTATTAGAGACACCCTTGCATCATAGATATGTTGAAAATTCTAGAGGGCCTCCCTCTACTCACTTTCTTCTATAATCAGTATTATTGAGTTCTCAAGGTTATCAACATAGGGCACCTATGCCACCTACATCATTTTATACCAGATGGGTCCCTAAGACTCTTATAGTTTACATGACACCATAATCAGTGTCAAAAATTCCTAACACCACTCCATAGGTAGGGCCAAATATAGATCACTTATCAAAACAGATTCTAGGACCATAATTACCCTTTCATATAGCATGCATGATCACAATTCTTTTATTTGACACATGCCACATTGATAGTGAGTCTCCCTTGAGACTCATCAGTTAGTATTGTTTCTCCCTCCTTGCACATAATTTACTTCTCTATTTATCCTTGTGTTAGGACCCGAAAGCACCATTGATTACCAAGCAACTAAACATGCGAAATTAAACCAGAATGCACAAGTAACTAAAATTCAAAAAAAACACAAAATATGAGAGACAATACCCAATTGTATTAATACTCTTCCAGAAGGAAATACAACAAAGAAGATTGCCACAGTCTTCTTCCTTACACACCTCTAGGGCTCCCACACCTCTAGGGCATAAACAGTAAATCTCTTCAAGGGCTCACTCTCTCTATTACGATCCCAACACACAACTCAAACACAAAGTTGGTGTTCACCTCTAACTAGTCAATATCAGTACTGCCAGTACCACCAGTCAGTATCACTACTGCCAGTACACAAGTGCTCCACGCACTCCAAATTCGAGTACTCCATGCACTCCAAGTACACAACATACTCCAAGTAGATCTCTCCTGATCTTGCTACCTGTTATGTTGCTATCACCTTTGATCTTGCTACCCCACAGACCTCCTTTGACCTCACACACACACACTTGCAGATCAACGATCTTACTTACCATGTAGATCTCTCTACACCCTGAAGAACCCTTGTCCTTGCCTCACCAAGTCCTTATGATTTTTCAACCAGTACCTCGGTGGATCTTCTACCAGAACTTGCACAACCTGTAGCTCTCCCTGATCATACACACTTAGCACCCCTATGGAACTAGGAGGAGCTACCCTTGCTCTCTTCACTCTCAGAAGGAGCTAACCAAGCTCAACTCTAAACTAGAACAAATTACAATACAACCCATGAGTCTATTATATAGATCACATGTAAACAATAATTAGACATCTAATTACAATAATTAGATCCGTAGCTCAAGACTAAAATTAGCCTTTTAACATGCAAACAACTAGTTCGTTAACAAATTGTTCATGCAATCGACAATTTCAAAACTGCATAGGCGATCGACATCAATCCCTGTCTGGTTGGAGATGACTAATGTCGGTCGATCCCTGATTGATGTCGATTTGCTCTGCACTGGATATGACCGATGTCAGTTGATTAGATTGACGTCGGTTGCTCTACAACTCAGAAACCTCTCAACAACCTCCTCCATGTTTACATTAGTGAAGCTTTTAGCTCCACAACCTAACAATCTCCCACTTAGAGATAAACAGCTGCACTGTACCTGTACCTATACACTATCTAATCTATTTCCTAGCTTGTATCCCTCTTCAAGATCAATCCTAAAGACCAACCACCACAAAACTTGTGGTGCACCTCCTGTCATCCAAGTAACCTACCACATCCGAAGTCCCTGACCCTGCATAGCATGTATACCTGCTGCTAGTCCCTCTCAGATACCTGAGAACCCACTGAACCACTTTCCAGTGCTTCCTTCCTGGATTGGCTACAAACTTTTTGATATCACCCACTGCTTGGGCAAATTTAGGGAGTACACATGTACTCAACCTCATCATGTGATTGGGGACCCTATTCTATGAACTGTCCATCCATAGGTGCACTTGTCGTTCTGCATCCTGCACTACCTTCACACAATCATCCTGTGACAACATCAACTTGTGATCTTCCCTGTCTCTAGGATTACTCATGTCAAAGAATTTTGCTCCAAATTCTTCATGACACATCTCTAAACTAACTTTACCTTTAGCTCAGAAAAAACCCTATATGTGTAACCCTGCATCAAGCAAACACACAACATATAGTAACAGGATGATGTTGCAATCATCACCCACCTGGTAAAGAAACCACAGTAGTTATAATGACATTGACTAAAGCCATGCTTTGTCATCCACCTGTCAAACCTGTACCACTATCCTAGAGCTTCCTCAAGACCATATGACCTAGCCTTTTGTCTCACGTATTCATTCTCTCTATTCTTTAACCAAGGAATCCATTTGTCTCTCAGTGATTCTATCCCGACTAGAAACCCTACCAAATCTCCCATTTGGTTTTGCATCCTAATTCATGCCATGCTCCCACTATTCCCTAGATCCTTCCTGCTCTGCAGTGATCAACGAGTATAAAGAAGAGGAACAATGAATATGAGGCTTACTTACCCTTTCAGTCCTCCACATGGGCGTTTGAGACTCCTTGATAGCTTGTTGTCCACCCAAAATCCGTTCCAGTGACCAACCTTGGTCACCACACAGTCTACATCCGACCAACGTCAGTTCCATGCGACTGTCTAGGTTGCTGATGCCGGTTATCCTACCGACATCAGTCTCCACCTGCCTGACACCATCGACTCCTCTGGTCTGCACATGATTGATGTTGGTACCTATTTGTTTGACCCCGGTTCCTCCTGACTGACGTCGGTACCTATGTTTTTCCTGTGAGTGATGACTTTTTACCTGTGAGCTTATTTTGAATCAAAACCCTATCCAAATTGCCCTGCTCAGAGATATCCAGTCCCATCCACTGATCTCTATCTATCATCTCCTCCAAGAACACCAAGGCTTTCCAGTTCTTAAGTCTATCAAATACATCTGACTTCCTCTTAAGAACATGCATCTCCTTCTTGCTCATGTGGCCAATCCTACAAAGCCACGTCCTTATAATAAAAGAAGAATCAGTAATATAAGTAGATAGATAAAGGATACCTAATTTCTTACCACCTGCTAATTCAAGTGCATCCATTGTGAGAGTTCCTGTGCATCTCTCATCACCCAGCTTTTCTGAAGCAATTAGCTGCATCTTCAAGACTGGGACCTGCATGACCTTCTTCAACACCCATGTGTTGGCCGCCTATAATTTTAGCAACACTTCCCCTTTGCCAATACATTGACAAGGCTCACCAACCCCTCTATTTGGGGCTGCATGGAAAGAGGCAATAGAATCTATAAAACAAGATTCTACTTTATCCAAGGAACATCCCAGAGCATCCTATGCAACAACACCTGCAACATCTGCTTCTTCAGTTCCTTCATGCTGATTTTATACTAACCAATAATTTTTCTTTACCTGCTCTTTCTTTCCATAACACCGTAATTGACCATTCATGCTTTTCAATTCCTCCATTCTTAGTGTACTTTTTTCTACCATTGCTATACTCCCACTCAATCAAAAACCCTTGAGAGTGACCTATAATCAAACACAAACCTATTCCCTGCAACCTTAGCTCTGATACCAACTGTTAGGACCTGAAAGCACCATTGATTACCAAACAACTAAACATGCGAAATTAAACCAGAATGCACAAGTAACTAGAATTCAAAAATAACATAGAATATGAGAGACAATACCCAATTGTATTAATACTCTTCTAGAAGGAAATACAACAAAGAAGATTGCCACAGTCTTCTTCTTTACACACCTCTAGAGCTCCCACACCTCTAGGGCATAAACAGTAAATCTCTTCAAGAGCTCACTCTCTCTCTTACGGTCCCAACACACAACTCAAACATAGAGTTGGTGTTCACCTCCAACCAGTCAATATAACTACTACCAGTACCACCAGTCAGTATCACTACTGCCAGTACCACCAGTCAGTATCACTACTACTAGTACACAAGTGCTCCACGCACTCCAAATCTGAGTACTCCACGCACTCCAAGTACACAATGTACTCCAAGTAGATCTCTCTTGATCTTGCTACCTATTATGTTGCTGTCACCTTTGATCTTGTTACCCCACATACCTCCTTTGACCTCGCACACACACACCTGCAGATCAATGATCTTACTTACCATGTAGATCTCTCTACACCCTGAAGAACCCTTATACTTGCCTCACCAAGTCCTTCTAATTCTTCAAGCAGTACCTCGGTGGATCTTCTACCAAAACTTTCACAACCTGCAGCTCTCCCTGATCATACACACTCAACACCCCTGTGGAACTAGGAGGAGCTACCCTTGCTCTCTTCACTCTCAGAAGGAGCTAACTAAGCTCAACTCTAAACTAGAACAAATTACAATACAGCCCATGAGTCTATTATATAGATCTCATGCAAACAATAATTAGACATCTAATTACAATAATTAGATCCGCAGCTCAAGACTAAAATTAGCCTTTTGACATGCAAACAACTGGTTTGTTAACAAACTATTCATGCAACCGACAGTTTCAAAACTACACAGGGGACCGACATCAGTCCCTGTCTAGCTAGAGATGACCGACGTCGGCTGATTCCTGATCGATGTCAGTTTGCTTTGCACTGGATATGACTGATGCTGGTTGCTCTGCAACTCAACAACCTCTCAACAACCTCCTCCATGTTTGCATTAGTGAAGCTTTAAGCTCCAGAACCTAACACCTTGTACATAGTTTCATTTTCATGTTGCTTGTATATAGATTATATCTAGAAAATATAAAAACAATATAACATGTCAAAAACACAAAAAAACATTCAAATAATTACTCAAAAACACAAAAAAACATTCAAATAATTACTCAAAAAACACAAAATTATAGATTATATGCATTGATATGTTTACACTTCTTATATTTTCTAGACACTACATATGATAGCTATATTAGTATAGTCAATTTTATCATACATACATGCTTCACTTGTTCTTATCGAGTGCTTGCATATTGTTGCAAGACTCTAGTTCACTACACAAATCCAACTTTGCTATTACTTACCCACTAGGGCATATACACTGATACATAAAGTATTCACTCGTGACATTCACCCACTTGGGGGCACCTTGTACACAATTTTTAATTTCTAGGTTTTATCTTTCTATACTCTACATCACAACTTTAACATTGTTATATCTTGATATTGATCATGTTGCACTTTCTCAATTTTTTTGTCAGCTAGTACTACTTTAGACTCAACATATGTACATATTATCTCTTACACAAATTTGTATTACATGTTAATTCATACTTTCATTTCTAGCTTTCCTAGTTTAGATTTGATTGGGTCTCTATGCTTCTTCTATTTGAGGACATTTAAATATGCCATTGCTCTTTGGCTTTATGCCACTTTTATTCATAGTATGTATGCTTTGGACATATGCCCATGTCCTTGTGTGTGCCTTCTAGATCATGTATGCAAACATTTGAACATGTCATTCTATGTGTCTCTAATTCAAATTTCTTGTTTCTTATGTATATGGACATTTGAACATGTCCTTGTATGTCTTGTTTTCTTAGATTTAATGGCATGTGCCCATGTCCCTTGTATTGTGGCCCCTTGGTCTACTTTGCATGCCTCATGTGTGTTGTATGTATGCTTTATTGTATGTGTCATGTAAATTAAAATTGTTTCTTACTTGTCACACACTCTAATTTTAAATTCCATGAGGGTTCTCATGCAACTCCCCTTTCCTACTTGGGTGCCATGATGAACACCATGCCCCATCCCCCTAAGTAATTACCTAGTTTCTAATCAGATTTATTATTACACACTTTTTTATATCTATCTTGAAACCCTTGTGAATGCTTGTCATGAAATACATATTGCATTAAAAATTTATGATCAAATTATCTTACATTATAATGTTATGCATGTAAATTATATTGGATTATTACGTACTTATCATATATGTTTTGGTTAACACACATCTTGTAGAGCTTTTTATTTTGAGTATAGTTCTTGCATAGGTCCAAAAAATACCTTCAAAAGAGGGGTAATTCATAGGGGTTACTCATAGAGATCAAGCTCCTGTAATGCACTCACATTACATTTTTAGCATAGGCTCAGATTACAAAAATCAGACTCAGGTAAACATAGTGGGAAAATAGCGTCATAAAGATTAACATAGTTTCACATAAATCAAAGCAAAATGACACTAACACCCAAATTAAAACACTAACACCACATGATGCTACTATCTGAGATACCCTAGTTAAAAAAACCTAGATTGGCTAGTAAAGCACAATAGGTATAGTACATGTTTACACAAATTCAGTTATAGATTCATCAGTTTTGTTCAGATTCAAGATAGTTTAGCCTAGATTCATACTATTTTATTCAAATAGGGGGAATCATACACATCATGACCATTCCCATATTTAGTTCAAAAACCCAGATACATATTATTACAACTTAGTCTAGAATCTGTATGCTCAGATATCAAATTTGGGGGCTTATGCACGACACATTATTTTCATATGCTCACTTACACCAATTTGATTATATGGAATGACAAATTCCTTGTCATTATCTATGTTGTATACATATATAATCACATTCCATGTTGTAAACTAGTTTCATGCCTTACTCCATCTACAGTGGTTGGTACCCTGAGTGGCCTAGAGCTTCCTAATATACCCAAGTGGCCACAAAGCTGAACATACCTAGTTAGATATATTTAGTTACATCATGTAGTTTTAGTTTAAGATGAATCTACTATACATGGGTGGGAAATGATGGAGTCATAGCCTACTTGATTTATTGAGCCACCTACATGAGAGGGTTGGACACACCATCAATCCAATCCAAGCTATTCATAGGTCATGATCCACCAAGTAAGGGTGGGCAATGATGGAGTGAAAACTAGATTGAGTTCTTGAGCTACCCACACATGAGGATTGATAAAGCCATCAAATTAGTCTAATATATTCATTGATTGATCACTATATACATACACACATATAGGTTGTCACTAGGTTTATGTATTGGTTCATGTACCTAGTGATGTATATTTATTCTTTTCCTCTCTCTTATATCTTTACTTAGTTTAGCCTTTTCTTTTGATATCTCTTAAGTACTGATTTATGAATTTTTAAATTATAGGACATGCATTAGAACATGCTTCACATACTTGGACCCAACTTCACACACTCATACCCAACTTCATGGGATTCACCTCTTAGGTAAGTCTAGGCATTCTCCTTTTTGATTTATCCTAGTCATTTTTCTTTGCTACATTTATATAATAAAGGTGGGGCAATGTAGTCACCTAAAATTGGTATTTGAGTGCTAAGATTGCCACTTGAGACTACCTATCCCTAGTTTAGCCCTAAACCTATCCTAGAGCTTATTATCATACATATACAACCTTTGTGTGGGCCACAAATGTCCCTAGGTATATGTAAAGTAGTCCCAAACCCTCATTTATTGATCCTAGACCTTCGTGCCTAGTGTTCTACCACTTGGATAGGACACTAGTACCACATGGATCTAGTGTCCCAATAATGGTGTTAGTGTCCTTTCCATCTCCTTTTCACAAATGAATATATTTTGAAATATAAAACCTCCTAAGGTTAGCTTAGACCTCTTTTAACACCCGCACAAGTATCAAAATGGTACTGTAGACACCATAATTATGTACCATAAGTCTCTTATGACATGTGCATTATGGCTGAGTCTAGTACCCTGAAATCTTAAAATAGGCTACGTTTGGTATCCTAAAATCCTTAAATAGGTTAATTATAAAATATGGTAGAACCTTCCAAAACCTATAATTTGCATCATAACTCCTAGAGGTTCAAAACCCCTCTCAAACATCCCGAAAGCATACACATGAAATACAACTTAAAGTATAAAGAAGTAAATTTCTATATATAAATGTCAAATTATACTTACATGTATATTTTATGTATATACTACTAGATTCACATATGGTAATTTCCTAATTACCATTTTAATTCTCTTAGCTACCCATAATCCTAAAATATCTAAACAAAATCCATTATAACAAAATAAATAATATCCTTAACAACCTCCCTCGTAATCTAAAACTTGTGCAACAACTTTAGGTTACATATATCGATATTATCACATGGTTTAAAATAATTAAATATCACCTAAGCCTAAATATGGTGAATCGATAATGATCCATTTGTGACTGACATTGATTCTTTTGGATCGACATCAATTATATAAACCTACATGTTGCTTTTACAAAGGAGGAAACTTTTAACTAGAAAAATGCTAATGAAATTCCCATTGCCTATGTTACTGATGCTGCATGGAAGCTACATTGTAAACAAAGACTTTGTTAGCCTTGAAGAAGCTTAGAATTTAAAATATCCATCTCACCCCATTAAAGGATGGTAACATAGTCAAGGTAAGTTTATTTCTTTTTATTAGCATCTCTATTATTCTTCTTCTCTTTTCTATTTATTCTGATCTATTATCTTTGATGAACATCCCTTTTATGCCTAGAACATATTTACTCATATAAAAACATCTTAAATCCTTTAAGATCTCTCTTTAATCCCTTATACTCAGATTTCTATCCATCCATATAGAATCATCACCGATTCATCTGAATCATCACTGATTCATCTGAATCATCACCAATTCATCTGAATTAGCACTGATTCTACATAATCATCACCAATTGATCTCTATGGTTTTATTATTATATTTTAGAACCTGAGCTTATTTTAACAACTTGAATTAATCTTAATCAAAATATCTATATATATTAATATTGACCATTTTCATCTATTTATCTTATTTATCTTATCTGTCTATCTTAAATAATCTTTATACATTTATCTTGTCAAATATCTTTAGCATGGTCTATATTTTGTTTATTAGTATTATCCACTTAATTATGAAAATAGTGAGCTAACATCCACTTGAGGAAGTTCATAACTTCTCAGGACTGGTTCCTAACTAGAAGCTCACTTCACCTATCTATTAATCCATTTTGTCCAAATTATCTTCTTGTGTGCATGTTATTCGTCCAAGCTAAAAAGAAGTTACCTCATTTGTTAGATTCAAGTGGTGCAAAACCATCTCCATATCTCTAAGTATTCTTCATAAACCTTGTATTTCATTAAGTTTTTATAAATTTAATTAAGTTATAAAAAACAAAAAAATACTATAACAAGTACATATACATTAATTTTAGCCCTCTAACCACTAGATGGAAATCATATGCAAAATACACATTCAAACTTAGAACAAGTTGTGCACAATCAAGGTTATCAATCCCTATTCTACCCTACTTCTGCATACTACCATCTACAACTATCCTAAGCTCATGTTATTTAGATTTATAGTCTCAAACAAATTCAAAGAACTCAAGGCCATTATCATACTAGCTTCACTTGCACTTGAATCAACACATAGGTGGGGAGAACTACATCAGGCTTGATCCTTCCTTGGAGTATTGGTATGTAGATAACTCTCATCACAATGGGGTGTTAAGGATGCCTAGTCTACACCACTAACAAACACACTTTTTAGCTTGTATCAACTGGATTCCATAACTACATGGAGGATTAAGGTTTACTCACAAATTCAATCAAAATAGGGAATATATAGGGTTTTAGAACTTATGCATGTATGAACAAACCTTAGATATCTAGACACAGGTGCACCTAGAAGCTTAAGATAATCCTACATAGAGGACACTACCATCAATATCATGACACTACCACCATATTTCTAATAATGGCATTATTGTCTAATTAGGGCACAACTATCCAAGAGGGGTTTTGACACTAGGATCTTATTTTTTATACTTAGATTAACTTCCACCTCAGTTTCTAACCTCTAGATCATCCATTTTAGTTATTTTATAACTAAGTTCTTACTTACATATTTTTTACTATTTTTTAAAATTCAAAGTTAGTCAACTGTATAACAAATGAATGGTTGCATTTGTCAAATATTATTACCTTGATTTAGCATACTTAGCTCTTTAACAAACATAGGATTTACTTTCACTAAGTCCTAAAGGTTAAAACATAATTATACCACCATTGGCCACTAACAACTCTAAGAAACACACCAACAATCATGAATGACCGAGAGAATCACACCAATGACCATTAACAACCATAAGAATCATACCAACAATATCCATAATTAGCCTTGAGAATGTAAATAGCCACAACTGACCTCATATGCCATTCTTAAGATTTGAACTTAGGTGGGGCTTGGAACAACCAAACCACTTAGCCAACTCACCCAAATATCATTAGCTTAAAATTTTAGGTAATAATATTTATTTAAAATAGAGCCATAATAGGTTGTGAAGAGTATCCTAGCCATGGACTATGGCTTTCCCCATCACATTGAACATAGGTTTCAAGCCATATACTGACCCCCATTGTATTGAACATAGAGCCAACTAATCCACCACATTGGGTACCTTGACGACTGACCCATCAGATCCTAGTGTGGATATGATGCTATGGAGGTGGTCAACCTAGGGAATGGACCCTAAGATCTCCCACTTCTAGCACTCAACTCACATACCACTAGGCTATCCCCATAGGGTCTTTAAATAAAATGTTGGGTAATAGGATTTATTTAACTAGATGTAAAACTAACTATGAAGTGTAGCCCTAACCATGGATTATGGCTTTCCTCATCACATTGAACACAAATTTAAAGCCACATACTGATCCCCATTGTATTAAAAAAAAACTAGCTAGTCTATCACATAGGGTACCCTCACGACTGATCCGTTAGATTTTAGTATGGGAATGATGCTATAGAGGTGGTCAGCCTAGGGAATAGACCCCAATACCTCCCACTTTTAGCACTGAAATCACATACCACTAGGCTACCCCCATCAGGCCACCTTAAGAGTAGATCTTACTTTCATTATAGTAGATCTAATTTCATAAGGCTTGTTATTATTTTTTAAATCATTAGCCTTAATCTTGTGCATTGTTTATAAACCCTATTGTGTTTTCATTATAATATAAATCCTAAAGTATCTTGCTTGTTAAAAAATGGTGAGGAAAATATCCTCAAGAATTAAAATTAGGGATAATAACAAAGATTTGCCTCTCACCACTATATGTTCTATTTCAAATGATGTTGAAATATCTATGAATGATAATGGTGTGGCTGAATCTCAAATTCATAATACTTCTTATATTAATCACCATGATTCAAATGATAGAGCTTAAAAAATTTATATATTTTGAAAACACATTAACGCTAATTCTAAAAAAATAGATGCAATGTTATATGCATTGAACTATGTCCAATGTTAAACACTAGAACAAAAATATCTAATTGAATATATATCTTATAGAGTTAATAATATATATTTGAATAGAGATTATGTAGATCAACCTTATAGAGAGTACCCTTACATGACTAATGATGTGGTTGTTACCCAACTTGCTTCTAATATTATTCCTCTTATTCCTTCCAACCTTTTTGATTGTCTTTCCCTTTTAAAAATGGTTTCAATGATTTTATAGTTCTACCAAATACTTTATTGTTGATTCTAAAATTCATCAACTATATTAACATGCTTCCCAAATTTCATCTCTTCTTCATAATGTTTCTCAATTGAATTCTTTTAACAATTATCTCCTTCCCACTTATTCTACCACAACTTCTCTTCCAACCCCATAAATTACCACTCTTATGCAAGCCTTGTTTGATGTTTAATAACAAATTAAATTAATTTCTTCAAGGTCTCAAAGGTCAAATACTAGGGTCACCTTACATGATATTTTACTTACCTCCTTGTCTTATGAAGTTCTTGCTTATTGTTTTCTCATATGATTTGTTGCTCCAAAGTTTGATTTTTTTAATGGTAAAGAGGATCTTTCTCATAATATTGCATAATTTTATTCTTATTGTATATATTTTGTTAATAATGATAAATATTTGAATAAGTTATTTCCTAGAAGTATTAAAGGTTATGCCCTTGATTAGTTTTATGATTTTCCACGTGCTTATGTACATTATTTCAATACTTTAATTGATTATTTAATATATTAGTTTTATATCAATATTAGCATGAAAGTTACATTTTCAGAAATTTATCAACTCAAATAAGGAAATAATGAAAATGTTAGTGAGTATGTGTGTAGATTCAAGATAATGGTTAGAAAATTTTCTCACCAATTATCTAATAATGAATTACAAAGTATATTTTATGAAAATTTTCTTTTGAGTTTATTAAAGACCAAGTAGTCTTCAACACTTACCCATATTTTGATGATATTTTTTATGTGGTTAAATACTATGAGATTAAGATTTTAGATGTATTTTTATATACAAGGCACATACATGTTGTGACACATTGTTAAATCTAATCTATGTACAACAAATATAGGAAATATAGTAATTAAATACCTACATATGTGTGGAAAGAGAAAATATGAATGAAATTACCTTAAGTAATTGATAATTAAAATGAAATATAGAGATGTGTACCTAAATTTTGACTTACCTAAGTTCTAACAGAGACTGAGGATGTTGGGAAATAGGTTCTAAAGTAGTCCAAAAGAGTATCTATAAAGTAGATAGATATGAGATAATGACTAGTTTTTTTATGACTTGAAAGTATTCAAGACCATAATCATACATCATTAAAGTGACATTCCTCCCAAAAGTAGTGAACCTATTCTGAAAATGGTTGTGTAAGAACCCCTCTGGTTAAATACTATAATAACTCCTAAGATTATGTTTTTTTGTGTTGTTCTAAGGCATCATCCCAAAGGCGTATTAACTAATCCTTACAACCCATGTTAATAAACAAACTAATACAACTAATAAGAATTAAAGTACATAATTATAAAAATAGTTTTCCATTTATAAAATATCCATGATAATAAATATAAAGTTAAAAAAATATTTTCAATTTCATTCCATTAAGAAATTCAAATACGTGATTTCATAAATCATTCATTTTATACATCTTTTCACACATTACATGACTAAGCATAACTAAATCAATATTTATATTTCATTAATTCAAAAGAAAACTTTCAAAGCAGCATTTCAATCTATAAAAACTGCATGATCACATCATTATTTACAATTTATAAGATTACATATTTTGTTATAATATAAAATAGATTACATTAATCTATCCATGAAATCCATACAAAATATCAAGTCTTCTCAATGCAAACACTAAGAAAGTGGGAGATCACCACTAAAGCCAAGAACTGTATAATAAGAGGGAGAGAATAATTAGAAGCTTTACCTTCAAATATATATCCTTTTTGATCCCTTACACACCTTGCATCCATTGAGAGTGTCCCTATCCTTTATAAGAAAGGTAGATACATAACTGAAAACAAGGAAGAGAACAATTTGTAGATGTAAGTCATATTGTAACTAGTTCCACACATCAAATCAAGTCTATAAAGTGAAAAGGATCATGAAATAATCATTCCTAATGTATACCAAAGTAATAAATGATAAATTAATATGTATACCAAAGTAAGAAATAATACATTATTAATATATATACTAAGTATACATGCTTATGGTCATAATACTTAGGAATTTAATGAATCCACCTTGTTCCATCTAAATCTAATAATATGTTCTCAATTATAGAGTTGATGTGAAACTAAAGTATTTTCATAACCCACATAATATTCATGTTCTTAAGTCCATACTCAACTCCTACTTGGGTACCTAAAACTCATATATCCTAATAACATAATAGCAACATAATGATCTCCAAAAAATAAATCTCTTAAAAGTATGCAAAGGATAATGTAATATACAGTGTCCCATACCACCCATGTGAGATGAGATCACCCTCACACTTTTTTGAATATCATTAACACATAATACCAGTAATTCAAAACATAATTATGGTTTCAATTTCAAAGCATAATTTAATTATTTCAACAAAGAGAATAACTTTGGTTCAGATAGTTTCAGTAAGTTTTTTTATTGACTATTAAGGATATGGAAAAGATTCATTAAAGGTTATAATTTTGAAATTTCAAGGTATTAGTAATAAAATTATAGTGACACATGTGAAAATCATTAAATTATTTAAGGAATAATTATCTTACAATTTTTATAGGTTGAGCCAAAAGGTTTAGGGCATGGATTAGGGTAAACCATATTCCCATCCAGCCCCTTGTGATTAAATTCAATTTAGTCCATATTTTTTTCATGTTTCAATGATGGTCTCATATTCCAAAAATATTTCATAGTTCCTAGTTTCCAAGTTCACTTATTCACTTATAATCATATCTATTTCCACATAGTTTCAATGTTTGTTCATACTTCATATTAATGCATTACCATATTTCTAAATATACTTGACACCACATAGTTCCACATTATTTGAGACATTTAAAATTATAGTATACTCTTCCAAATCTATCTTTATCACTATTTCTCAACACATTCAAAAAAACTTTATCAGAATTGAAGTTAAAAAAATGCCATTTTTATATTCCACTTAGCTTATAAGATAACCAAAACACATTAGTAAACCATAGTGGTTTATTATCAATCTTATCAAATCACATGTTCAATTTATAGTATACCATTGGCTTGATCAACCATTTTTATCTTTGACCACTAATGGTCTACCACTAATTTCTATATCATATCAAGGTGACTTCAACATTTGGGCTTGACTGAGCTTGTGTCCATATGGTGGACATAACACAAAATAAAAAACTTATATAAAAACCAAACCTACATTCTGATTCCATTGAATGTGGGATTATACTTATAATGGATTTTAATGTTAAAAAATGTAACTCCCTTATAGTAGATCTAAGTAAGAGCTAACAGTTAGTTTAGGTGGAAAATGCAATTCAGACCAAGATGGTGAGGGTTGAAATGCCATAAGGCGGTCTACTATAGCATGGAAGGAGAAAACAAATATTTGTTAACTAAAATTAGATTTATGAATTCAATTCAAATTTACTCAACCCACAAGGTAATATGGTTAATAAGCCTTCCCATGATGTAAGACATAAGTCTTAGTACATTTGTATATGATATTTCCAAGGGAGAGATAACTCTTAGAATTCCTCCTATGAATATGGTTTTATGTACAGTCATTTTCTAGTAGGTGTAGAGATAAAGCTTAATTCAAACCCAAAGATATTAACAACGACTTTGGTTAGGTTTCAAGCACACATTCAGACATCAAAAAATACATTGTTTTATACAAAATAAAAGTAAAACAACTTCCAATCTGAATTTTATACTAATATGCTCACCATTGTCAGACTTCTCTTTTGCTCTCCCAAGACTTTCTCACCTTTCTTCCCTCATGCCTTTACTAGGTTCTTGTTCCTAAAGTATAATTTATCTCTATCTCAATATATACCATAGTCCCCTTTATTTTATTTTCTCTATGTTCTTCTATATTAGGAACATAAATATAAAAAATTCCCCTCTTGTTTGTGATTTGTTTGGAAATGTGTTGTATATTTTCCAAGTTTTACACTCTACTAAACTTTAGAGCCCATGGTTTTGGAAACCATGGATTTGGTGCCCATGCTTTTATAAACTATGGTTTTGATACCCATGGTTTTAGAAACCATTGTTTTGGTACCCATGGTTTTAGAAACCATTGTTTTTGTACCCATGGTTTTGGTATCTATGGTTTCCATACCCATGATATTGTAGGGAAAGAAGAACTTGATGTGCCTATATATACTTGCACATATTATAGGGGAAAAGAAGAATTTGGTAGTGCCTTATTGTATTGTAAATGATTAAGTTAATATACTAAAGGAGTTATAATGTTGGGTTTTTTACCTAAAAGGATTTTCCTAGATGAATTCTTATGTGTATTATGTTTCTCTTATTTTGTTATCTTGAATATTCTATTAGTATTTATTCTCTAATTTTATTGAATATATTTTATATTCAATTGGTATTAGAGTTAAGGCTTAGTTTTATATGAAGAGTTAGGGTTTCTTTAATCCATGATAAACTATTGTTTGAGTGAAAGATCTACATGTGAGATTTTTTTTAGTAAAGGAGAATGCCGAGAAGCATAAATATGAAGATTCATAAATTCAATAGCCAACATTTTTAGTTGTGGAAGCTCTAGATGGAAGATATTCATGTGGATAAAGATCAATAACTTGTTGTATTAGGAGCGTAACATGTGGGTATGAAGTTAAGAGATTGTGAAAAGATTAATAGGAAGGCAAAGATTTTAATAAGATTATGTTTGTCAAATTTAGTTTTGTTGAATGTATTGATGGAGAAAACTTCTAAATATATGTGGGAGAAGTTGGGAACTTTGTATCAGATAAAATATCTAGTGAACAAGTTATTTATATAAAATAAGCTATCATTGAGAATGAATGATGGTGACTCTATAGCTGAACATCTAAATTATTTCAATACTAAGGTAAGTCAATTACTTTCTATTGAAATTAAAATGGATGATGAAGAAAAGTGTATTACTTTACTTTGTTCTTTACATGATTCCATTGACATTAAAAATTGAGAACATAGTGGGAGCCTTATTATAAGAATAAATGAGGTGAAAACCTATTGATAATTATCAAACAAAAGATGCCTTGTTTATAAGAGGTCATTCTTTGGAAATAAATAAAATAAAGTTAGGATAATCAAAGTTTAGAGGTAAATCTAAGACTACAACAAAAGATAGGAAGAAATGTTGGAATTATGGTAAAATGGGGCATTTCAAGAAAGACTAAAAATCTAAAAAGGTTGAAAAGGGTAATTCATCTAATGGTTCCCAATTTTTAGAAGCAAAGCTCTCCAGTGAAGACTTGGGGGATTTATTCTTGGCAAATTCAATCTCACATGCATATGATAGTGCATGGTTGATTAACTCAAGTGCCTATTTTAATATGACACCTCACAGGGAATGAATTTATGAATCTAAAAATATCAGTGAAGGTGATATATTATTAGGATACTACTCAACCTATAAGATCATAGGTTGAGGGAGATTCAAGTTGATTTTTAAATATGGAATGAATAAAATACTCATTAGTGTTATGTACATTCTAGGTTTGATTATAAACCTAACCTCTCTAATTAAGATGAATGATGTGGATGTGAAAGTAGTATTTGATAAAGATAGTTTCAAGATGGTTTATGGAGTAATGGTATAGGAAATAAGAGTCTATACAAGAATGTTGTTCAAGCTTGAGGTAATTATTCTAAGTGTTGAATGTGATAGTTATGTGGTTTCTGAGGTGAATAATATGTCAAATCAATCTCCTACATATTCTACCTATTGACCAAATTTTACCTTTGGTCAAATTTGAGTCAACTCATACATTTTTAAACTTTTTATAAGTTTATCCATGTCCTATAGGGGCTTCTTTTTGATCTAGATGTTCATTTATCCCTAGTCTAGCTTTGGTCCAAAGTCTAGCCCTTTATACTAGTCAAGTCAATGAAAGTCAACCCTAGTCAAATAGGGTAAAATTTGGTAAAAGGCATAAAATATGTTGTTTTAGTCCTAATATGGTTTTTAATGTGATTTAGGATCTTTCTAAGTCACCAAATTGTATTTACCATATTCAATATGCAAAAAATTACCTTATGGGCCCACTTTGAGCTAAAAAGGAGGACTTGTATGGATGGATAAAGTGATCAACTTGTCACCAAACTATGGATAATTTGGGAGAGGTTAGATAATTTTAGATTCAGGTTTATGATAGTTTAAGATTCAATTATGGTCAAAAAAGGGGAATTTCTCCTTATTTTTAGGCCCTTTTGGGCACTTGTGCGGTCCCCATGATTTGATCTCTAGCTAAAAACATGGATGGGGTGTCTCTTCACCTACCCAAACTCATTTAATTTTTTTAACTTCAAGTATAATGAAAAAATATGCATTTTAAACTCATTTTCCCTCCTTTTCCCCTTGGCAAGTAAAGAAAGGTCAAATTCAAGCACTTGGTACGAAAGGTATAGATAGAGTTGGGAGGAGTGATTCTACAGGTGGATGTTACCATAAATAAAATTAATTTTAATAATATGATTTTGTGTTTTTGTGCCTCCTCCTTTATGAATAATTGTTAACAATCCAGGCAGCCTATTATATAATTACATCCAAGAAGGGTAGAATCATGCATCTATTTCTAGTTTTCAGAGATCCTTGGAGCTAAGTAATCTTGATGTGGTGTTTTTATATTGGAATAATGATATCATCATGATGTTTTTAATATATAACACTTCACCTCTCATTATCTTTGAAGGAGTTTTCAAAGGGTGCTAGTTTCATGAAGTTTGCAAAGTTGGGTGCAGGTCTCGAGTTTTTCCAATGTCTAGGGAGCTTCATGGTGGTGATAATATTCTTGAGGTTCATGCATGAAGATATATTTCATGTTTTCATCTTTTTATAAGTCCAACTAGCACCTTTACAAAGCCAAATTACCCATCTTTTCCTTGTTTACTACCTTATCACTTTCAGTCAAGTTGTGCTTATTTCATGGAGGTTGTATGGATGTGAGAGAGTTGGGAGAACATGGTGGGATATATTTTGAGATGTAACATCAAAAAAGAGTCATGTTTTTCATGTCATGAAGACACAAGTGTCAATACAAGCAAGTTTCACTCCAAGAGAAGTCATTTCCATTTTTGGGCTCTTAGTCCCCAAATGTAGAAAATAGAGGTCTTGAGGTTTTTATGGATTAATATTTGATATTAAAGGATGATTTAACAATTTTTATTATCTTGGACTTATATCCCTATCCACCTAGTACAACTATGCCAAATATTGGAGCTAAATATTAAGTAGAAGGTGGATTTTGAGCTCTTCCAAGTTGCCAAGAAATCACTAAAAGTTAACAATGATATCTACATGATTCTTAATTAGTACTTTCCATAAAATGAATTTGGAAAGTCATAGACCTATTATTTCAAGAGGGAAAATTTCCAAACACCTCAAAAAGTAACTTCAAGCACTTAGATAATGAAGAAGAGTTATGTTGCATGGAAAGACCTTTTGGGCCTATCCCCTATCCGTACACTGGGCAAGGCATGCATTGGAAGCAATGTTTGATGATTGGCATAAGGATGTGGTGTTGAAAGTTTCATAGGAAGGGAGGAGTTATTATTATTAATTTTAAAAGGATAAATTCAATATTAACAAGCCTTGTACACACCTAACATGCTCCTAATGACTCTTCCATAACCTACAGGCCTGAATTATCCACCTACAGCTAGGGGTATTGGAAGTTGGTCTCAGTCAGAGGTAAGGAAGGTTTTTGAAGCTCAAGCAGAGAATATAAGTGGATGAAATGAAATGAAAAATAATGATATGGAGATAAATAAAATTTTGTGTGCACTTTTGAGGTTAAGCAACCACCTTGGAAACTTATAGTAAGGCAAAGTATGCACTTACAGTTATGCAAGAAAGGTGACACAATCAAGTTATGGGAGCAAGGTGAGTGAAATTTTATGTCTCTCAAATGGATAAAATGATCCTTCTAAACTTTATTCCCATCCTCCTTAACAAACCTAATGGGCCCATTAATGTTGTCTCAATCCTACAAGCAGTGACTAGAAAGAAGGTGAAGGATTGAGATGCTAGCATTGAAGCAAGGAAGGAGGTGATGAGATAAAATTTCATCCAAAAAAGGAAAAAGAGGTTATAAGAGGCTATTGGAAACTTTATATCACCCCAAAAGAAGTGTATCTATATAAGATACCCTATTCACATTGGAAACCTATAGGCAGGGTCCTATTTAGAGCTTAAGTAAGGTATAGGTTTGACTGCTCCAAGAGGGAGAGAATATATAAAACTAAATAAGGTGGTATAAAAACATAAAATGAGGGTAATTATGTTCTAAAAACAATCAATAACATTCCAAAACCATTTTTATTATGAGCAATGTTGGCTCAGTTCGTACAGTCACCCAAGAGAGACTTGTTTCAAGGGGTAAGTGGAGGGTTTCATTAGCAAAAAAGATTCATGAAATTAAACTGAGAATGGATAAAATTTAAAAATATTTGGGAACCATTTAATATATTTGGAAGTAGAATCCACAAGGAGGTTTAGGTGAAAACAAGTAGAATATAGGGTTTTGACCCCTTTTTGGGCAAGATTGAGATGATTGGACCACTTAGGCATGGAATATGACCAGAAAATTTGGTAAAATTGGTAATTATGAATTTTTAGGTCTTAAAAAATATTTTATTTTCCCAAAAAAATAGGCTTAATACCCTCTATTTTGTCTCAAAGGTAAGTCACTGCTTGCATGCACAATAATGGCAGTTTTTGGGAAAAGTGTTAGATAATGAAACAAAAGTCAATATAATAAATTGGTAAGATTGGTAAAGTTGTGGGATACATGGAAGAACATGAGAAACCAGCATATAAGGTTTTAATTCTAAGGAGATGGTCTAGACAAGGAGGTTTGTAGGCAAACCTATGAGGAAAATATGCAAACCCAACCCAAAAAGAATGTCACTTCAAGTTATAACTTTATCCAAGAACTCTAATGTTTTGTATGATGCCTAGGGGGGTAAATATTATGTTTTAATGCTACAAGAATGCATTAAAAGTGATAATTATCATATTTTGGTTCACAAAGTATAAACAAGCCTATTGGCAAGGCATAATTCTTATTTTAAAATAGGGGCCATTCCTATTTTTGACTCTTGGTGAGCTCCTCAAGTGATTTAAACATGTTTTTAGGTTAGATATAGAGGTGAAGAATATTTTTTTAAAGATTAAACTCCAAAAGAAGCGATATCCAACTCCAAACATATTGAAACCCTCACAAGAAGCATGAAATCCATTTGAATGTCAACTTCCATCACTCATCTATTTCATGGATGTTTACATGGGATCCAAAGCCATTTATATTAGTTATAAAAGGTCTTTGAGGATCCCTCAGTGAAATTTAGAAATAGGTTTAATGTATGACCTTTATAAACAAAGGTTAAGAGTTGAGGTCACTCAAAACCCTCATAGTGACCTGATTGGAGAGATAGAACATTTTAAGAATACAAATGAAAGGTAATGGCCATAAAAAAACATGGATATTGTAGAGGAATATTAAAGGATCCTACACATGTTATTTTTTTATATAGAACTATATGGATCAAAGGAAAATAAGGCTTATTTTAACCATTTTGTATGGTGTGAAAGCTAAAATAGGAGTTAGGAGATGAAAAAAACTTTGTAAGGAAGATTTACACTTGATATAACTCCAAAAATTCATCTCATCTTATGGATAAATCTCTAAGTACCCCAACTAGGCCCTCACTTTCAGCCAGTCTAGTGAGCCAACTTTTAAACACTTGTGGAAAGTGGTGAAAAGAAACTAGAGAAGCCTTTTAAAGGTTTTTTATTGAAATAGATGATATGGGAAAATTTTAAAAATGTCATTCCTTCTTGTGCATGGATTATTTGGGAAAATTGGGAGTTTTTAATTCCAAGTGTAGAAGATGCATGGAAAATAGCCAGTTTGAAACTACCAAAGATGATTTTGCATGTCCAAAAGAATAGGGATGGTCAAAGATCAATCTAATGGATTTGGGAAATTTATTATATCCCATATTTATTAGACCAACTATCAAACCTAACCATATGAGAAAAAAGTAGTTTTGGAAGGCGAATCATGAGGGCAGTTTCTTATGCTATAATTGCAAGTTTTGTGCCACTTTTCACCATTGTTATGACTTATTTTGGACAAATAGAACTATATGACATGGAATATCTCACCCAAAACCTCTTCCACATGCAAATGTAACTAATTCTCTCAAGGTGACACATTTCCAAGTGACCCTTGGACTTCCTTTACTTGTTCTAACTCTCAAAGCTATAAATTTTCTTTCTCTTAGCTCATTTGAGTAGCCTCTATTGGTTGATGGGGAAACCCTATCCAAATTTGAAGAAATATATAAGTGTTATTGCCACTTATATGCTATAATATTGAGTAATGACTTGAATCTTGTTGGTCTAGTCTAGTGAAATATTATCTTTTCTAGCTTATACTCTTAATGGTTTACCAATTTATAGAAAGGAGATTGTTGCAGGTATTTTCTAGTGTTCTTTTATAAGTCTAGAGATATCTTAGAGAGTGGTTCCTTATTTTATCCCTCTTTTGATCATTTATCCCCTTCCTAAGAATCATATACCTTCTTGAATCTAGCATATGAAACATTGATGTAGAAATGGATTCTAAGTTGTGAATCTTATGTGAGAAACACCTTGTTATTGTTAAGTAGTGGTTTTAGTCAAGTGAGAGGGAATTATGAATTTTTATGCATCACCATCTTTGATTTAAGTTTTTTTGATCCCTTTTCATCCAAAATTTTTAGGTATAGAAGAAATTCAAAAAATGCATCAAGGGGAGGTAGCCCCTAATCTAGAGATTCATTTCACAACATTATCAACCATAGCAAGAGAAATGTCTCCATGGTGCCAATTAAATGAGGAGACTTAGGCATCTCCCCAAGGGTGAAAATCTAAGTGTCAACACTACTTAGAAGGCAATGTTGTGTCATCATAAGATGGGACACATTAGAGAGAAAGGCTTTCAAGCATTAAAATTATAGCTAAAGAAATGTTTGACTACCCATTTAACTTTGATTTATGTGAGTATTGTGTGTTTGGTAAGAAAGATCAAGTTAATTTTCCTAGTATTTATTTAAGATCAGAAGGGATTTTGCATTTAATGCATAGTGATGTGTTTGGACTTGTGAAGGTTCCATCACTAGGGAAATCTTTGTATTATGTTTATTTTATAGATGACTATTTGATAAAAACTTGGTTTTATTGTATCAAGACTAAAAATAAGGTTTTTAGTAAGTTTAAGGAGTTTAAGGCTCTTGTTGAAAACCAAACATAGAATAATATTAAGGTCTTTAGAAGTGATAATGGTGGAGAATACCACTCCAATGCTTTTGAGTAGTTCTATAAAGATTGTGGAATATAAAGACAAAAGACAACTCCATATACACCATATCAAAATGGAGTTCTATAAAGAATAAATATGAATCTAATGGATAATGTGAGAAGTATGCTTAGTGGCGCAAGATTGGAAATAAATTTTAGACATAAGTAGTCATGATTGTTTGCTATTTGATTAATAGATCACCCACATCAACCCTAATTGATAAAAATACATAGGAAGCATGGACTAAAAAGTGTATCTTTATTGGATATGGTAATTTATGAAGGGATATAAGATATGTAACCCTAAAATAAATAAGAATATTTGTAGTCACAATGTTATCTTTAAAGAGGTAAAAGGGGTCTCAAAACAAGAAGGACAACCAAAATATGAACTTGAACAAATTCAATTTGAAGAAGAAGATGAAGAAAAAGTGTCTAAATTCAAATCAACTATAGAAGATGAAACAAATTGAGAGTTTTAAGATGAATATTTATATTAAAATTCAAAATAAGTTGAGGAGGAATCAAAATATCTAGAATAATAAACTCTGGTCTTGAGAAGATTAGATTAGGTGAGAATAACACTTGATATGTATAGTCCTAATTTCTATTATGAATTTATTTTATTACTTTTGTATATTAATGATGAATAACCGAAGAATGTAAATGAGGATTTCAACTCAAAATAATCTAAGTCTTGGAAGAAGACCATGGAGGAAGATAATGGATTCCTTAGATAAAAATCAAACATGAGACTTGGTAAAACTACCTCCTAAAAAAACTATTGACTGCAAATGAATATTTAAGAAGTAAAATACAAATAGGAAAATGAAGTATAAATACCACTTAGTATAAAATATATTATCTTAGGTAGAGGTAATTTATTATTGTGATATTTTTTCTCATTTTACTGAATTACATTGAATTAGATTTATTCTAGCTATTATTGGTACTTTTGATCTAGAAATAGAACATATGGATGTAAAAAAAACTTTTCTACATGACGATCTTGAGGAGGATATATACATGATGTAACCATAAAAATTTAATATAAATTAAAATGGGGATTTGGTATCCCTATGGCTTGAATTAATCACCAAGAAAGTGGAGCCAAAAATTTGGTAGGTATGTGTTGAGACTTGGGATTGGAAGAAGCAAAGTTGATCCCTATGTTTATTTAAAACATGAAGGTGAAAAAATTATTATCATAGTATTACATGTGTATGGAATTTTTTTTTAGTAATAATAATAAAATTATCAACCAAATTAACTCTCAATTATCATCTTAATTTGATATGAAGGATCTCAGTGCTGTAAAATATATTTTATGCATAAAAATTAAAAGAGATTGAGTAAACATGATATTATGGTTAAATAAAAAGTAGGTTGAAATGATATTATAAAGGTTTAAGATTTAGGAAATCAAGCTTTTTATTACTCCCTTTCCTATTGGACAAAAGTGATATGTTGAACAATGTCCTAAAATTAAAAAAGAAATTGATGGCACATCTCTAATCTTATATTTAGTGTTGTTGGTAGCTTGATGTATGCAATGGTCTATACCAAACCTAACATTGCTCATATAGTGGGATTAATGAGAATATTTATGTCAAATCTAGGAAAGTAACATTATATTTTGGTGAGAGGTTATATAGGACATCTAACTATGGAATTTGTTATAAGGGGAAACTTGTAAAAAGCAAAACATTGAATATACATGGTTTTATAGATTCAAACTAGGATAAATATCTTGATTGACAAAAATATACTAGTAGGTACATATTAAATTTGTTTTTTTATATTGTAATTTGGATGAGCAAATTATAATATAATGTTGTGATATCCACCATAGAGGTTAAGTACATGGAAACTACTCAAGCAAGTAAGGAATCAGTTTGGGTTCAAAGGTTAATTTACACTATTGGGTATGTTCAAACATTTTTAAGGATATATTTTGACTCTCAAAGTGTAATTTATCTTGTAATGAATCATAATTATCACTCTAGAATGAAACATAGTAATGTGCAATACCATTTTATAATGGAAATGGTGGAGGAAAAGAAGACATTGTCAAAGAAAGTGGACATAGGTGAGAATGTTATGGATTTACTGATAAAGGTCCTAAGTAATAAGAAATTTAATTGGTGTATAAAATCAATGGGAATAGTTTACCTTAGTTTTAATAAGTATAGACATGTGACCCCTTATGGAAATTATTCAACAAGTGCAAGATTATTGGAAATGTGTTGTATATTTACTGTTGATGATTTAAAATTGTGCTTGATTCTAATCAACAACAATGGGAAGTTTCAAGATGTGGGACTTGCGACTTGAAACAACCTCCAAATTTTTTAAGAAGCTGGTTCTTCTCTAGATTAAGTATATACTGGGAAAAGGGATAAGAAATTTAATAGAAACATAAATGCAAGGAAATAAATCTAATCTATGGCGATGCGCCTGAATGTAATTCGACCTTAATCTTGAGCATAGTGAGACTATATGTAAGATTCATTTACATTTAAGAGAAAACAAGTGCATGATCAATGTAAAAGATGGAAATGATAGAAACAAAGGCTCACAGCATAGACTACTTTTGCAGTGATACAGAAAATGTCAATAAAGGCATAGGGTTCAATCTTCTTATTTGAATTTTATAGTCATATAAGAGGCAAAAAAACATGCAAAGTTATATAAACCTTCCAACTCAAGAAAATGAGACAAAAGCAAATGACATTCCTAATCACAGCTCTAGAAAGTCTACAACCTAGACTACTTTTGCAAATGACAGAAAATACTAACAAAGGCATAGGATTCAATCTTCTCATTAATTTTCCAGTCACATAAGAGGCACAAAAACACACATAGTTACATAAAACTTCCAACTTAAGAAGATTAAACAAAAGCAAATGATATTACTTAGTCACAGCTTTAGAAAGTCTAAACTTGTTACTATAATTCTCTCTGGTCTCCTCCCCTTTCTGGTGATCTCTACACCCTTATTTATAGCCTTGGATTCACTCCAAATTGTCTGCTTGTTCCCAATCTAATGGCCCAACTAAAATCTAACCAAACTGGAAGTGTCTAACAAAAGATATTTTATAGATTCTAAAACACTTTGTCTTCTGGTAGTTCATTGACTGAAACAGATTGCAGGACGCTCCCTTCTCTTGACGCTAGATAACACTTATCCAATTCCTTGAACCTTCTTATTACTTTAGGAAACACTGGAGGATGACACTTGGTGATTTACGTAGCACTTATTGAAGACACGCAACATTTTCCGCATAACTTATACTCCTTTTGTGTCTTTGCTTATGAGTGTTTTGCCTTTGACACTTGTCACAATCCACTTCCTCGAAACCTTAAAAATTTAACAGAAATAAGACCCACAACATTTCTTACCTGAGTAACTTTAAAAGGTGCACAAGGATAGGTGGCAATCTCTGCTGCTTCATTAAAGGACACATGGCAATCTCTGCTTTACTTATCTAGGGTTACGTGGTGGTCTCTGTTGCTTTTAGCTATCCTTTTAGAAACTTGCAAAAAGTGACATGTGGCAGTCTCCACTTTACTCTATTTATACCATAGAAACAATCAGGTCTCATTTCATATTTACATAAATAGTGACACCTGGTGGCTTTTGCTTGCTTCAGAAACAACACTTAAGACCCACCATAGTCTTTATTATATCAGTGAAGCAAAATGAAGATAATTTAGATCTCAACATGTGGTGGCTTCTGCTCTCTTTTTCTAGAATACGTGGTGTCTTCCATCACTTTTAGAAAAGCAAAATTGAGACCTTTCATGATTGCCAGTTGGTGCTTTCTGCCTGATCCTGATACCTAGCTTTTGAAACCTTCCACTGAAAAGAGATTTGGAATGTGGATGCCGACACTTGTCACACTCTGCTGAGTTGCTATGAGGTATGTGGAAATCTCTGTTGCTTTATTGAAATTATGAAAAGTGCCTCGGATGATGACATTTGGAAGCTTCCGCTTGACTTTGACATTTAGACAAAAATGGATCAAAAGGAAAATTAGCGCCTGCACTCTGTTTCAAAGCTTCGCCATCAGACCAAAGTATGTGGGAACAAAATTTTGCAGTGCACAACTGAAAATCAGAATGAAACATAGAGTAATTTTTTTCTCTACAGTTATTGGTGACCCTAAGGACTTTTGTGCCTGCTCAAAAAGAAACCACAATTTCCCACATATAAAAATGTGGCAATAATCACAACTTTAGTAAGGCCGTCTGATTAAATAGACCTTTCAGTATCAAATATCACCTACTTATTTTGCAACTCTTGGAAAGCTAAATCAAGGTTAATGATGTCCTTGTACAAAAACTCTACAAAATATGAACTACAACCTTCAATTGGAATTCAAGATGGATCAAAACAGCTTCCACTTCTAGTACTTACAAATTAGACACATCTGGGGAATTATGGAGATTTGATAGAGACTTAATGTGTCAAGAGTCTTGAAAATTTTGAAAAGATTCTGAGCCATGGCCATGTGCTCAAAGAACATTTATTGAAAAGAGAGAGCGAGAAAGAAAAAAAGGGAAAATAGAGCAACAAAACTGAAAGCAAACTACTATATACAACTAACCAAGTATATTTGCCTCCCTCCTAGATCAAAAGGATTTTTTTTGAAGTTTCCTTCATGGTGAGAAGACTTATGGTGCTAGACAAATGGCTGAATGGGATAGAGCTCTAGTGACTTGCTCATCCTGCATGCCACCTTGATTGGCCTGCATCTGAGTGAATCAGAGTCAAACATGCTTCCACTATATACATACTCTTCTTTTTCTTGAAAGCTTGTCAAATGCTAGTTCCTCATACTAGCGTGTCTCATCAAGAAATCAATGGTTGTTGGCTCATCACCATAAGCCCTTAGATATACCTTATTGATTGGCTTATCTCCTTCTATTTCATTCTCGGGTTCCATTGCATGATCATCCTCCTTGATGACTTCAACCTCTTAAAAGGATAAGTCTAAAAGCTTGCATCCCCTCTGTATACTTATTTGAGTCCCAATGTTGTCTTCTCCACATTTGGCTAGCTCATGGCCTCCTTGAAGAATAGTGTAACCTATCCCAATGACTTGATCAATGAAGTGTCCATGCTCCTCCATATCTTCTTATAAAGTGAGAAGAAAGTCAAAAATTATCTCTTCCTCATCAGAGATTAAGGCAAAAGCTTGTGACTTGTCCTCTTGTTCATCAAAGAATGTACCTATGGTGATTTCCTCCTCATCTGCACTCATGAAATCTTCTTGACTAGCCATGAACTGAGTATACCCTTCTTTACTTGCTTCCTCCAAAATATATTCCTCTTTGAAAAGGGATACAAAAGAAGACTGATGATTATACATATGTAGAAGAGGAGATAATTCTTGAGCTAGAATTGAATGATTATCTTCTTTCCATTTGTACATCACTTCATCTATATCAGATGTAGCTTGATAACTCTCTTAGAGGGGTGTAGATGAGGTGTGTTCAAATGTAGGATCTTCTGATTGATCATCATCATGAGTGAGAGCAGCCTCAACCTCTTCAAGGCTTTGAGAAAAACCTTTCTCCTCCTTCTTTCCACCCCATGATTCCATTATTTGTTTCCAACTCATGACCTTATGACCAGAACTTTTCCCTTGGGAAGAGGTAGCAATTTTATCTTCTTCAAGATCCCTAGTTGGTTCATGATTTTCCCTCTTCCAACTCGGAATTTGGACATCATGTTGAGAGATCTGAGGATTGGTAGAAGAGGTATTTTTTGGTGTAGGCTCCTCTCTAAGGTCTGAAAGCTCTATCTCTCTTTCTCTAAACAATCTCATCTTTTCCTCTAATTCCTTAATTTGCTTAGCTAGATTTTCTTGAAAGAGTCTTTCTTGGAGCTCATAGGAATCATCATAAAAGTGGGGAGTGCATGAAGGCTATGATGAAAAACAAGAAACTTCTTGAGGAAGGGTGGGAGGGACTTGAGGGGGAAGTGAGGGTTTGGATCCCACTTCCCTTGCTGCCAACATAGACTTGACATTATTGGGGAAAGGACCTTGACAGGTTTGACTTGGCTCATGAGAAGGGGCTGTTTATATCTGATATGAAACTTGTGGTAGTGGATATGCAGGTTGATAGACTTGGTAAGGCTGTCTCTCATGAATACTCAACTTCTCTTCTAAAAATGCAATCAAGCCACACACATCCAACATCTCATTTTTAAGCCTTTGCCAATTGTCTCTTTCAATGGGAGCCCATTCACTCTTAACCAAATCTAGTGCATTTCTCACTTGATGGATGACATGATCAGGTATTTCTTGGCTGCATCCCCTTTTGGTGTCAAGCTCTACTACATTCTTTTTATATCCCAGCAGTGCTTGTTTGAAGGTGGAAATGGGTCGATTGGCAAAGAGATTAGGTTGATAAAAAATATATGAAGGAGCATAAGACCCATAGTTCTGAGTAACGAAATTATACATACCAAATGGTGATTTCTTGATGATACCAGGACTGCTTAATCAACTGATTCAAATCAGAGTCACCATTGGTGTTGATAAAAAAAAACCTCCAAAGGCTGGTTGGTTGAAGAACACACCAAAAATTCTTCAACTCCTTGAAAGATTCATCCCACTGGGCGTGCCAAAAACTGTTGATGATTTAAAATTGTGCTTGATTCTAATCAACAACAATGGGAAGTTTAAAGATGTGGGACTTGTGACTTGAAACAACCTCTAAATTTTTTAAGAAGCTGGTTCTTCTCTATATTAAGTATATACTAGGAAAAGGGATAGGAAATTTAACAGAAACACAAATGCAAGGAAGGAAATCTAATCTATGGCGATGTGCTTGAATGTAATTCAACCTTAATCCTGAGCACAGTGAGACTATATGTAAGATTCATTTACATTTAAGAGAAAACAAGTGCATGATCAATGTAAATGATGGAAACGATAGAAATAAAGGCTCACAAAATAGACTACTTTTGCAGTGATACAAAAAATGTCAACAAAGGCATAGGTTCAATCTTCTTATTTGAATTTTCTAGTCATATAAGAGGCACATAAACATGCACAGCTATATAAACCTTCCAACTCAAGAAAATGAGACAAAAGCAAATGACATTCCTAATCACAACTCTAGAAAGTCTAGAGCCTAGACTACTTTTGCAAATGACACATAAAATACCAACAAAGGCATAGGATTCAATCTTCTCATTAATTTTCTAGTCACATAAGAGGCACAAAAACATGCATAGTTACATAAACCTTCCAACTTAAGAAGATAGAACAAAAGCAAATGATATTACTTAGTCATAGCTTTAGAAAGTCTAAACTTGTTACAATAATTCTCTCTAGTCTCCTCCCCTTTCTGGTGATCTTTGCACCCTTATTTATAACCTTGGATTCACTCCAGATTATCTACTTATTCCCAATCTAACAACCCAACTGAAATCTAACTGAATTAGAAGTGTCTAATAGAAGATATTTTATAGATTCTAAAACACTTTATCTTCTGGTAGTTCATTGGCTGAAACAGATTGCAGGATGCTCCCTTTTCTTAATGCTAGATAACACTTAGCCAATTCCTTGAACCTTCTTATTACTTTAGGAGACACTAAAGAATGACACTTGGTGATTTCCGCAGCACTTATCGAAGACACGCGACATTTTCCATGTAACTTATACTCCTTTTGTGTCTTTGCTTATGAGCGTTCCACCTTTGACACTTGTCACAATCCGCTTCCTCAAAACCTTAAAAATTTAACAAAAATAAGACCCAAAACATTTCTTACTTGAGTAACTTTAAAAGGGGCACAAGGATAGGTGTCAATCTCTACTGCTTCATTAAATGACACATGGCAATATCTACTTTACTTATCTAGGGTTACGTGGTGGTCTCCACTACTTTTAACTATCCTTTTAGAAACTTGTAAAAGGTGACATGTGGCAGTCTCCACTTTACTCTATTTATACCATAGAAACAATCGGGTCTCATTTCATATTTACACAGATAGTGACACCTAGTGGCTTTCACTACCCACCACAGTCTTTGTTATATCAGTGAAGCAAAATGAAGATAATTTGGATCTCGACACGTGGTGGCTTCTGCTCTCTTCTGCTGGGATACATGGCATCTTCTGTCACTTTTAGAAAAGCAAAATTGAGACCTTTTACGATTGCCACTTGGCACTTTCCACCTGATCCTGATACTTAGCTTTTGAAACCTTCCACTGAAAAGAGATTTGGAACGTAGATGCCGACACTTGTCACGCTCTGCTGAGTTGCTATGAGGTATGTGGAAATCTCCACTGCTTTACTAAAATTATGAAAAGTACCTCAAATGATGACACTTGGCAGCTTCCACTTGACTTCAACATTTAGACAAAAATGAATCAAAAGGAAAATTAGCGCTTGCGCTCTGTTTCAAAACTTTGCCATCTCAGACTAAAGTATGCAAGAACAAAATTTTGCAGTGCACAACTGAAAATCAACCACACTAGACTAAAATTTAGAGCCCATAATTTTATAAACCATGGTTTTGGTACTTATGGTTTTAAAAACCATGGTTTTGGTACCTAAAGTTATATAAACCATGGTTTTAGTATCCATGGTTTTGGAAACCATAGTTTTATCACCCATATTTTTGGTACCCATGGTTACAGTACCCATGGTATTGTATGAAAAATAAGAACTTGATGTGCCTTATTTTATTATAAATGGTTGAGTTAATACAATAAAGGACTTATTGTGTTGGGTTTTTTACTTGAAAGGGTTCTACTAAGTGAATTATTATGTGTATTATATTTATCTTATTTTGTTAGCTTAAATATTATGTTTGTATTACTTTTCTCATTTTAGTTTATCAGATTTATTTTCTCTTCAATTAGTATCAGAGCTAGGTCTTAACTTTATGCGAAGAGTTAGGGTTTATTTAACTTATGATAAACTATTTTTTGGGTAGGATATCTACATGTGATAATTTTACTTGTATATTTTATTAAAGTGGTGATCTTTTTTATCTAGATTTATTGACTCATGCATTCTTTGAATGCATTCTAGTCTAAAATTTTGCAGTGCATGCTTGATTTTTGTTGGCAATTTCTCAAATTAAGTCACCTTCCTTAATTTGGTTTTCAATGTGTTTAATGATTACTTACCTTAATAAACTTTGGTTTATTTATTTGTGTGATTTGAGTTGTTAACTAAAGTTCAAAATAGCTTTTGACACTTTTTATGTGGTTTAATATTATAAATTGACAATGGTAAATTGCTTTTAATATTATTCCCATTGATCAATTGATTTAAAAATTAAGTGCATGTATCATGCCCTATAGTGCTTCATATCTGAGCTTTGATAAAAATTCCTATTTTATATTTTAACATACCACTATTATTTTTTATTATTAAACCTTTATTTTTTGTTAATTACCATTATATTAGGTAGTTGAAGGCTTTAAGGGGACTATCATCCCACACAAAGCCCATTTCATCACCAATTGAAATATATTAATAATTATGGGCATATAATATATAAATAAGTGAAATACACTTTTTCATGTCAAATTCAATTTAATGTTTATTTATAGACCAATGTGCTTTTACATGAATTCTATCAATTTGGCAGAACTATATATTGGACATAATTTTATACGTAGATAGAACACTATTTTTAAAATAATTCCTTATATTCTTAATTGAGAGAATTTAAATATTTCAAATTCTAATTTTATTAGTAGATTTAAAAGGTCTATAATCATATACATTTAATAGTATCATAACAAATATATATATATATATATATATATATATATATATATATATATATATATATATAAGTCACACTTAGAGGTTCATCATCGACTTCACGTCTAGTTTTAGCAAAAGCAACATATTTTCAAACCATAAAATACCACTTAGTGACTTTTGTTGCAAGCATAGAAAATAATTCTAATACATGCATTTTCAAAAGAGGTTTCATAACAACATTATCTCATAAGCACAATGAGGCTATCAAATTGTGAAAAGTGTAAAGTGTTAAAGATATACATGATGCTTAGCAATACATGTTGCAAGTGTGTAAAACAAAATGACAACTAAACAACATAAGATATCAACAAGCTACCTATCCTTTCCCACAGGGTTTTGAAGGGTTATACAATTAGGTTCACTTTCATTGATAATTATCAAAATTGTATACGTAAACCATTCAATTTCTTGTCCTTAGTAATGCATTTATCTCTCTTTTCTTAATGATAGCCTCCCTTTACTAGGGGAACAACCTATATTGCAACCACACACATATCACAACCAAACTAGTGGTTAAACCAGGTTAATATATCAAAACAATATGATAATCCTTATCAATATAAACATCAAATAATTTTTTAAACATGAACATTAGCAACATGCCAAATCTATATTTAATTAATCAATACAATTACAATTTGCATAAATATAAGCAATGTAATCCTTCCAATTAATATTCTATCAATTCCATAATTATTCAAAGAAATTAAGTAATACTTATGTAAGTAAATCCAAAATAGTTAATGTCAAGCCAAATCAATTCCATGTGGTACATAATGCCACTTATTACAATAGAAAGCAATAAATAATCTAATTATAAAAATGTGATGTGACATCCTCCCCATTTAGGAAAAGACATCATTTTGATGGCTATAGAAAAGTAAAAACTTAAGCAAACAAATAAGGATTTTTTTAAAATAATTCTTCAAGATCCTCCAATGTAGCACTTTCCTCAAAATAATTGTGCAATTGGTCCTCACATTGATAGAATTATTTATTTCACAAACTAATTTTGTTATTATTAATAACACTTATGGGGCTTTAAAAGTACCACTCCTAGGTCCTAAACCTACAATGATTTTTAATCATTGACCTGTGTCATATCTACATGGTAACATTTAAAAAAAAGAAACATGAAAAATTTTATGCAACCTTTCTATAACTAGAGGCAACACAAGTCTATATGTAATTGGATTGACTATTTCAAGGACATCAAAAGGTCCTATGTATCTCAGGGATAGTTTGGATGACTTTCAAAATTTAATTGAGATTTTATTTTGTTCAAAACTTATTTTTTTTAATCCAACTAAAAAAATTTGAGTTCTCTTCATATTTACATTATTATTCTACTGGTTGTTAGCTTTAATCAATAATTTTTTTATTTGTTTGACTCGTTCTTATATATCCTTACTGAGAGGGGTATGATAATTTCTACTGTATATTACTTCAAATGGAGCCACATTGAGAGTATAATGATATGATTTTTTATAATAAAATTATACCATGGAGAAGTACCTTCCACTTTTACTATTTAACCATCTAGTATATATGAAGAAAATCTTCCAAAACTTGGTTTACCTTTTAGTTTGGCCATTTGTATCTAGGTGATAGGCTATACTAAAGTTAAATTTTATTCCCAAAGCTACATGTGAAGTTTTACAAACTGAAATGTCATGAGATTTTCTTGATATAATATGATATTTTCAAGAATTTCATGCAATCTAAATACATATTTACAAATATTTTTTCCAAAACTAGTAACATTATTTAAATTTATAACAATAAAGTGAGAAACATTGGTAAGTTTGTTTAACCAAGATCACATCATGCTTGTTCTTACACATCAAAAGTACTTCAAAAAAATTCCAAGCTACTAACTTTACACTTCCATTCCATAGGCTAGTGGATATAAATAATTTATTGGGTGTACGTATTTAGATTTGACTTGTTAACTCTCCAAACATTATGCTACAAAGTTAGTAACATATTTCTTGAGTATCAACAAAAAATAAAGTCATTTGAGGTCAACCATCATCTTAGTCACACTAGGGTGACTTGATTAAGGAGTTTTTTATGCATCCTCTAATATCATGATATGAAAATAATCAAGGTTAAGTACATGTATTTTGTTGTTAAATAGAATAAGTCCACCTTCTATTTTATAATGGCCTTCATACCTATGATCTTGACTATCAAATTCAAGGGTAGTATTAACCTTTAGGTAAAACTCACTTGATGATAAGTGACTCAAAATTTACTATAAAAAATTATTCCTTATAGTTTCATAACATTTATACATCTTCTTTGACTAAGGGAAAATGGTACTCTATTCTCTTTACCTTTTATATGCTCAATTTCCAAGTCATAATCAATCAAAAATTCTAACCAATTCCCTTGCCATGCATTAAGGTTAAGTTAAGTGAAGATAAACTTAAGTCCCAAATTATTAGTCCTAAGATCGAATGGCTTTCCTAAAAATAAATGTCTCCACATTTGTTGTTCATGAATAATTAATGAAATTTTTAAATCATGTAGTGAATAATTAACTCATGCTACTTGAGTTTGAGGGATCCATAGACTACCACTTGGATATCCTACATCAAAACAAAACAAATCATTTACTAGATGCATATGTGGTAATTAAAAAGTTGTCACTAGGGTTAGGGAATCTCAAAATTGGTGTGGTGGTTAACTTTTCCTTGAGAAGCTAAAAAATTTCTTAACACTTGTCTGTCCAAAGTAATTTTTTATTATTATTTTATAATGATGTGATCAAATTTCCTATATTATAAAATACTTCTATAAAATTCATGTGGTTTCTTTCCAAACACATGAATTTATGAACTTCAAGCGCATTTTTTAATGAGGGCCAATCTATGATGGCTTGTATCTTAGTTGTATCCATTATAATCCCTTATACTGAGATAATATGACCAAGATAATGCAATTTCTCCTGAAAGGAGGAATATTTTGATCACTTTATAAAATGTTTTTATTTCCTTAAATGTTGTAAGACAAGATTCACATGTTGTATGTGTTCTTATTTTTATTTTTAGTAAATCAAGATGTCTTCTAAGAATACTAATATAAATCCATCCAAATAAATTCTTGAATATACTATTCATTAGCTTTATAAATGGTGTAGAAGCATTTGTAAATACAAAATGAAGTATAGTGAACTCCTAATACCCATAGAATGTTTTGAAATTAGTTTTTATGAATATCTTCCTTTTTGATCCTAAATTGATGATAACCTGACCCCAAATCTATTTTTGAGAAAAAACCCCCACACATTTGATCAAAGACATATGTATGTGTGGCAAAGGATATTTGTTATTGTTATCCTATAATATATGCACAACCTAAAGGTGTCATCTTTATTATTTAAAATAACTACTGGTACACCCCATGAATATATAGTTGTGAAAATCAAACCCTTAGAAAACATATCATATAGTCGAGATTTCAATTTAAAGAATTATATTGTTGTCATTAAGTAAGGTGCTTATGATTTTTTTTCTAAACCAAGTAATATATTGATAGAGAAATAAAATTATAGGCTTATAGTTTTAAGTCTTGATAATTATTATTTTTGATTGAAAAACACGCGTATATTAATAAAAATGATATGGTACAATGTTAGTCATACAAAAATTGATGAGTTCATATCCTAAGGCTTGATAATTATTTAGGAAAGACATTCCTAAAATCAAAAAGAAAAGGATAATCATCTATGGTGGGATATTTTTCTATTTCTACTTCCTCTATGTGAATTGAGTATAAAATACATCCCTTCTTTTAAGCCATTTTTAGTTGCATGGTTGAAATTTGTCTCCACGAATGTCTCACTTAACACTTTGAATTATCACAGAGTGACCATTATCATTGAGGCATGTGAATGTCTTGGTAAAAAAATTAACTTTAGCTCAATGTTGGCATAATTAATTAAATCATAAATCACATCATAAGATCCTAGTGGTAGTAATATATAATTCACTATTGTTTGTAATCCAGGAAGCTCTAATTAAACCTCAAACAAAGATTAATCTACCTTTCATTCTACTTGGTTTCCATACTGAACTATATAATTTTTTTCCATATAGTTATATTTTATAAATATTTTATTTAAAACCTTAGGAGTTAAAAAATATTCAATTTCTCTTATATCAATACGTATATTAGCTAAAAAAATAAAAAGTGTACTTAAAGATTCCATTGATGTCACTTGAAAATCAACTTAATGGTTATCAACTACTACATGAATTCTTTGATAAAAGGCATGTTGATGCTTTGGTTGTGAGATGATAAATTCAAGAAATGAGATTTAGATATGAAAATTATATTGAATTCACCCAAATTTATAATCTACTTCATAATTTAGAGCTAATATATCACAATGCACACAAATGAACATTTAAAAACAATATTATGAATCTAAAGTTAAATGATCTAAACAAGATTCAAGAATAAAAGACTAAATATTAATTATTGTTTACATAATAATATTATCTTGGATAACATGTGATTAGCTTGATAATATTTTGATTAGTAGACTAATGATTAATTCATGGTTTGGTTAATAATATTACCATGGAGGTTTATGAATTTCATAGTTATTTTCAACTTGTTTGGAGTGGAGGGAATCATTGAATTAAATAGGCCATGGAGGGAGATTTTCCAATGAATTAAAAATTCATTGGAAGCCTCTTGAGAAGAAAACTCCAGAGAGAAAGGAGGGAATTATAAAGAATTTAAAATTCCTTAGAATTCTCTATAGCGAGAAATATCTAGAGAAGGAGAAGGGTGGTGGAGAGTTTTAAATTCCATTAGGGAATCTAATGATGATTAGGGGAAGATTAGACTAGATTAGAAGAAGGGTTAGGTAATAAATGGGGGTAGGCTTCAAGGAATTCCAGGGAGTAGGTAGGTAGGTGGGTTATGGGAATTTTAAATTCCCAAATATTAGACAAGTGGGATTAGCTAGTAGATAATGGGGATTTAGATGAATTAATTAGTTCATGGGATGTTATAAGGTTATTATGTGACATGAATAATGAAGAGGGGGTATTAGACCAAATGGATAGAAGGGAATAGGCAATGTTAGATGAAATAATGATGAAAGGGATTAATTAACAAATCATTAGGTAGAATTACATAAGCTAGAATAGGTGAGCAAATTATGATGCATACATTGGTAATGAGGGTGTTAGGATGTGAAGCCACTATTCATAAAGTACTATTCATGGTGACATGGCATGTAGGTGATGTGGCATGTGAGTGTGTAGATGATGTGTCATATAGGTATGACATGAGATGATTTAGTAGATGATACAATGGGATGTTGAAGTGGTAGGTGGGCCCATGAAGGGTCCCAAGTGTGGTCATTGTGATGTGATGGGAATGGGGCATCCCATTCCACTAAGGGGACAAGTTTATCCTTAGCTATCACATGGAGGTCATATGGTGCGAGAAGACAAAGGGTCACATGATAGGAAGGTGATAGGATGGTCACTATTAAAGATTCCATCACACATGTGTGTGGGGTGTAGCATGTTGGAGTCACATGGGTGACTTGGTAAGTGGAAGAAATAGTGGAACTACTTTTTTAACCCTGCATTATTAAATTTGAAGATTCCCCTCACATGTGTGAAGTGGGGAATGGATTTTGGAGTCACATGGAGGTGGCACATGGGATTTCTTAGTGGAGGATATTCATGGAAGACATCTAACACATGGTGATAAAAGTGGACCACATGACACCCCACTATGTGGGATGTAGCCTTTGGAGGCTAGTGAGAAGGTTAAAAGTGGCATCATGAGATGCCTTCACATGTGTGACATTTCTCAAGTGGGGGACAAGATTTCCTATTTTCCAATAGTGTTCCCCAATCAAATGGTGTGAATTTTTATCCCTCTCTCTTCTCTCACATTGTATGAAAATGCTATAAAACATTGAGTTCTCTCATTGTAAGGTTTATCCTATTAGAGGATCATAGAGGATCCCTTTGAAGGCTCTCCATTTTTGGATCCATGGTTAGAGGTTAGAAGATTGTAAGGCTTAGATAGCATAGCTCACCTAGATGATTGGGTTGTAAGCATCATCATGCAGGGATGAAGGTTAGATCTTGGAAGGTTGGTTTGATTGGCTCACCCAAGTGCATGGAATGGATCCTAAAAGACACAGATCTTGGAAACTATTATCTTAGCTCATAGAGATAGAGGTAAATGCTATTGGAGCTCCCTCAGATGTAATGGATATTAGAATTGTAAGAAAGGCATGTTTCAGATAGGAGGTTAGAGCATGAAAATATTGGTTTTAATATTTGCTCACCTAAAGGAGTTTTTTGAGGAGTTGTGTATGAGAGAGAGAGTTTTCTATAGAATTGAAGTCTAGATACTACCTTTGCCCATGGTTTTTCCGTAATTGGTTTAGCAGGGTTTCCACATATATCTAGTGTCATGGTTTGTCTCTCTTGTTCATTTTTTATTGTAGATTATATTATATTTCCATAATTCATTTATTACTTTCACATGTAAGAACGTTTTGTATTCCTAATAGAGGGTGCTCTAAAATTTATTTTTCTTGTACTATTAGAACACTAGTTGGCATAATGATTACCTCTAAAAATGAAACATCCTTCCATGGGCCTAACCTACTCGAGTTCTTCCTATAGTAGAAGAATTACCATTATTGTTATTATTTTAGTATTCCAATCTTGTTCTTGTTATGTTTTCTTGAGGAAACACCATTTTTCAAGTTATTATTAGGCCTTAAAACTTTATTTTGTCTATATTCTATTATTTATCTAGATTTTATCTAGAAACAAAGTAAGATTCCATTTTTGTTGAACTTTACCTTTTTTATTTGATTCTTTTCTTACTACTACAAGGATTTTAAACTTATATTCTTGTTTCATGGATTTCTTATAGAATTTTTGTATGGTAGGTCCATGAATATCAAAATCTACACCAATCTGATGATTCAATCCCAAGTTGAATTTCTTTATCCTAAATCTCCAATCTTTCTAGTACTAAGGTATATGCCTTAGGAGAATGTGAATTTATTCCAATACTCCATAACAAACCTTTATCCATGTTTGAGATTTTGAAATTATCTCATCTTCCCATCTAAATAATGTTTTAGAATCCATCTTTTCCTAAAATAGGAAAAATAATATCCCAAGTGATATGCTTAAAAGTGAGTTCCTATTTAGTTTTAAAAATGGTCCACCAAGATGAAGCTTCTCCAAAGAACTAGTAAGATCCCCAAACTACCTTGGTTTATTTAGAAAATTCATTAAGTTAAAAGTATGTTAACACCTCAATTAGCCATTATTTTTTACCAACTTCAATTATCATGGCATCGTACTTGGGTGGAACTATCCTATTTAGATCACAACTTGTTTTCCTAATTTGAATTGACTTTAAAATGATAACTTAACCCATACAATGATCTAGAATAAGTGTATATTTTTCATGCTAGAAGATATATATGATTAAGAATCGAATATCAATGTAGATACACTTAGATAGAACTTAAAATAATGGATACAAATGGCACAAAGACTTTTAACCTGGAAAACATTATCAGGTGTAGGGAAAAACTATTTAAAATATGTAATAGCTTTAGTCCCTATCTTTTATTGGTCAATGATGGATTACAATAATTTATAGAAAAAGTAATACATAAAACTATCCTACTTGCGAATATTTCCTCATTATTTCCTCCTTCCAATCCTTCCTACAAACATTTAAACACTTGTTCTATTCATTGATGCCTTCGTACATCCATTTAATCCTTATTATAACTCTTGAAGACCTCCTTTCATGCACTAAAGGCTTCCCAAATATTTGAGAATTTGAAGAGACATTGTTTGTCCTTTGTAAAGGACACCTTTTTTTCCAATGATAAAACTTATAATTAATGCAAACTAGTAGTATTAAAACTACCATTTACAAGAACTAGTGGATACGTAACCTCTGCCTATATGAAGCAAGTATTTCACCATAATTAATATAAATCCTCCATTAAAGCTTTGATGATGATTAAAAACAAGTCTATTGTATGTTTTTTGATGAATGAATTATTTTTTGGACCCTATAGATCATACCTCCCTTATTGAGAGGCTTTTGGTTCTACAAAGTATTTCTTAGTGGGGGATTAGATGTGGAAATAAATCTTCCAAATTTTCCTTAGAGTACCACTTAGAATGCCTTAGATTCATCCCATTGATTCCAATCTACAAATACTCTTATGCTCTCTTGCAAGTCTCTTTGACTTACTACAATAATATTACATCCTCCTCTAACTATCCTTTTGCATCATGTAATCATCAAAAATTAATAATTGAGTGATAAGAGTGTTACTTGAGACCACCTATACCTAGCTTATCCATAGACCTATATTAGGGAATATTTAAGAACTCATCTAGACTTCATTCAGGTCATACACCTCCCTAAAACCCCATAAAGAAGTCCTAGACCCTCACTTTAACATCCTAGCCCCTAGTGCCTCAAGTTTTGTGATGCAAAGCATCACCAATCAACATAACATGTAAATATATTTAAGAGTTCATTTTGACCATTTTGGTCTTATGCAGGTTTTATTGGTCTTATAGGGACCATGAGAGTGAGTTGGATTCATTATTTGTCCTAGTACTGTGTGCTTCTAGTCATTTTGGAGTTTCCCTCCAAAATCCTAGATTTGAAAATTTGAATAATGTACCTATGCTTAAGAGTGGTATTTTGGCTTATTTTTAAATTAATAGGGTATTAAATTTTTTTATTAGGGTCCTAGATGGTCCTAGTAGTGAATATTATTGGTATTCCTACATAGAATCTATACATAAAATGTAAATCAAGAAAAATAAATAGTTTGTAATTATCATCTCCATGTGGAGTGGTCATGTGTAGGAAGTAGTTTTAAATGTTTGAGGAATATAATTATGAAAATGCATGTAGATGGTTATTATGGTGGTGATATGATAAAAGGAAAATAAACCTTTGAGGAATAGAGGTAGAGATTTAAGAAAGATAAGAAGAATATTAAGATCAAGAAAAGAACTTTGCCTATAGTGCAAGTTGATATATGAATTTTTTGTATAAGTTATCAATGAATAGAATAAATATTTAATAGTGTCTTTCATATATTACAACTTATATTATTATATTTTATTTAATTTTGGATGGATTATAGTGAGTGGTCTCCAGATTGAGAATTCCATTCATAGTCTAGACAAGTTAAATAAAACCTTGTTTTATTTTACATAATCCATTTGAGGAAGAATATTTATACATGATTCAAGTGTTTTTGCATGATGTAATTATGGTAAGAAGTATATGAATGTGTAGTAAACCATTTTTATAATGCTCAAAGTTCATTTAAGTATCAGAGTCTCCCTGTAATTGCACATAGTCTAAATAATAGTGAATTTTATCTTTGCATAGTCTACAGTACAAGTGAACATAGGTGTTTTGAGTAAATTTTAAAAGTGTCTTATATGTTGAGAAGGTAGTATATTCCTTATCCATGATTGATGATCCTTTTTAATGATTAAAATAGGTTCAAATTTCAATACTATATGTTAATCCTTCAATTTGTTAACATAGTCAAGAAACAAGAACTCAAGATTCTATGTAAGTACTTGTTAGAGCTTATAATCATTGTTTATGAACATATAACTCTTGTAGAAGTCTAATAGAAATTGGAAATACATTATCCAATTACTAGTAGAGGTGGAAATGGTCTAAGAGATAAAATAACCCATTTTATTGTTCTCAGCCTCACATAGGCCTGCCAACTTCAAGACTAAGGTTTCAAATTAGAATCTTAAATAATTCTTATTTTCACCATACAAAATTAATAAAACTTTGGGATCTAATATTTTTTGAGGATATCTATAGGATACATGTGGTTTCTCCATGTGGTTTTAAGTTGTTTTATGCCTGTACGATATGGTTTCCATACCTATATGCTTATATTAGGCCTAAGAGACCTAATTGGGACAATAAGGTATTGATTTAAGTGGTTTCCCTTGAGATTTGTGAGCTATGTATGTTAGGAGGGCTACAAGGAACTAGGGGCTTAAAGAGAGGAGTGGATGATTGAAGTTGAAATATTGGAGACCATGTTATTTGATTGGATGTATGAAAGGGATGAAAATTATTAGGTAGATGTCCATATGAGCCGTGGTATGAATATCAGAGTCATAGTGGCATACATGAAGTTGTTAGGACTATGAGTCTATATAAGAAGATAGGAAAGAATGAAATAAGGACAAAGAGTGAGAACATGATAATAGTGTATGAAATGAGGAGGTTGATATTAAGAAGGGAAGAGTGTAGAGATAGTTGAAGTGTGAGGAGTCGAGATAAAGTGTTCAAAGGAGTAAAAAAAGGAGTAGAGGATATGTATAAACTAAGTAATCAAATATACAATAAGAGAACTAAAGATAAAATCAAAGCTATGCGAATGTACAAGGTAAGTCTATGTTGCATCTACATTAGTTTGTTTGATTTCTCTTCATCATTCTACCACCTAGACATTAGTGCCATAATTTTGGTAGTATCACCCCATGGCACTAGTGTCCCAATTTGGGTGTTATTGTCCTTTTCCTTCCATTTATCTCCAACATATATCTTTTCAAATGAAAAACCACTTAGGGTCAACCTAGATCTCTTTTAAGACCTGTATAAGCACTAGAACTACACACACACACACACACACACACACACACACACACACACACACATGAATTTTATCCCTTTATCCACTAGATGGAAAAAAAATTCAAATTACACAAAGAAACCCAAAACAAGTGCCAAATCAAGGTTATCAATCCCTATTATACCCTAATTATATATACAACCATCTACAACATTCCTAATCTCAGATTACTGAAATTTCTAGTCTTAAGAATTTTCAAAGCACTCAAACCAACATTCATACTAGCTTCACTTGCACTTACACCAATACTTAGGTGGGGAAAACTACATCAGTCTTGATCCCTCTTTGAAGTATTGGTATGTAGGCATCTCTCATCACAATGGGGTGTTGAGGATGTCCAACCTACCCCACTAACAACATACTTTGCTACTTGTGCCAATCAAATTCCATAGAAACATGGAGGTTTAGGGTTTTCATATAAAATTAGTCAAAATAGATCAGCTATAGGGAACTAAAACTTTTGCATATAAGAACAAGCTTGGTAGACCCAAACATAAGTACACCCAAAATTTTATAATAGTTTTTCACAGAGGACACTAGTGCCAAAATAGGGACACTAGCACCATATGGCACACTCTCCAATTAGGGTGCTACTATCTAAGAAGGGTTTTGACATATGGATCCTATCTATGACACTTATATCAACTCCTATCCTAGTTTTTAGCCTCCAAATCTCTCATCTCAATTAATTTCTAGCTAAGTACTTGTTTGCATTATTTATTATTATTTTTAGAAAGGTCAAACTAAGTTAATTATATTACAAATCAATGGTTGTATTTATTACATATTGATACCTTGATTTACTGTACTAAAACCCTTTAACAACCTAAGGCTTAAACTCCATAACCCTAAAAAAGTTAAATCATTTGGTGAAATTGACATACTTTGAATACTACTAAAACCTTAGTATTATATGTTCTTAGGGTTTGTATCATTTTGTTTTATATGCTCAGATATTAGTTATAAAATCTTAAAACATTAGAGCCAAGATTTAATAGAGGCTAACATAATTGATGTGGGCATACCCTCAAAGGCACCTAAAGTTCAACAAATGTAAGCTAAGTAATTGAAAATATTCTTGGATCCATTTTTAAAGCATACAACTAAAGAAGTAGGGGAACATTAGGTGTTCACTATATGTATCAAGCACATCCACCACCAACATGATATCACACTACTACATAGGATGCACACCCCTACATAATATAGTTGGTGAGTATCATACTATAGTACCAACTAGACCACTCATCAATTTCTTAGAGCAAGAGATTATTTATTATGATTCAAATTTATATGCACTCTTTGTACGAGCCTACATTTATCATCATCCTATTCAAAGTGTTATGGTTGATAATGGGTCAAGTATTAAATGTGCACTATCACACTTCTATGATATTTGGGTTATTCAAAGTAGGACATTTATATGAATGACATAGTTATTCATGGTTTTAGTGGCCATGTTAAAATCTCCATTGGGGATATTTTAATTCCACTACATGTTAGACCAACACATGTGGTCACTATATTCTTAGTAGCACCTAGTGCAGGCATAATTTACATGGTATTTAGTAGGCCATGAATACATTAGCTAAAAGCCATTCCATCCATTATACATAGATGCCTCAAGTATATACATGGTAATTAAGTGATCATAATTGAGGATATTTCATATGAATATCATTTACCTGTCCCATAAAAATTCACATCATAGTTATTAGTTATAGTTCTGGGCATAGTTCCCATTAGTACACCACATAGTTTAGTAAAGCCACCAGTGTAGGTGAGGTATACTCCTACAATGTTATCATGTACACATACTATCCTATGGAGATAATTATTAGAGAAACCCCTATGTTAGAGATATGTTATAGATTTTAGAGGGATTCCCTTTACTCCTTTCCTTTTTATCTCAGTGTTATTGAGTTCCTAGGGTTATTAGCACATGGTACCCATTCCAATATATTATCTTCTACCATATGGGTCCCTAATACCCCTATATTTCATAAGACACCCTAGTCAGCTTCATAGATTCCTAACACCACTTAATAGGTAATGCCAACTATAGATCACTTAGTATAGTAATTTATGGGGCCTTAGTTACCTTTTCATACAACACACATGATTACCATTCCTTTATTTGACACATGCCACATTAATAGTGATTCCACCATGAGACTCATTGGTTAGTATGTTCCTCCATTCTTACACATAGCTTATATCTAGAAAATACAAAAATAATATAATATTTCAAAACATAAAAAACATCCAAATATTTACTCAAAAAATTCAAATTATAGATTGTATGTATTGTCATGTTTACATCACTTATATTTTTGAAACACTATATATGATAACTATCTTCGTATAGTTGGTTTTTATCATACATACATTACTTCATTTGTTCTTGTCAAGTGTTCATAGATAATTATAGGAATTAGATCCACTACATAGATCTAGATTTGGTATTATATACCCACTAGGGGCATATACATAGATACACAGGTTCTTCATTTGATACATTCACCTATTTGGGGGCATCGTATACATATTTTTGATTGCTAGGTTATATCTTTATAAAATATACATCATAGATTTAACATTGTTATATATTGATATTAATCATCCTATACCTTCTCAAATTCATTAATGACTACCACTCTTTTAGACTCAACTTATGTATATCTTATCTCTTATACAATTTCATACCACATGTTCATGCAATACTTTCATTTCTAGCTTTCCTAGTTTAGACTTGATTGTGTCTCTATGCTTTTTATTTTGTAGGGAATTTGAATATGCCATTTCTCTATGGATGTAAGCCAATTTTTTTCATTATATGTATGATTTGGATATGTGCCCATGTCCTTATGTGTGCTTCCTTGATTGTATATGTGAACATTTGAACATGCTCATCCATGTGGTTCTAAGCCAACTTGTTTTCTTTTTGAGTATGTTTACTTTTGAACATGTCATTATATATATTGCTTTCTCATATTTAGTGACATGTGCGGATGTCCCTTGTATTGTGGCCCCTTGGCTTAATTTGTGTTCCTCATGTGTGTTGTATGTATGCTTTCTTCTATGCATCATGGCCATGACATTTGTTTCTTACTTGTTACACACTCCAATTTTATATGCCATGAGGGACCTCATGCATCTCTAGCTTCCTAATTGGGTGTCATGATGGAAATTATCCCCATCCCCCTAGGTAGTTACTTAATTAAATACTTTGATTTATTGTTCATTTACATATACATTGTTATATCTATCTTGACAACCTTGTGAGTGCAAGATCTGACACACATCATACACTAATAACTTATGTCCAAATTATCTAACATTTTGATTTTATGCATGCAAATTATATTGGTTTATTACATAGATATCATATATGCTCTGAATAACACACATTATATAGAGCTTCTTCTTTTAAGGTCAGTTTTTGCATACATTTAATAACTCCCCTCAAAAGAGGGGATATTCATAGGGATTTGTCACAGAGATTAGGCTATGCAAATGCACTAAGAATATAGGTTTTAGCACATAAACACATAATACAAAAATTAGTTTTAGGAAAACATAGTAGGAAATAATGACACAAGACCAGTTTTAGTTGCATAGAAATCTGATTAGCTAGACATTAGCACCCAAATTGGAACACTAGTACCACATGGCACTACTATATAAGATATGACACTACTATCTAGTAGCTTCAGTTTTAGAAGATATAGTTTGGTTATTAAAGTATGGTAGGTACAGTTTAGGTTTGCATAGGTTTAGTTACAAATTACCAGTTTTGGATAAATTTATCTCAGATTCATACCAATTTCATCATATTTGGGGCATCATGCATGGCTTGATCATTCCTATTTCAGTTTTAGATACTTAGATACAAATTATTAAAACTCAATCCAAAATCCATATACTTAGATATTAGATTTGGGGGCATGTGCATGGTACATTGTTTCTATATGTTCCCTTATACATCGGTTGATTAGATGGAATTGAAAACTCTAGGTTATTCTCTACATTATACACACTAGACACCATGTTCTAATTTATAGACCAAATTATTGCCTTATTCCATCTATAATGGTTGGAATTCTTGAGTGGCCCAAAGCTACCTAATATTCTTGAGTGGCCCAGAGCCATTTTATATTCTAGACCTCATGATTAGCTATAAATCTAACATATATAATTCTAATTATAGTTACACATCTTCAGTTACATCATATAGTTTTAGTTTTAGATGCATGTACTACACATGGATAGACAATGATAGAGTGATAGTCTACTTAAGTTATTGAAACACCTACATGAGAGAGTTAGACACACCATCAATCCAATACAGTATATTCATAGGTTATGATCCACTAAGTAGGGGTGGGTAATGATAGATTCAAAACTAAATTGATTTTTTGATCCACTCACACATGGGGATTGAACAAGCCATCAACCCAATCCAATTTATTCATCGATTGATCACTATCTACATATACACATATAGGTTGTCACAAGATTTATGTATTGTTTCACATACCTAGTGAGGTGTATTTGTTCATTTCATATATCTTATATCTTTACTTAGTTTTGTCTCTTACTTTTAATATCTCTTAAATAAGGATTGATATATGCATGTTTCATTTATAGGACACATAATAAAGCATGCTTCACATACTTAGATCCAGATTTATAGGATTCACCTCTTAGGTAAGTCTAGGTATGCTTATTTTTCCTTTATCCTAGCCATTTCCCTTTACTACATTTCTAAAATAAAATGGGGGAAAATGTAATCTAAAATTGACACTTGAGTGCTAAGAGTGTTAACCACCCATCCTTAGCTTATCCTTAGACTTATCTTAGGGCCTATTTTGATACTTATCCAACCTTCATGTTAGCCACACATGTCCATAAACATCCCTAAATTAATCTTTGACCCTCACTTTAACATCATGGCCCCTAGTGCCTAAGGTTATTCTACTTAGATACTAGTGCCATAATTTGGATAGTAATGCCCCATGACACTAGTGTCCTAGTTTGGATGTTATTGTCCTTTTCCCTCTTTTATCTCCAACATATATATTTTCAAATGAGAAAGCAGCTAAGGTTAGCCTAGACCTATTTTAAGACCTGCACAAACACTAGAATAGTATATATACATGACTTTTAGCCCTGTATCCACTAGATGGTAATCAGATGTAAATCACATAAATAAACTCAAAAATCTATGCACAATCAAGGTTACAATCCTTATTCTACCCTACTTATGCGTACAACCATCTAAAACATTCCTAAGTTCAGAGTACTTAGATTTCTAGTCTTAAGTAAATTCAAATCACTCAAACCGACATTTATATTTGATTCACTTGCATTTGCACTAGTACTTAGGTGGGGAGAACTACATCAAGCTTGATCCCTCTTCAAAATATTTATATGTAGGAAAATATCATCATAGTGGGGTGTTGAGGATGTCTAGAGTACCCCAATAACAACACACTTTGATACTTGTGCAAATTAGATGCATTAGAAACATGGAGGTTTAGGGATTATATATAAAATTAGTAAAAAAGGATCACCTAAAGGGAATTAAAGCTTGTGTGCACAAGAATAGGCTTGTCAAACCTAGACACAAGTCCACCCAGAGGACACTAGTGCCAAAATAGGGACACTAACACCATATGGTGATACTATCCAATTAGGGGGATACTATCCAGGAAGCATTTTGACACATGAATCCTATCTTTGACAATCAAATCAGCGCCTATCCTAGTTTTTAACCTCTAAATCTCCCATCTCAGTTATATTTAAGCTAAATACTTGTTTACATTATTTATTTCTATTTTTAAAAATGTAAAACTAATTTAATTTTATTAAAAATTAGTGGCTATTTTTGTTACATATTTTATACCTTGATTTATTATACTCAGACCCTTTAACAAACTAGGCTTAAACTCCACAACCTTAAATAATTAAATCACATCCATACAAAAGTCTTCTATAGAAGGTATAGTATTTTATTCTTTATCATCAAGTATGGATGATTCACACAAATGTAAATTCTCACAACTAAAAAATGAGTACATTCCCATGAATGAGGGAAAATCAAGATTTAAATCATTCTCACCAATATTATTTAAGATGGAAAATGGTCAATAACATAGTGGCTTGAGTTTCTTAGCTTTTTCTTGAAGTCTCTCCCTGCTTAAATACAAGCATACCTTATCACCCACCTTGAGTGTCTGCTTTATTTAGTGGTAGTCATGATTATACTTTTACTTTGCTTGATATTTATTTATCTAATCTTTCCTCTTGAGATGGATTTTCCTTATCCTCTTAATGAAAATTTCATCCCGTGTCACATTTGAATCTTTCTTTTCAATCCCTTTTAGTTGTTCATGATGTTGCTTACTTAGTAAATGAAGATTTGAAGCTCAAATAGTTTCCACATTGGGTTTAATTCCCCCCTCAATGTGAAATAATACATTTTCATAAGATGTTGGGGTCACCTGAAAATACATTTGTAAGGAATTTTATTTTTATTTTTTACAATATTGATAATGCCAAAGTAGGACACTTGACAAAATGACTCTATATGACATAAAATGACCCTACATTGACATTAGAAAAATCTTAGACTAAACATAAATCTGTATAACATAAAACAAACTAATGCCAATAAAACTACAAGAAACTTGAAAACTTATAAAATTAATATAACTTGTATCGATCAAATAACTGATCAATCTAAATAGATATAGATAGATTATTATAATAACTCAAAACTACAAAATTGATAAGGTGTTAATAAAATAAACAAGAGGATATTATAACAAATGATTCAAGAATATTTTACCTATTCTAAAATGACTAATAAGAAAAAATCATGACAAACCAAACAAATGACCTATATTGATGAAAATAACATAGTTGGTGGAGAAATGTGGCAGAGTTGACTTTGGGAGTCCTACTAGGATATGGACCATGAAGAAGATGCAGTTCTGAGTGCTTCAAGCCAAACACCAAGATTATACTTCCAATACAAATGAAATATAATGAAAAATAATGCAATGCAATATACAAATGTTGAGTGCCAAAGAGAATGGTACGGTAAATAAGGAATATAGTGAATTATCATTTGGTGTAGAAGTGTCTGTCATCTATCCATGGGATGTCTTAAAAAATAATGTAAAAGAAATCCAAGAGAATTTGAATTGTTACATTATAAACAAGGCCAAATCAAAATTCTAAATATATGCTTGATGTCAATAATGAAAGCTTATCTCCCTAACATATAGCTATTAAATCGAGTACAAAAAGAAGATAATATAATTAGGTTTGATCAATAGTTTTCTACATTGTAAACTAGATTTGTGCTTTTACTAATCTTTTATATACTCTTAGGTAGCTTATTGGTAAATTTCATTCACTTCACATAAATGCACATCCTTACTACACTATTATATCCTATGTTATAGGATCTTTAAAAAAATTATTCTTTCTCATTCATAGGGGCAAAAGACTAAATGACTGCCCCTATTGATCCTTTGGATTCCATTACTCTGATACCACTGTTATTATTAGGAGGATCCAAACATAAGTTCAATCAATTAAAGTATTCATGAAGGTGAACATAACCAAACAACACACAAAATAATATTATATCCATTATATACGTACATGTAGGTATAGATACAAATATATAGGCAAATCGTTACCTATTAATAGGGAGTGAATAACCCATGATTCTCTCCAGAATTGTGTGGTTGTTAGACCCATTAAAAATAATAATATATTACAAATATTTTTTATAATATATTAGACTAGACATTTAACATAATCATAAGTACTATTTTACTATATGGTAACTCACCAATTTACCATCTAAATACTAAATTCCCAATAACAATAACCCAAACATGCTTCAAATGGTGACTTATTAGTGGATATGTGTACTACCCTTTTATATGAGTGTTGAATTTATGCCAAAGAATCATCCTATGTCCTTGGATACTTCATTTAATAACCTCTTATAAATTTCATTAAAGTCTTATTGACCACTTCTATTTGTCCATCAATTTATAGATGGAAAGTGGTACTTTGTTGTAGTTTACTATTGTTGAAAACATTGTCATTGATGTCAAAGGTCTAGCATTGTTAGTGACAAAGGCCCCATAACATTTATTGTCTAAAGGTGTTTTTAATGTTCATATTTTGGCTAAATGTGTTGATATTTATTATAATATTAATAAATATATTTTTGGTTACATAAATTCAAAATGAGGACCCATGAAGAAGTCAAAGAGTCACGAGAAAAAGAACACATTTTCCCATGAAGAGTCACCTTAAGGAATTCAAAAGGTCACCAAGATAAAGAAAAAAGGGGAAAGAAACATATTTGCTCATGAAGGGTCACAATGTGACTTTTCAAATGAAAGGATTCAAAGGGTCATGCAAGTTTAGCATCATTTTCCATGAATATTGAAGGATCACAAGGGGTGAATGCCAAAGGTCATTTGGAAAGCTATAAATAAAGGCTTGAGAATACATTTATAATATGCAAGAGAGTGCATGGTTTGTAATTGTTTTATATAAGAAAATATGAGAGAATAGAAAGAGATATTGTAGAATTTTATCATTTGTTGAGAAAGCAACATTGAGAGATGGTTGTGTTTTATACACAAGAGAGGCTGGTGCTCCTATGGGTTGGTACTCACAAATAATTGTTGTGTTGGTGCTCAACAAATGGGTTGGTGCTCCTACAAGTTGGTGATTTTGACATTTATAATTTGATTTGGTGCTCATTCATATACTAGAGATTTTTCTCTATGATTTTTCTCACATTGAGTTTTCACATAAAAATCTAGTCTCTCTCTCTCTCTCTCTCTCTCTCTCTCATGTGGTGCTTATTATTGTTTCAATTTTATTACATATCTTGAATGTATGGTTAAGTGGAATTTTATTAAGTAGAAGTTTATAAGATATATGATATACTAATTCATCCCCCTCTCAATATATCTCATGCTTAACAATTGGTATCAAAGCAGGTTCTTTTGAAAAGAGTTTAACAGCTTGAAGGTAGATTAGGGAAAGCACGATGGCTGGATCATATGAAGGTTTTTCTAAAAATAAGGCACCTTTGTTTGATGGGACAAATTATGCCTTTTGGAGCATACGTATGAGGACTTACTTGATGTCCTTTGGATTCAACACTTGGCAAGTAGTGGTAGAGGAATATGAAGAGCTATACACTTGTAACTACATCAACAAAAAAGAAGGTAAGTGAAAATAATGCTAAAAATTTAAATGTTATTTTATGTGAATCAGAATTTATTAAAGTTATGCAATGCAAATCTGCTCATGAGACTTGGGTAAAGGTTGAGAATATTTACAAAGGTGATGGAAGGGTTCAGCAAGCTAAGCTCCAAAATTTTAGAAGATAGTTTGAGAGTTTGAAGATCAAAAAGGAAGAAAACATAACAAGTTATCTTTTATGGGTTGATCAAATAGTTAATCAGATTCAAGGCCTTAGAGAAAAATTAGAAGAATCAAAGGTGGTATAAAATGTTTTGAGATCTCTACTAATGAGATATGATGCAAAGTTTTGGTAATCGAGGAGATGAAGAATCTAGCCAAGCTAAAAATGGATGAACTACATGATATTCTTATGACATATGAGATGCAGACCAAACATGAGAAACCATCAAAGAGAGAAGCTGCTTTCAAGACATCAAAGAAAGATAAGGTTAAAATTTAAAAATCAAGTGATAGATCTAGTGATGAGGAAGATGATAATGGAGCTCTATTCACCTACAAGCCAAAAAGGGCAAAAGTAAATATCAAAAAAAAATTCCATTTAAATTTTTTTAATGTGGTAAGATGGTCATTTTGCAGCTAAGTACCTAGATAAGAATAATGGTGACAATGAAGAATGAAAGTCTACATGTAAGAAGATACTCAAAGGCAAATTCAAGAAGGGATTTGAGAAGAAGAGTTTATACTCTAAAGATCCTAGCTCAGCTAAAGATAGTGGAGTCAATGACTTAGATGAAGAAGAGATTCTATTCATGACCATACATAAAGATGCCTCTACAAGCAAAAGTATAGATGATCAAGAAGAAGAACATGATGAAGCTGAGGTGAATATAGAAGGAGAACTCATTTGTGCCTTAGAAGAATTATAATCTCTTAGAAGAAGAATAAAATATTGAAGCTGTAGATTGAGAAAAATGAAAAGGAGTCAAAAGAAATAATTGAATATCTACAAGCACACATTGAAGAAGCCAAAAATATTGAAGAATATCTAATAGCTTAGTTGCAAAAAGTAAGTGAAGAATATGAAAGGTATGTTATTGAAATTACCTCTTTAAAAATAGATCTTGAGAAAACATATAAAGCAGTCAATGATAAAGTAACAAATGATTCAAAATTTGAGAATAACACTAATACGATGAATAAGATATTAGAAAGTCAAAAATTAATATCAGATAAAATAGGCATCAGATTTGAAAAGAAAAAGAGCTATGTTGAAGCTCTTCTAAAAGAAGAAATAAAAAGGGAAGAAGTTAAGAATGTAGAGGACAACTCAAATAAAGAAGGCTAGAAAGAATAGAGCTACAAAAGATAATCAGGTCAAAGAAACACAAGTTAGAACAGGTTCTATTTTCATGATTATTATTTTTATTTTAATGGTTATGGTCATAAGAAAATAGAATGTCAAAAAAGAGCTAATAATTTTAGAAATAAGAATAAAACTCATGCAGAGTCAACCACAAGTCATAACTCTTTTGCTCCTCTATTAGGCTTTGATGAAAAGGCCATAATATGTTACAAGTGCAATAATTTTGGACACATAGCCTGGTATTATAGAAGAATGTTTGAGTTAAGAAAGAATGAAGTTTAAAGGCTCAATTCATCAAGAAGAAAATTCAGATAGGTTCATGGTAGAAGAAACAACCTGAAAAGTCTATGTTAGTCCAAAAATGTAGAAAAGCCATGGTTCATTGAAAGCAGATGTTTGAGGCACATGATAGGAGACAAGATCAAGTTCATAACTCTAAAGAAGATCAATGGTGGCATAATAAAATTTAGAGATAATACCACTATCAAAATAGTCAAAAAAGGTAAATTAAATTTGGATAATGGTAGAACTAAGACTAAATTTTTTTTGTATGTAGAAGGTCTTAAGCATAATCTGTTGAGTGTAAGTCAAGTGTGTGATCAGGGAGACACGCTAAAGTTTTATGCAAAAGGTTGTGAAATTAGGAGAAAAGATTCATATGTGTTGATTGTAGATGATCAAAGGTTAGGCAACACTTTGTATATGTTGTCAGATATAAAAAGTCAAAAATATTGTTTGATTTAGGTTGAGAAAAGTTGGTTATGGCACAAGAGAATGGAAAACATAAATTTTAACAATCTTGTCAACATCAGCAAGAAGCAAGTTGGTAGAGATCTTCCAAAGATTACAAAACCCTCCAACATGCTTTGTGAACCATGTTAACATGGGAATTAGGTTAGAAGATGGTTCAAAACAAAATAATACTTAGCCACTCAGATGTTAGAGCTATTTCACACTGATTTGTGTAAACCTATGAGAAATCAAAGTACTCAAGGTGAGAAATATTTTATGTTTCTTATTGATGATTTTACACATATGATTTAGGTGATATTTTTAAAGAAAAAATCAGAAGCTTTCAGCCACTTCAAAGCATTCAAGGCTTCTGTTGAGAATGAAACTGCTTTGAAGATTAAGTGCTTGAGATTAGATCGAGGAGAATTCATGTCAAATGAGTTTATTGAGTACTGTGAAGACCATGGGATAAAGAGACATTATTCAATAGCCATAACTCCACAAAAAAATGGAGTATTTGAGTGAAATAATAGAATAATTCAAGAAATGGTGAGGATAATGCTAAATGAATCCAAGATACTAGATAAATTTTGGAGAGAGGTAGTAGGTACAATAGTGCATATTAAAAATAGAGCATTATTGAGAGTCAATAGTGACAAGACTCCCTATGAGCTATGGAAAGATAAACCAACTACAATTGATTACTTTAGAGTTTTTGACAATAGATGCTTCATAAAGAGAATTGATGAAAAATTCGGTAAGTTTGAATCTATAACAGATGAAAGTATATTTCTTAGATATTCGAGCAAAAGTAAAGCTTATAAATATTATAACAAAAGAACCAAGAAGATTGTTGAAAGTACAAGTGTCAGGATAGATGAAGATGTAGCATAAAGAGCCAGTGATCTAGTAGACACTCCTAAAATCATTGAAGAAGATTTTAAAGAATCAGATGAGGATGAGAAGGGGAAAAAAGACACCAAGACCCCATCCAAATATGTTCATAGAAATCATAATAAGAGTGACATCATTGGGAACATAAATGAAGGAGTTCACACCAGAAAGATGATGGTAAGTGAATCTAAGCAAGTTAATTTTTCTTTTTTATCCAAAATTTAGCCTAAAACTTTTTTAGAAGCTAGACATGATGAACATTGGGTTAAGGCAATGGATGAAGAATTAAATCAGATAGAAAAGAATGATACTTGGGAGTTACTGTGTAAACCAAAAGATCAAAATGTGATAGGAAAAAAATGGGTATACAGAAATAAGTTGAATGAATATGTTGAAGTTACCAAGAATAAAGCAAGGCTAGTATGTAAAAGATATACTCAAATTGAGGGTATAGATTTTGAAGAAACTTTTGCACCAATGGCAAGGCTAGAGGCTATTAGAATGTTTCTTGCATATGTAGCATTTCAAAGTGTTTTAGATGGATCTTAAGTCTACCTTCCTGAATGAGAATCTGAGGTCTACATTTAGCAGCCTAAGAGATTTATTCTCTCAAATGATAGTAGCCATGTATGCAAATTTAAGAAAGCACTATATGGATTAAAACAAGCTCCCAGAGCTTGGTATGCAAGACTTGATAAGTACTTGCAAGATCAGGGTTTCAAGAGAGGTTTTGTTGATAGTAATATCTACATCAAAATAGAAGGTGAGCATTAGTTGATTGTTGTGGTATATGTTGATGACATAATATTTGGAGGAAACATTGAAAAGATGATAAAATATTTTTTTGATAATATGCAAAAAGAATTTGAGATGTTTGTGCTTGGAGAATTGTCATTTTTCTTGGGGTTATAAATATTTTAGTCAAAAAAAGGAATTTTCATATCTCAAAATAAATATGCCAAGGAGATGTTGAAAAATTTTAGTTTTGAGGATTGTGCACTAGTTCACACCAATGGGTACAAGAAACAAGGTAAGTAAGGATGAAGATTCACCTATTACAGATCAATCTTTGTATAGATCTATGATTGGTAGTCTTTTATATTTGACAACATCAAGGCTAGACATCATGCATGTAGTAGGCATGGTTGTGAGATATCAGTTAGCTTTGAAGGAAGTCATGTTTAGTTGGTGAAAAGAATATTCAAATATGTCAAGGGGAGATTGGATTATGGATTGTGGTATCCCATAGGTAGATATTTCAATTTGGTTGCTTATACAAATTCAGATTGGGTAGGTTGTTTGGATGATATAAAGAGTACAAGTGGAGGAGCTTTCTTTCTCAGTGATATCTTAGTATCTTGGTTAATCAAGAATCAAAACTCAGTATCACTTTCTATAGCTAAAGAAAAATATATTAGAATGGCGTTGTGTTTTACTCAAGTGCTTTGGATGAAGCAAACTTTAGAAGACATCAAGGTAAAATATGATGAACCTATTTCTATTTTTTGTGACAACATAAGTGCTATTAATATTATTAAGAATCTAGTGATGCATTCAAGAACAAAACATATTCCTATCAAATATCACTTTTTGAGAGAGAAGGTGGTAGATCAATATAAAAAATAGAATATATTAGTACTATAGAATAGATTGTAGATATTTTCACAAAGGCACTACCAAAAGACACATTTGAGTATCTATGGGAGAAGTTGGGAGTAATTTATTTTACTTCCTAACATTGAGGATCAGCATTAGTTGAGGGGGAGAGAAGTGTTACTTCCCAGATAAACCCTTTTCCATTGATGTCAAAGGGGGAGAAGAATAAGAATAGGTACAAAACTAGGTACAAGAATAGGTATAGGATGCTATAGTAAGGGGGAGTTACTGTATATTTTTTAGATGGTAGTACATGTAGGTTGGCATGTGCAATATAGGTTTCAGGGTGTGGTAGTTTCAGTTTAAGGTTGTCATCAATGACAAAGGAGATATTGTTGGAAATATTGTCATTGATGTCAAAAGTATAGCATTGTTGGTGACAAAGGCCCCATTTAATATAATTGAATATATTTTTAGTTGCATAAATTCAAAATGATGGCCCATGAGGAAGTCAAAGAGTCATGAGGAAAATACAAAAGAGGAAAATGATGCATTTTCCCATGAATAGTCACCTTAAGGAATTCAAAAGGTCACCAAGATAAAGACAAAAGGTGAAAGGACACATTTACTCATGAAGGGTCACCATGTGACTTTTCAAATGAAAGGATTCAAAGGGTCATGCAAGTTTGGCACCATTTTCCATGAGGAGTGAAGGGTCACAAAGGGTGAATGCCAAAGGTCATTTGGAAAGATATAAATAAAGGCTTGAGAAGCAATTTGTATTATGAAAGAGAGTACATGGTTTATAATTTTTTTACATAAGAAAAGAGGAGAGAATAGAAAGAGATATTGGAGAGTGCTATCATTTATTAAGAAATTAACATTGAGAAATAGTTGTGTTTTATACATAGGAGGGGTTGGTGCTCTTGTGGGTTGGTGCTCACAAATATTTGTAAGGTGTTGGTGCTCACAAATAGTTGTTGTGTTGGTGTTCAGTAAAGGGGTCGGTGCTCCTGAAAGTTGGTGCTTGAAAACTTTGTAATTTAAGTTGGTGCTCATTCATATACTTGAGATTGTTCTCTGTGGTTTTTCTCACATTGGGTTTTCACGTAAAAATTTGGTGTTTCTCTCTTTCTTGTGTGGTGCTTATTATTGTTTCAGTTTTATTGTATATCTTGAATATATGGTTAAGTGGAATTTGATTAAGTGAAATTTTATAAGATATATGATATACTGATTCACCCCCCCCTCTATGTATATTCTGTATCTATCTTTCCCCACTTGTGGTCCAAATTTTTTGTAATAATATTTAGTATTCATATGCTATAATAGATTTAGATAATACAAAACTCACCCCAAATTATAAAAGAAGTGTTTAACTACTTCATGCACTTTCACTATTTTCTTACATATAATCAAAACACATATTTTTTGAACCTATCTATAATAAAATATAGATAGTCATGGTCATGCTTGGGCATAGGTAATCCACCCACAAAATTCATGGAAATGTTTTCCAATGGCTTATTAGGTACATGTAGTGGTATGTATAATCCCTCTTTCCTAACCTTAGGTTTACTTATGTAATATAGTTTATATCCTATAATGAATTTATAAACTTATTGCATATTAGGACCATAGATATACATTTGAAAGCATGTCACGGTCTTACCAATAGCAAAGTGTTTTGAAATATTGGAAGTATGCACTTCCCTTATCAAGTTTAGTGTTCCCTCTTTTGGCACACACAACATATCCCACTTGTAGATTAGCCCATCCTTAAGATAACATTCATCATTTCCTTCATTTTATGCCTTCTTGGCATATAATAGATTGAATGTCCTCCCAATTTTTTCTTTTGTATAGACTTCCCCATAAGACTCTTTCGTAAAGAGGTCTATTCAAGAGCCAAAGCTAAAAGTTGTCTTATTGGTGACCCAGATAAAATATTTTAAAAAACATTTATACTACCATTGATGTAATTTATCACCAAATGGAATTGTTGGATAAGTCTCATTCATTTGTAATGTCTTACATGCTACAATTAGTTTGAGATTACATATATTGAATAAGTTTGTGGTTAGTGTGCACAATAGTTTATTTACCCAATAAATAATGCTTTCATTTATTTATGTTTGAAAAAGTGCATGCATTTATTTACCATAAATATAATAACCCCTTATTTATGAATAAAATACCTTTAAATGATAAAAAATGTGTTTAAGTCTTTGCAATAAAACTATCCCCATAGTTTATTTTCTTGTTTATGTTTCCTCTTCAAATGGAAATTGTAAATTATGAAGAGCAAGGACTGATGCATCACTAATTTTACATTTCAAAGAATAAAAGGCACTATATTATTCCTTACCCCATTGGAAATTATCACCCATTGATGAAACTAGAATTAGAATTAGAGATACAACTATTGTGGATAAATTTGAAATAAATATCCTCATGTATTGTACTATTTTTGCAAAGCTTCTTGTTTTGGTGGAACTCCTTATCATTAGCCAATTCATGATGGATTCTACCTTTTTTGGGTCCACTCTTATTTCTCCTCCTCCAACCACATGTCCCAAATAGACATGTGATTATTTTTCAAACTCGCATTTATTCATATCTCATACTAGATGTTTTTCCTTCAACTCTTGTAAGTTTTTTTAAAATGTGATAGATGTTGTTTCTATGTAAAACTAAGAATAATAATATCATCTCTATACACTATTACACATGTATTTATTAAATACCATAATGCAACATATATTAATCTAATGAATGTTGTGGGTGCATTACATGAACCAAAAAGAAGTACTAACAATACATACAAACCATTTTTTGTCTTGAAGGTTGTCTTCCAAACATCCTCCTCCTTCATTAAAACTTGATGATAGACTTATTTAAGATGCAAATTTGTGAAATAATTGACATGATAAATTTGGTCCAATAAATCATCAATTTATGGAAGCAAGATTCTATTATTGATGGTGATCTTGTTCAAGGCATGACAATCAATGCACATCCTCTAAGAAGCCATCTATTTTTTAAACCATCAAAATGGGTGACCCATATGGTGAATTGATAGGACATATGATTATATGTTATAGTAACTCTTAAACTTTATTCCTAACCTGATTACCCTCTATAATTTATTGCCTATAAAAACTAATGTTAGGTAGACAAAATTCAAACATCAATTGAATATCATGTTCTACTTACCCTTTTAGAGGAAAATTGCTAAGAGTTTGGAACAAATTTTGAAAATATTGTAGCACTTAATACAATCCATTTTATTCCTTATTATCACTATAAATTTTAGATATTTCCAACACATCCTCTTTTTTATCTTTCAAAATAAACATATAAAATTGATTATTTTATTAAATGATTATTTTTTATTGGTTAACACTTACCATTACAAGCTTGGGATTGCTTTGATGTGACTTAATGTTATAATTAATTCCATCCTTGACCTATCAATCCATGTTATCCCTCATCATGAAGATAACATATCTGATATATAAGTACATACTTCCTAACACCATATCAAATACATCAAGAGGAATTATGTGTGCTTATAACTCATCAAAAAACTATGGGTTGATCCAAAATTTGAATTTGCATCTTTTTTAGCATTAATTGACATATTTCTTCACCCAACCTAAAGGATATAGATGTAGATGATCATATATATGTAAACTAGACTTATTTACTATTTCAATTAAAATTAAATTAGATTGAGATATAGTATCAACAAGTGAATTTACCTTTGTCTTCTCGATATAAATTTTGATTTAGAATAGTTTTCTCATCTCTTATTAAACCATGATGTTTGTGTTGGATATAGTGAAACCAAAATTATCATATACATTATAATTATCCTCAATATCTACCTCTAATTTTCTCAAAGATGTCATGAACTTCTTAGAGTCATCATTGGCCCACTTTTTGGGATGCAAATATAGATGCAACTTCCAACACTTGGTGTCAATATGACCATATATAACATAGTTATTACAATGGTTATTTGGATCCCTATGAATATGTAAAGTTTTGGAATTCAGCTTACCCTTTCCATTTACATTTATTGAAGGGCTTGTAAGGTTGTTTTTGCTCCTTCTTTACTTGATTCATGGACAAATTTTGTTTTGAATGTTTGGCCTATCCTTGTTTATTTTTGTAGACACTATTTTATGATTATATATCACGTCAGTCTTGTACACTTGGAAAAATTATATCTTGGCTATTTCTCTCAATTCCAGACCTTTCTAACTTATGTAAGTCTCACATTTACTCTATCTTATGCCCCTTGGCATATTTATTAGTCTGATGAGTCTTATGTTGATGACATAAACCTTATCTATTTCCAAAAATGATTAAAATGTACTCATCTTCCACCTCTAAAAGTTCTAAGCCTGGACCTATTGCTTTGTTTCCTAGGCACTAACATCAAGGATAGACACTAACATTCATATTAGTGCCATGACTTGATGCAAGTTTCTAGTGCCATAAAGTCATCTAATTTGTGAATGAAATGTATCCTAATGGCCAACATAAATGATTTATTGTGAGTTATTAATCCAAAGGATTGATATAAATATAAGATTAACCCTCATTCATTCCTCATCTAGAAAAAGACCAAAAAAACCAAAGCAACTTATCAAAAACACTCTATCAATATTTCAATTAAATAAAGCTTCCCTATTTCCATACTAGTCATAGGTACAACACATATAGATATCTAAAGTATTAAAGGAGCATCCCAAGAGTCTAATTTTACATGTTATAAGCTAGGTCACTATTATACTTGCTTTCCACATATTGCATGATTCATACACAAGCCAACAGTTGGGGAGAACTACATGAGTGTGAGGCCCTCTTTTAGAGTATTAGCTAAATATGTAACACCTACTAATAGTGGGGTCTTTGGGGTCATCTCAACACCATGTGACCACTAACTGATTTTCCCCAAGCTCACTATAAATATGGAGAACTAGGGTTTTTCCCATTTCACAAGGAGATTTAGTCCATGACCCAACTTGAATGCACTAGAGAGAAGGCAAAGCGAAACCCAGAAGGATATAGGTAGTTGAATCTTTTTCTAGTAGGTATTATGTATAGGACACTTGCATCAAACCCAAAAAATAAATTTGATGTAACCATCTTAGGTTGACATTATGTCCAAAGTGCTAAAAATGTCATATCCAAAATTTGATGACTATTTTAGAACTATCTTCCATCCTGTTTCCTACCTATTTTAGATCCAGTACTATGTCAGCATCAAAATCATCTAAGTTTATTAATTCATTATGATTTACATATATATCTTAGTTGTAAATTCCATATTTATATTATCTTAGTTTTATGAATTCAACATATGCCTATATTTGAGTTTATCATCTAATTGGTTATGTTATAGATCTGATTATCACCCTTATGCCATTTCATTTATATATAACCCTTTAATCAAATCTATGGATAATAATAAGATCACTTACATAATTTTAGGGTTAAAGATTTGGTGAACCTGATCTTTGAACATCAAACTCTAGGTCACTTAGGGTTTTCTAATTTTTCTGTTGCTTTTCCCTGATTGTTATAATTTTATAATCATGGTTGCCATGGATATCTTTATTAATTATGTCATGGTCCAACACCTTCTAGTGGTTATTAATTATTATATCTCATGCCTAATTAAATTTGTATAATCTATAATGGATTTAAAACCTACATTCCTACATACTCCTTATTCTAATGTTTACAATGAAATTTTACATGTCACTACAAAGCACCAAACGAAGTGCATGAAATAATCATCCTCCCTAGGACATGTTATTTCCAAATCCAAGCATAGTATTACCAAAAACTCATTATTGGACTTGTTACACAACTCATCTCATTACAAGGATTTTATTTTAAATGCATTATGTATGACCTTACTTCCTTGTAACGTTAAACAATCATATGTGGCCTTTGTCTTAAATTCCATAAAATAGATTATGCATAATATATCCTTTGAAAAGGAGGATTGGATGACTTAACACCTTATAAACACCTATTTACCAATCTATATCTAGGTGTGTGTTTACAAAAAAATGGTAAAATGAGTTCTTGTGGACAATGTTTTAGAACTCAACATTTTCAATATATCATTTCTCTCTGTAATGGGTATCAGACCATCAAATTTGGAACCATCTAAAGTGAGCATCAAGGGCTTTGGTAATATATCATGATGAGTATTGGGACAAATAAAATTGAATATTAACATAGGTCACCGAACATACCCACTTTATGCCGAGTTAAGTCAAATGATTTGAACTATAACATTCTTTTGAGAAAACCTTGGATACACAAGATGTATGTGGTTCCCTCCATGTTGCATGCATCCTTAAAATTTAGTCATCAAAGATTCATTTACACATGTCTAATAAATAATAATCTATTCAAACATTATGAAATGGTCTGACCACCCATTAATACTACAATGTAATCCTATAAACCTAATTTTGGTTCTCATTATTAACTCAAATATATGTACACGAGTCAAGGGTTAGGTAAAAATGAGTAAGGAATGACTTAGATCATTTCTCTTATAAATAAAATAAACTGACAAGGTTTGGGTTTCTCAGACAAAGCTACCAAACACAAACATATCCCTTGAAGTACAATTTGTTTCCAAAAATCTAAAACAAAATGTATGAATATCTCTAAAACCGATCTCTAAATGGACTATCATCATTTTATTGATGAGGCTACCTCCCTATAAATTTTAATAATGGATGAGTTTTTCAATGAAGAATCTTTACTAGAGTACTTGGGGACATATGGGGATCTCCCTTAATTCTATAATAATAATAGGTTTCCTCATTCTACCTCTGCTCATGCTTACTTTGGTGAGAGAGATAATCCAAATATCCAACATGATGCATCAAATGCTATTCCTACCACACATGTTTCATAGAAAAATCTAATTTGTTAAATGAAAAAATAATCAAATATAACTTTGGAATGGATAAAGACCCTATACCACTTTTATTTGTTGTAATGATGCAAGAGGATAAATGAAAAACTTATCGATAGGTCCTTTATGATTTTACTTAACTCTTTTCTTGGGATTATTTAGATATTCCTGGGATAGATCCATCAGTGAAAATGCATAACATATTATTATACCCAAATGCAAAATTGATTAAAAAAAAAAAAACTATGAAAAATGCATTCTAAAGTGGCACTATTAGTAACAGATGAAATTTAAAAGTTATTAGATGGTAGCTTTATAAGATCCATTACACATTCCACTTGGGTGTCCAACATTGTCCCTGTTAAAATTTCAATTGATGACATTTGTTGTTGCACTAATTACCATAATTTAAATAAGGCTTACCCTAAATATGACTTCCCTTTACCTAATATCAACATGCTTATGGATCGTTTCACAGGATAAAACAAAATCAAAATTAACCATACAAATCAAGAAAATACCACATTTACCACTCCTTAGGGGAAATTTTATTTACATAGTCATGCCTTTTGGATTTAAAATATAAGAACCACATATCAAAGGACCATGACTTATATATTTCATGATTTCATACATAATTTTTTTGAAGATTATGTTTATGATTTAATTTCAAAATCTAAACATCACCAATACCATGCTACTAATTTACAAAAAATATTTGAGTGTTTATGCAAGTTTAATATTTGATTAAATCCAAAAAATGTGTTTTTTGGGTGTCTTCAAGGACAATCTTAGGATACATTATTTATCAGTGAAGCATTGAGGTTGATATAAAAAGGTAACATCTATTATATAAATGCCACTACCAACCAATCTAAAGTAGTTACAATGTTTATAGGATTGAATTTTGGCCATTTGATGTTTCATTGCCTTGTTAGCTGATAGACAATCCCTTTCACCCATTTATTAAAAAAGGATACAAAATTGATATGAGATGATGTATGTCAATTTTTTTTTGATATAATCAAATCCTATTTATTAAATCCACTAGTACTTATGCCTCTTATCCTAGGTGGACTATTATTGCTTTACATATCAGCCACTCATGAGGCCCTAAAGGCCCTACTAGCATAATTTGATGATAATCACAAATAACATGTAATTTATTATATCATTTATTAATTAGTAGATTATAAATGTAAATATACACTAATGGAAAAACTATGTCTAGCCTTGGTTTTTGTTACTCATAAACTATGACACTATATGCTAAAAAATGAGGTTCATGTCAAAAATTAAAGAAGATATGTTAAGGTTCCTTATGAATAAAACACACCTAATTGGGTAAATGGAAAAATGGGTGATGCAACTTACAGAGTTTGATCTAAACTTTAGATCCCAAAAGTCAATAAAAGGACAAGTCATAATTAACCAATTAGCAATAGATCCTTTACCAAATTTATTTTTGCTCACCAAAGATTTTGTGGATGAATTCAAAGCATATAATATATGTTCTAATCCAGGGATAATTATATTTTATGGATCAAAATTTAGAATAGGGATGGGTTATTGTATTATATTTTGTACCCTTGAAGGTGAATACATGTCTTTCTCTTATAAATTACCTTTTTATTGCACCTATAATATAGCCAAATATGAGGTCTTGATCATCAGATTATCCATAGCACATAAGCTTGATATAAAAGACATCCAATTTTTTGGAAATTCCTAATTAGTTACTAATCATGTTACTTATCATTACCAAACTAAAGAATTACATCTTCTACCATATAAAGAAATGGTAGATAAACTCACACATACATTTGACACATTTCTATCAATAATATTACAAATAAAGATAATTGCCATGCAGATCCCATAGAAAGCATGGTATCCTCGATGAATTTTGATGATGATCATATAAACTTTACAGTACAACAACTACAAAATCCTTCCATTTATTTTGATCAAGTGAACACCTTAGCCATTTTTATTGTTACTCTTAGTACTACCAAAATAGAATGGTACACCGATATTTACAATTTTCTTTATCAAGCCTATATATTAGACCATTTTTCATGAAATTATAAATGGAAATTAAAACATGAAGCATCTTTTTATATTATTATTGGAAATGATTTGTTCAAACAAGGTTTTGATGGATAATTGCTTTAATGCTTATGTAAAGATAAGGCTCACACTACATGCTTGGAAATGCATGATAGTGAGTGTGGTGGACATTTTAGTAGATGTGTCATATCTAAAAAACTATTACAATAAGTTTATTACTAGATTAAAATTGAATAAGAATGTATAAAACATGTAAAACTTTGTTTATAATGCCAAAATATAGTAATTTGAATCATGCACCATCGCATGAGTTATAGTTAATCATTTCACCATGGCCTTTTTACTTATGGGGCTTTGAATTAATAGGAAAGGTGAATTTGGTATCTAATCATGGATACAAATTTATAATTACAACCACAAAGTATTTTACAAAATGGGTGGAAGAAATTCCACTTGAGTTTACCATAGGGGATGACATATGTATGTTTCTAATGACCAACATTATTTTCCATTTTAGCATACCTTCAACTATTATTTATGATAATGGAACATCATTTTAAAACAAAAAAGTAAAATGATTTTGTAGTAAATATAAGATTAAACATACCTTTTATATTTTTTTATTACCCATAGGGAAATGGTTAGGCAGAGGTAACCATTAAAACAATTATCAAAATAATTGGCAAAATAGTTGAATGATATAACATTGATTAGCACCAACAGATGCTATATGCTCTATTGAAATACCAAACTAGTATATGCACACCTATTCATGCCACACCTTAATCTTTGGTCTATATTATAGAATTTTTCTTACCAATTGAACTTGAGACACCTTATTTACATGTTTCTCTACAAGACATCATCAAAGATAATGAATATTGTGAAAAGAGATTGCCTCAATTAGAATAGTTAAGCGTCAACTACACACAAACTATTGAAAACTTACATGTTTATCAAGATAATTTAAAATTATCATATAAAAAAATGTTTGACCACATGACTTTTATGTGGGTGACCTGGTACTAAAATACAATCAAAAGATTGCCAATGTAGAAAAAGACAAAAAGGGAAGGTTCAAACCAAATGGGCTAGGACCATTTACAGTTATAGAAAAATATGGGAAAAGGTGTATATCACCTTGATACACTTAAAGGAAAGAATTTAAAAATACCAATGAAAATTATGCACTTGCATAAATATATTACACAAGAAATATTCTAAAAATAATTAAAAAATAAAAAATATTCTCAAATCCAAAAACATTTTTGACACCTGCATGTTCTATTGTCTCCTTGGAATCTATGTGTTAGATCCATGTTGACGGATGGCATATTTTAGTTACTCCTACATATACATGTGTGTGATAATTATAATTGAGTGTGATACAATCATACACAAATACATGATCTATTTATATTTCAGATGTTGGGCCTTCCCTTTACTTATGTCATGTAGACATAGAGGGCATCCACTTCTTTGATCCTAGTATACATAGGTTATATGGTTCGATGATCACATTTAATTATCATGTTTGGGATTAAATATATACTTACATATTCCTTTATCTATGATTATATCTTACACATGGTACTTGATATGATATAGACTTGACATTTTTCTTAACACATTTGATCCATGGGATACTATGACATTTTTATGCTGGTTGACTATGATCAACTTTATGCACTTCCTTGAGTGTCTTACTTTGATATTGTCTTGTGTTTTCAATCATTTGAATATGATCCTTTACTTTTGGTCCCCATTACTATGTATTTTTTCATTAACATTTACATATGTCATCCTTACCTTTATGGACATTAACTAAGTTATGTCCTTTCGATTGTGCAACATTTGAACATTCCCCATTGCCTTTTGGCTTAATTTTTAGTGATTTTATATGTGTGATTATTTGATTATTGAGCTTGCACTATTAATATCTAAATGGTATCATGATATTTATCAAGCATCTTATGCCTTCATGTGATCACATTGATTCTATGCACTTCAGTGTTATATCTACATATACATGTTCCTTATATATGTTATAACATTCTATTAATAGATTATATAGTTTTATTATCCTTTTTAGGTGAGGTAACTACTAGTTCCTATCTTTCCCTGACTTCAAAAGGGGGCATATTAGTGGGGGAATACTATAGAGGCATGTTCTCCACATTTGGCACAATTTCAAATTCAGTGGAAGCATGCTTTGGAAGCATGTTCTCCACACTTACATAGTTTTCCAAATTGGCCAAAGAACACAATTATATGATTTAGATTCATAGTTGTGATAGAATTATATAGATTGGTATCATTTTTATACATGATTTCAGCATGAGACATATCTAAGGTGTATATAATATGAAACATATGCCTAATATTAAAAAATCCAAACCAATTTTAAATTTCAATAATCTTTTATGGACTTTTACCACATCATAGACTTTTTTTGTACTGATAATTCATGAACTTTTACAAATTTTATTGGGATAATTTATTACAATATTTGGTTCACATTTTGGTATGGTTAAGGTGATAAAATCACTCAATATTTATAAGTTTTAGGTTGGACTTGATCGTACCATCCAACTTCACTAGGTTATAAGTATCATTGAGTTACACAATTGAGCTGCTAGGTGGTAACTCACCTTTACTCCAAGGTTAAGGGCATGTGCCTTCCAATCTCTCTCTCTCTCTCTCTCTCTCTCTCTCTCTCTCTCTCTATCTCTTTATAGATATGCACTTTCAAGATTTATCTATATTTATCACAATCTCAGTTTCAAAGCCTTACAATGATACATATTTTTGAAAACAACTTACTAATTGGCAAGGTGGTTACATTTACACATAGGTGTACTCCTAAACCTTGATATTTTAATTTCAATATTTTTCAAATACTTTCAATCCCAGATCATATACACTAGTTATATGTTGTAACATGATCTTGGTTGTAAGCTAGTCACTAGTAAATCAATCAAGTTAGGCACATGCAAAGATAAGGTGTGTTCTACACACCTAGATACACATTATTTTACTTTGAACTAAAAATCTCATTACTATATTAAAGTGGGGATGTAGACACTATTTTATTATTATATATCACCTCAGTCTTGTCCACTTAGAAAACTCAGATCTTGGCCATTCCTCTTAGTTATATACCTTTCCCAATTTTACAAGTCTTGCATATACTCTATATTATGCACCTTGGCCTATCTCTTAGTCCTACCAGTCTTATGTTGATGACACAAACCTTCTCTCTTGCCCAAAATGCTTAAAATTTACTTATATTCCACCTCTATAAGTTTTGACCATGTACCTACTTCATTACTTCCTAGACACTAACATCAAGGATAGACACTAATGTCAACATTAGTGTCCTAACCTGACATAAGTGTTCAGTGCCCTAAAGCCATACAATTTTCAAATGATACGTATCCTAGTGGTTAGACTACAGGCTTTAATGAGAGTTATTACTCTAAAGGGTTGATATAAATACAAAATCAACCCTCATTCATTCCTCACCTAGAAAAATACCAAAGAGACCAAGGCCTCCTATCAAAAGTACTCTATTAAGCATTCAATTAAACAAAGCTTCCATAATTCTATACCAGATATAGGTACAACACATCTAAAAGTATAAAGTACTAAAGGAGTAGTCCAAGAGCTTGATTTTTCAATCTACAAACTAGGTCACTATTGTACTTACATTCCACATATTGCATGGTTTACAAATAAGCCAACATACAGGGGAGAACTACATGAGTGTGAAGTCCTCTTCTAGTGTATTGGCTATGTAAGTAGTATTCGCTGGTAGTGGGGTATTTGGGGTTAGATCGATACCATGTGCCTACTAGCCCATTTTCCCCCAAGGTCACTATGAAGATGGAGAAATAGGGTTTTTTCCATTACATAAGGAATGATAGTCCATGACCTATATCTAAATACACCAAAATAAAGGTAAAGAAAAACCCAAAAGCATCTAAGTGGTTGCATCCTTTTCTAGTAGGTATTCCATATATGATACTTGCCTTAATTTATGTACACTATATTATAGTCTATTTACTTCAATGATTTATCTAATAACTTATAAACTACTTGTCATTCAAAGGATTTGATTTCAACTTTAATTCCAACCTTGAAAGGAGTGTGTTCATATTTTATCTTAGATTTTAGTTTTTATTTTGGAGGTTATTTTTCATGCTTATATATAGTCTATTCACCACTTTTAGATTTCTCTTCTTCATAGCATTATTCAATGCCAAGATTATTAACTATAGACGGATCCATAATGTCTATGGACATCTGATTTCTAGTTGTGAGCCTTTGTTATTTAGTGATAGTATCTTGGGACTTTATTACATTATTCATGCATGATTCTAGTGTTGTTACTCTATTTTAAAGAATCTCTTCACCTTTTTGATCCATTCCTCTCACTTATCAATTCCACTTTATTGTAGATATCTATAAATCTTAAGGAAATAATTCTCCTTCTATATATCTTATCATTGCCATCCTAATCAATCAAACTTTTCCAAAATAACCTAAATATTAATTTTGATTTGATACCAACATGATATATAAACTCTCAAATCACTAAATTTATAGAAGTCATAAAATAAATAATTATTTTTCTATTCTAAATTTACTTTAGAATAATAAATTAATTCATACAATGATCTAGAATTAGTGAATATTCATTATGTCGGAAGATAAAAATGTTGAAGAACTAAATATTAATGCAAATATAAATAGACATAACTCAAAAAATGGAGACAAATGACACAAATACTTTTGACTTGAAAAGCCCCAAAAGATGTAGGGAAAAATAGTTGGAAGAGGTAGTAACTCTACTTCCTATCTTGTATTGGCCAATGATGGATTGAAATGAGATATATAACAATTATAAAATACAAATATCATACTCACAAATATTTCTTAGTTGTTTCCTTACTCTAATATTTATTATGAATATCTATACACTTGTTCCACTCACCAATGCCTTCCTACATCCATCCTTTCATACACTAAAATCTTTTCATCCACTAGAGATTTTTTTTGTAAAGGACTCATTTGGATATTTTAATAAAAATAAATAGTTAATTCAGATTGATAGTTTCTAAATTGCACATGTAGGAACTGATGATTATGTAAATGCCCTAGTGGTTATGCAGCTTCCATCTCCATGAAGTGATAATTTCACCATAATTACTACAACTCTTCCATTGACACTCTGATGATGATTGCAATCAAGTTTATTGTCTTTTGAATGATGATAAGATTTGTTTTGGATCTTTATGGATGAGCTTCAATTAGCCCCAACCATAAGGATAAAACTATGTAATTTGATCCTAATAACCCATGCCTTGTGGAAAAATGTGCTTCCTAGATTAATAAGTAAACATATAAAACCCATATGTAAACATTTAAAATAACTTTTTAACCTCTTGAAATATTATAACCACTTAAAATATGTAACCAAAGATAAATATGTCCTATTTTGAGGTGAGGGATGTTCTTGCATATAACCCATTTCAAAAGAAAATGATTAAATGCACCAAGTGTAACATAGATAGAAAGCAAATTTTTTAATAATATTAAAAACTAATCATAAGAACATGTTAGTATACAATATCATAGATAATCCAATACTAATATTCCAAAACATGAGAAATATAATAAAGGGAATGGAAAGGGAGGGAAAATTGATATGTGTTGATGTAACCCTTAAAAGAGGGATAAGTGATATGCCTCAATGTAACAATATGACCCTACAAGGCAAGATATAGAAATAAATCACATAATAATAGTATGACCCAATAGATGCATGGTAGAAACCATGACAATGTAAGCATTAAGAATATTATAACACAAATAATAACGTGGATGGTATAGATCATGACTCCATATGTATATGATCACATAGTATAGTAAAAAATAAGAACACACATAATTAATTACATATGAGGAACACAAATTAATAAATAAAGGATTCTTTTGAGAAGACACTAGACAAGACATGAAAAAAAAAAAACACAACCACACACAAGTGTAAACACATACATGCAATCAATCCAATCAATCAAGTGTAAACAATAGAACACTCAATGTAATTATCGTGTGAAACAACACAATGTATATATGTAATGAAGCATGCAAGATATATATACATACATACATACATACATATACATACATATATATATATATATATATATATATATATATATATATATATATATATATATATATATATATATATATATATATGCTCAAATTCAAGGTTGAATATGATAATGGAAAACATGAAAGATATAAATTGAAGCACACTAAAAAATCCCACTAGTTTAGGCATGTCCCCAATGTAAGGATGTCCCTAGGTGTAAGCACACTGAATCTACAAAGCAAATATAAATCCAAAATAAAAATATAACCTATCTATCCTATATATAAATAAATAATACCATGAGAAACACATTCATAACCAAAATATATGTAAACCTATAGCCATACATAGAAAAACATGATATGTAAAATGTGCCATTATGGAATTGACAAATAAAATGGTAATGCATTTTTTATTTTTATTTATTTTATAATACTAGAACCAAGCAAGAGACAAGCCAAGAGACAAAATCAAATGAATCAAGAAACAATAAAATATTCAAAATAAAGAAGAATAAAAAAGGTCAATATCAATCAAGAAAGACATAATCCAAGGGACAGAAGTGAGAAGAATCAAGATGGGGAGGATCCCTAATAAATATTTACTTTTTAAATACATGTAAAAGATATAAAATTAAGTAAATTATGCACACATTCAAATTATTTAAAATATAACATTTAACATATAAATCTAAATTGAAATGAATTAAAATATATTGCACTTACTAAATTTATAAATGAAAAATCTAAAGAGAGATGATGTACATAGATATTTATGCTTGCATGTTACTCATAAAAGTCATCCTATGCCTATAAATTCTATGTATGTGATTTTTAAACCAATCAAATTATAACCAGGGATTGAAAACCTACTTGAATGCTACTGACAAAGTCAGACATCTATAACAATTAGAACTATTAGGATTTATCGATAATGTCCTTACACATAGTGGGGGTCTGATATCTATGGGAGCCTTGTAGTTATTCTTATAATGTGATCTTGTGTGTGTACACTTATTTGATAAAATTCTTAAATTATGTTTCTTTTTTCTAAAATCTTAATTATGCTTTTGGCCACAAGTTGCTCTTAAAAAGGGGTTAGTATATTGGGTTGAACTGACCCCAACCACTCACTCCTACATGACAATCTAATAATCCCAAGAGGGATCAATCTAAAAATATTTATCCCACTTATGTGTGTCCATCATATTGAAAAATCTATAATGAATGTGATCTTTTGACCTTTGATACTTCGCATCATGTAATTTTGACTTCATGTATTCAAATTTTGCTCTATGGACTACTATAGGATTGCTCCTTAAAGGGTTTATATGTGTATGAATTTTTGAAATGTTTAAAGAGAGTGCTAGGTGTTTGTTCCTAAGTATTCCAAATGATACTCAAGTGTCCATTAACCTTAGGGGTGATTTTTATGTATAGAATACTCTTAAATATTTCATACAATGACCCACCCATGAAACATGTTTAGGAAAATCTAATGTAGACTTCTAATTTTGAAAAATAGTCATTGATGACACCTATACATTACTGGTAGAAGGTTATACATATGATAAGTGACACTATATGAGTTTACTAGTACTATCTTATAAATTTAAAACATATATTTATAATATAGAGACAATTTGTTTAGGATTTTCGAAGGTTCTTGTGTATATTCAATTGATCTTGAATAAATGTATCTATCGAATAAATTTGGCTAAGATTATATATGATATATGGATAGAGGTAAGTAAAATCAATATTCAAATATATTTTCAATATTAAAGTGTTTTTAAGTATGTCAAATTTGATGTTTCCAAAGTGCCCAAAGATGAAATCTAGGAACTAGGGAAAAAGGCCTTGATACATAGGTGTTTTCATCATTGGGAAGTTCATGTAGGATTTTGAAATGGGAAACAAAAATCAAAGGTAATAACAAAAAAAAAAGTAATAAATATAAACTAAGTGGATAAAAGTATGACATATCAAATCAAAATATCAAATAAAAGGTTAAGTTCAAAATTCATATAGATAGAAGAAAAAAGAATCAACAAACAAATCATAAGATATTAGTAATGCAAGAAGGAAGACTGATGAACCCAAAATCCATACATGATGTAAGAGAGAAAATAATGGATACCTATGTTAAATAGAATAAATATAGACAAATCAGTTATGTGAAATATATTTTTCCATTGAATTGTATGAGATAAGATAACATGGCTAATCGATAGCCTTATCTAAATGTCCATATTGAGTTATCAACTTATCTTCATGATTGATATACTCAAATATTGAGGACCATGAATCTAATTAGTTATATGCATCATTATTATAATTAAAATATAATCATGATATTTATAGTAAACTTAATCATTATCACTAGTAGTGTAATCATTATTATATAAATTAGCTAAAATAGATGTTTTATCCTCTTGAAAAGAATCACTATGTTTGGATCATGTACTTTAACTGTTACTAGGTGATTTAGTTTGAAAAAAAGTAAGAAGTTATGATAGCATACTTTAGTGCATGTATTAGTATGTTCTTTAAATCTATATATTTTCATTCGACGTCATGTGTTGAATTTGGATTGGTGACTCATAAAGAGTGCCTCAAATAGTAATCACTTTATTATCATGCACAAATTTTAGACATTAATTTAATGCATATGTGATTTATCTTATTTGATTAAGTCAAGGGATTCTAAGTAATATAACCTATGTCCCATTATCCAACAATACATGAAATCACACTAGAAATATTTTAGGACCTAAAGTGACAGATAATGTGATACCCCTAAAAGGTGTCCAAGTAAAAATATCGCATCCTTTAAGAACTATGGTTTTACCATCTAAATAATATTTAGTGTATCATCTACTATCAATAAATTACAATGTGAATATGTTTAAACTTAAAAAATTATAGGCCATAATGCCTTTAGTTAACTTTGAATGTGATTGTGAAAGTACATATGAACAATGGTCTATTGTTAAAATCATCTAATGGAATTGTATGGTCATAGAATGTGATATAATGAATCTTTTTATAGGCATATGTGACCACTCCTATGAAACCATCTAATATATGATCATTTGAAATTGGTTGTTATTTTTTAGGAACTACCATGTGAACATTATCTTAATTTTCAGTATTATGTTTGAAAATAGGATTGGTAAAGACTTTTATATATTCATTTGGTCGTGCAATAAATTTATTTAAGGTATTATTATGTCCTTCCACTTGAATGCAATTACTATCAATTAAATCTTGAATCTTATGTCTCAATGAAAAACATGTATCAGTAATGTGACTTGAAGCTCTGTGATAATCATAATATGCTTTTACATCATAATTCATAGGTAAAGACATATGAGTCAAACTCACATTGAGGAGGTAAATATATCATAATATATTTAAATAATTGTGTAGGTACTTAGTGAGGATTATTATCCAGCTATGTAAATTATCTTCACTCTTGAAAAGGAAGGATAATCCTATCATGTAGTTAAGATACTAAGCTAACTACATTCTTGGTCTAATTCTTAGCTTAAAAGTAGTAGTATAATTAATATTAACCTTAAATATTATTTTAACTTGATATTTATCTCCACTATAGGTATGGATACTAGTTTCATATTTAATAATGTTATCCTTTGTAAGCTTGATCTCATAGTTCCTAACCATATGAAAATGTTAATTGAAAGATTGATGTGTTAAACATCACTTTTTTCTTGATAGCTTGAAAACAAATTTAGATAAAATACTTTTATAATTCACTATAATGTAATTGGTGAGGCATATTTGTAATTTTTTTTTAAAATTTAACACACTCATTAATAATTTTATTACATCCTTGTTTAATCTACATAAACTATAAAAAATGACCTTTTGGCTAATGCTTATTGAAAAATAAGGTAAGAAACTATCATCTAAAGAATATAAGTAACATACCAAGAATGTTGGTAGGGTGTAAAACCTATCCAAGTCATAATACTTGAGACTTAAAGGAAATATCTTAGTTAACAATCTATCATTTTTTGCAAAGTCAAGACATGAAACATAAAATTATTTGATATGTTGTGAAGCATCACCCTTGTTGAATAATTTGACAATAGGTGCAAAAAAATAAATATAAGGGTAGACAAGGATCTCATAATTAAATTTATTGAGTAATATATCATGAGAAGCCACTACATGGCTTGATTTTTGAGATCTTTGAGAAATTTGTTTAATTTATACTTTCATATATTGAATAGTTTGTTTAAGGAGTGCATATTAAGAAGTAAAATTAACATGTGTTAGGATAGACACCATAGTGTTTTTACAAATACCATAACCAAAAGGTAGATATATAAAAGTAATCCAAGAAGGTCAACAAATATTAAGAGGCACAAAATAATAATTACGTCAAGAGGGAATAATCATAGTACCCTAAGTATAAGTAGTAGGAAGAGGCACAAGAATGTAAGCACTAGGAGAGCCATCAGTGCTACCTAATGTAAAACCTATAATACATAAAATAGAATCATTAAAAGATTCATTTTCAACATGTAATTCCTCATAAAAATTACATAGTTTTTTTCCTTTATACTTCCTTTAATATAAACTATACATCATACATTTGTTTGGGATGGTACTTAATGGTTTATCTAAGAGAGATTATTTTTACTCTTTATTTATCTACTTATTTATTTTATACAGTATGAGATCTACTAGTACTAGCACCATTATCATTCATAGCATTTTAATACATAGAGTGATCATCAAAAGCATTTTAATTCATAGCATAAGCACAAAATCACAAGAATTATCATTTATAAAATAAATATTATCATTTAAAACATTTTAATTTTCATCATTCACATTTTTACTATTTACATTATCATCATCAATATAAGGATCAAGAATGTATTCAATATTCACCAGTTTATTTTTCAAACAAACACAAGTACCAAGAAAATAAATTTGAACCAAATCAATATGTCTACACTTAATCTATCAGTTCACCTACTAAGTTATTAGATATAAATTTATTAATTGACATAAGATAAAAACATAGATAACATGCAAGAAGGTATGGATAATGATACCCCAACTAAATCAGATATGAAACTTCTAAAATAACAAACCCTAGGGGAAAGAAAGCACCATACCCCAAGTTTGAAATGTTTTAAGGGATCAGGTTCACCAAAATGTGTTGAAAGCAAAATGAATGAGAGTGGTGTGAATAAATATTCAAAAACTTTCTTATCGATTCAATTTTAAACAATCATGAACCATAACATCAACATATAGATCAAGCAATGCATAAGCAATCAACTATACAAGCATGAAAAAAGATTGTATAAGTCAACACACCATATATGTGGGAAAAACTCAAGGGGAAGAAAAAAAATTGATATATAAAAATTTAATATAGTCCTATAAGACAAACATAAAATTTAGTGAAACAAACATTTCATATGGAGTACCAACCCCAACTAGCTGAGCACCAACCCAACTAGACTTTAGTAAGCTCCAACTTACAAGGAGATAAAAAAACCATAAATAACTTATCACCAAATTATCTAAATGATTATATTGATAACCTTAAAGACACATTTTTTCTCAATCAACTAATGATGACCACCTACTCAGCTCTTCACAATCTTAGCCCTCTCAAACTACCTTCTAGGCCTATGCACTGAAAGAGGTATCTTCAAAACTAATTAGGTCATATGACCTTGATCATCATGCATAGAACCTATATAAAATATTTATAATTGATAATATAAACTATTATAATGGTCTACAAAATCCTCCTTTTGCTCTGCAATCTATTATTCTAATCGACTCTTATAAATAAGCCTAAAATTGCCTTATATATATACAAGTCTCTTGCTCATATCCTTTTTGGTTAGTCAAACACCCTTACCCTACAAGGTAGGCCATGGAATATATCTTATGACATCTCATAAACATGGATAAAATTTTATTTGAGTCCCTTTAAGTATGACGTAACTCAATTAGGCCTTATTTCATTGTTAGGTCTCATGGAGCCCTGATCTCATTAGGTCTATTTAAGACATGTTACACTTTGCCTTCATTGGAATACATTAAAACAAATCATACAATAGGAACATATCATATTACACTAAAATATACCCCTTATAAGTTTATATAGGCTCCATAACACTTTTTGGAGCCATCCACCACTTGAAGCACACCAATTGTATTATTCACAATTAGGCTTGTGTATACCTAGAAAGTTTATCTTGAAACACTAAAGCATAAACACAAAATAACATGGAAAAAATGACATATGAAAAATATACATGACCTTAGGGTTATCACAAGCTTCATTATATACTTCAACTCAAGGTATATGGGTTTAAACTCTTCTCTGTAAAATGCTCACTCTGAACTGTCAACTAGCCTCAAAACACAGTCATAAAAACTTGAAATTATGAACCTAAAAGAACACATTCAAGGAATTAAAATGTATCAAAATTATCCTAAACATCATTTTATCCAAAAATTATAATTCTTGGTTGAATAATATTTCAAGAACATAAATAATAATGCTATCTCTGAGAAGAGATGTTTTATTGCTCAAAATTGTAGATACAACATATGCCTATCTATGGGAAGAGATGGCTATTTTAATTTTTGGGATATATATATATATATTTATAAATATTTTTTAAGGAAAGATGAGGATGTGTAATGTCACCAATATTTATGGATATAAAATGGTTTGACTTCCATGAATTACAACAACATAGAATTCAAGAAATTACTATTTTTAGAAACTTACTATCTTTAGACTGCAGTACTAAAATTAAAATTTAGGGTAATTACATTTGGTTTTCAAGGGTAAAAACCCATTTATAAAATATTTTTTACATATCAAAATGTTCCACTCATTTTTATCTTTTCAATGGTTCAAACAGGGAGTCAAACGGAGCTATGGTGCAAAAGTTATGGCTCCCAGAAGTTCTGCCACCAATTGGGGTAGGACCGTCGCCTGAATTATCACCTGAAGTGTTGCATGGATCATTGCTTGAAGTTTTGTAAAGATCATCATTAGAAAAATATTAAATAAAAATATCATAATTTATATTGGCTATTATTAGTCTTGCAGACCAATTTGTTAACCTTCTCTCTTTTAGACCTCATTTAAACAGATAAGCCATTTTGGCTTTAATGTTTCAACCTCTTACACTGACTTACAAGATTATGAAAAGCATGGATAGGAAATAAAATTAAAAAATATAAACACCATTTAAATTTATATGCTTCAAATCAGGGCATAGAGCCTCAAACTCATCATTTCAACTTGCTTACCCAAAACTGCCAGTTTGCTTTGAAGCACAATCATGATGATAACGACCTTCAACCACCTATATGATCATTTATAAAGACTAATTGTTCATGTATATGATATTATGAGATAATTATACCATTATTAGATAGAAATATAATATCTTAAAATGTCAATATTGGTCTTGTATACCAATCTCATAATCTTGTACCTCATTGTCTCATCTAAACTAGACAGGTCAACTTATGAGCAACATTTTCATCAAATCCACTAACCTCAAAAAATTATATTGAACATGAGCATATATAAAAATTCTTGAAAAAATTATTCATGCACTTGTATTTATACTTATTCCATGATAACACATCCCTAATCAACTTCTCACTTCTGCTTGGGTTTCTCATTATTTGCATCATTAGGCTTGTTAGCAATAGGTTGTCTTGGATGACTAGTTTAGCACATCTAAGGGATAAAACATACTAATAAAACACCATGGAAATAAATAAAAATTCTTAATATTTATCCTCCATCCATTTAGTAACTTTGACTTGGTCAAATCTAATTGCTACATTAATCTCCAAGAAACTAACACTTTCTTATAGGGTTCATTCACTCACCGGACAAACCAATCACACCTGTATATTCTTAATAGATTTGAATACAACCTCAATTAAACTTAACTATCCATACCAATCCATTATAACTAGTTTAGAACAAGATCTTTCACATAGGGTCATTATTAGGGTTTTAGAGAGGGTTAACACTATTTCTAGTGTTAACGATTGTTCATAAAGTACTACCCCTTATTTATAAAAATAATGTCTGGAGGTCTTAGATAGGACAATTCCCCATCTCTACTCAATAGATCAGATTCCCATATAGAGGTTAGACATGGAAATGAACACTTGAAAGTCCTCAAGTTGAGAACCCTCCATTCTTTGTACTTGAGAGGCCTTAAAAGACTATTTCAAGCCTAAACCTTTAAACTTTGACCTCAGACTTGGTAAACATACTTGATAAAACCTAACACACCATTTATAATTCTCACATTCTCATTATTATCTTGAAATATAAATCTCATGCCTCATTTGGCCACCACCTCTCTCTTTGTTTGCATAGACCTTGACCTACAAACCACATTAGGTCTTGAAACTAACTTTCATGCCTATTTCCATGTGATATCCACATAAATCACATACCCAATCAAAATCTCTCATGCTTAAACATTGATTTACATCCTTCATAGGCCTTGACAATACCTCATGACACCTAATTAGGTTAGGGAGGGTCTAGAACTAGTCTAGTTGTCAATTTGGACTAAAGGTCTTACCCCTATAAGCTCACCTTGAAAATCTCTTGAGTGTTACAACACATCATATACATGATAAATAAACCTTATGGAACCTTTTATGCTTATATGCATCCATCTCACGAGGCCACCATGCTCAAACCTTCTCATTAGGACTTTACAAGCCATGACTAGTCTTTTCAAGCACTTAAAGATTGAAAATTGACCTTGAAACACTCCTTGATGATTATACACCTTGATTACATGAATTTAATTATTCTTAAACAATATCATACCTTTTTACATACCTTTTCATGCTCATCATCCATATGCTCATGACATGACTATGCTTGTTATGACTAGACTTCTCAAGACATCTTGTACTCAAGGACTAATACTCAAAAAAAGTGTAACTTGACCTAAATATTGACACCAACCTTAGAAGAATCATTAGGTTTCCTTCATATTCTATCTCAAAAGAGAGACATTTGGTTGCCTTCAATTTATCTCTTGTCACATGGCTCATATCTCATAGACCACTCAGCATGCATCTTCACCAGATGTACCTTGACATCAATGACATCAAACTTGACATGAAATTACATAAACCTTGACATCAATCAAAACACTTCTCAAAAAACTCCCCATTTGTCATTAATGGTAAAATATTCTTCAAATTGATCCCTCTCATCTCCCCTAGCCTAGTCAATCTCCCTTATATTTTTTCCCCCTTTGACATTAATGACAAAGGGTCATACATATTGTAACTTCTAAAACCACACCTTATTACAACAAAATCTCAACACACAGAATATGAAGCATTACAAGAATGTGCTCCCCCTTACTCCATGCATACCTTTTTCTAATGAACTTAGATTACAAGATCAATTCTCAACATAGATCAATTTCAGTCAACAACTTGAATAACTCACCCCTTAAACCAATCATCCACCATGATTATGCTAACTAAATAGTGTCTCCATGAAGCATAATGGAGTCACCTATTTTCATGGATCACTAAAATAGCACAAGTTCAAGAGATTCCTAGATCTCTGTGTCCTCACAAGAATAGATATCCTTCGATACCTTTTAGTCTTGATTGGTAATATAGGCTTGACCTCTTCATCAACCATTTAATCATCAATGTGAGATAACAACAAACATTCTTGACTTAATTTCACATTTGAAGTATGATCAATACAAAAAATAGTCCACTTGAGCTTGTAGATTGATCGTGTTCATATTTACCATCTTTGGTCTCCACACATACATTTTCCTTCTTTCTTTCACTCTATGGGATTTAAACCTCATGTTTTGACTTGATAACCTTCTAACTATATTAGGACAAAATATTACAATGTGTCCTATATTATGACAAGTATAACAAACCACATTATACATACCTAATTTGACTTTTTTTTGGGGAATAATGGAGTTTTATTCTTATTTTAGTTAAGGGTTTGGATTAATAAATTAGTAAAGAATATTGTAATGAATACAATACTTATTTGTATTTTTTATCTTTTTAAAAATATCAATAACTAAGGAGAAATATAACTTATCTTGAAACTAGACTAAGATGGATGATATAGAGGATGGAATTGGCTATGCAGGACTAAGACAGTGTCATGAATCTAAATCTAGATTTCATTTGATGAAAGGATAGGAGCACCAAAAACAAGACACTCTAAGAGAAACTATACTAAAGTTGTCCAATCTGAACTAAATTATAGATGACAAAACTATAACTAACCTTACCTTTCTATCTATTTTTGGAAAATTTGGGTTTTTTACTATTTAAATAGGAGTGCCAAAAATAGGGCACTTTGATGTCTGATGCTTTAGTCGAAGTATGACACTCTTATCCTTTACTATTGATAATCACTAATGTGTATTCATCACTATATTTCTAGTTTGTTCTGCCTGGTTTGAATTCTGATTATTGTTCTAAGTGTTCTAAAAATTGATTTTTGACCAGTAGAAGGCTCTAATCTCTATGACAAAACCCCTATTTGTTTTTCCCTTTTCTAAGGGTAGGAATGAAGACCTTGAAATGACTACCCTTATAAAAAATATCCCTAAAAGTGTGTTATGTTGTGAAATATATGATATAGCAATGATAATCAAAAAGATGTCTCAAGATATAGCATAGTTTGTATTAGAGATTGTTGGATCAATAGGGGTATGCCTAGATAGATGTAACAATGTAATATCATGTGTAGTATACTAAACTAAAACTAGAAATATGATTAGTTATTAGTTATTAGTTGTTAAGGAGGGATGAAGCATGATGTCCATCATAGCATCTAAGAAGGCAAGATAATGCATGATGTGGATCATGGCATTGCAAACAACTGAGAAGAAAACAAGCACACAAGGTAAGAAGCAAGGAGCATACAAAAGAGGATAAGGGGTCAAGAAAATAAGGGACATGGGCACATGCCACTCAAACTAGGAAATCAAACATACAAGGCACGTTCAAATGTCACATACATAGATAATTAAAAATAAGCAAGGTTGACATGAGGGCCACAAGCACATAAAAGAGTACAAGCAAATGACATTGGAACATATCCTAAGGCACACACAAGAGAAAAAATAGGAATTGAGAATGAAATCACATCTAGCTACTCAAATCAAGAAAAGAAAGCATGCTAATGCTAGAAATACTATCACATTTAAGTAATCAAATCAAGAAATGAAAGTATGCAAAACATGTAGTAAAAAACTAGGTAGATGCTAATAAATACACAAGTGATATAACTAGTGAGTGTCAATAGAATAATCTCAGTAATCTAGTAAGTAATGTACATCAACATGATAACTAGAGTGTGTGGTGTAGGAATGACATAACCTAGATGGTGTAGTCATGTAGAAGATGCCCCTGATGGGTAGATATGTTGATGTATGTCTCGAATGTAAAAGTAAGATACCCCCTTAATGGGTAGAGTGAAGCAATCAAGGATCTAAGGGTAATTGTAAACACTCAAAAAATATCAAGTAAATCATGGTAATGTAGATAAATCAACAAACAATAGCATAAAATAGCAAAATGTAAGTCTAGCATGGTAGTAGAAATGTAAAGCATGGATAATGCATACAGTTTGAATTTTTTTTGGTGTTTTTGAGTTATTTGAATGTTTTTGGTATTTTTGATTTATTGTATTATTTTTGGTATTTTAAAATATTGTATTTTTTTGGGTATTTTGAAATAAGCTATGTACAAGTAATCATAATTAAACTATGTACAAAAAAGTGAAAAGAAAATATGTACAAGTAAAACAAGAAATTATGTACAAGAAATATTGAAAATAAATGATACTAACTGATGAGTCTCATAAGAGACTCCCTATCATGTTGTCTTGTATCAAGGTGAGGGATCATGCATGATCATGAAACATGATGGAAGGGCTGAGATTGTGACCTTGAAAGTTGTGTATGATGTAAGTGCTCCAAAATCTCTGTAGTAGAAACCAATTGTGGGGTCCCCCTATAAATATAAGAAGTGGATGAAATTATGGGGATTTTAGGGACCCATCTGGTAGTATAAAAAGCTATCTAAAAATGTTCTTTATGTGTAGAGGCATGAGACCTCAATGATAATCCCCTAAGTGTGAATACTATAGTTAGAAACTGTCTAGAGTCCTAAAACTATCATTCATGTAGTGGTCAATCTAAGAGAGGCCTCCATATAAGTGTATGAACTCTTTGTGCTGGTGAGGGAGGCCTCGACAATGTCTAAATCTCAATTGGAGGAATAACTATAACTGGTAGAGGAGCTAAAACTATATCGTAAGGGGTGCTAACCTGAGTGACAAAGCTATAGCCATGGGTATAATCAACCTGCCTATCTTCATAAACTTTGGTGATAGCATGTACCACATGATCTATTATATGAATAGAGTTGGTAGTAGGTGTGGGATAATATCTAGGTGAACCAAGTTTGAAGGGAGGAGGAATAGATATAATATCTAGTGTTTTCTTTTGTCTATTAGTGATAGGGAGATACTCAAAAGTAGCCAAAAAGTTATATGCATCTAGGTAAAAACAATGTATGTGGGATGAAATGCATGTAATTAGAGTTATAATTTGTATATCAATATGATTTTGAAGAACATTCCACATGAGAGATAGTAAACAAGGGATGGATCACATGGAACTTTGCACTAATGCATAAAAATCTTTGACTTGTAACATGACATTTCCAACATGTTTAGCAAGATAGAGTTGAAAATTATTCCATATGAGTGAGAGAAAGTATGTAATGAAACCATGTATTAGATAAAATTAAACATTTATTTGAACTAAAGGGATCTTAACATGTTTAACAATAAATTTCTTAATATCATCCCATATTATAAGTAAGCATGACAGTGAAAGAATGAAGTTGTGCATTAACTATAGTAAACTTCATCATTCATATACATGATAGGACCGAGTATGGACTCATTATTTACAAAACATGTTTTGAAATAAGTGAGATCCATTTTTGATTTTTATGTGAAATCTGATTTAATTGTAAGGTGATACCTCAAAAAGTAATAGGTCCTAGTATATACAACTATGGTTTAAAATAAATATTTTTTAAAATTATTATAGTGAATTTTAAAATTTAAATGTAAAATTATAATTTATATTTGTAGGAAAAATCAAAAAAATATTGAAAAAATCAGCAAGTAATTTTCCCTAGGGCTTTTGTGCATAAACGAAGTAGGTCGGGTTCACCAAATGATTTAACTTTTTTTGGGAATAAAAGAATTTTATTCCTATTTTAGTTAAGGGTATAGATTAATAAATTGGTAAATAATATTTTAATTAATACAGTCCTAATTTATATAATCTATTTTTCTTTTTAACCTTTCTAAAATAGTAATAACTAAGGAAAACTATAACTTAGCTTGAAACTAGACTGAGACGGATGATACAAAGGCTAGAACTAGCTATGTAGGACTAGGACAATGTTATGAATCTAAATCTAGCATTTGTTCAAAGAAAGGATAGGAATGATAAAAATAGGACACTTAGGGGTCTAGTGTTATTGTCCACTCCTACTGCTATTTTCAAAATTTGTCATAGAGACTTGAAACTTTTTGGGTTTTTGTGTTGTTCTTGTGTGCGCTTACCTGTGAAAATTTGATTGTTGATTGTCAATGAAACTCATTGTAGATTTGATTTAATATTCAAACCTTGACCCCCCATCATGCTTGATAAAATGATATTTTAACCACTTGAGAAAAGGGTGGTTAGTGTGTAAGATGCACTAAACATGTAATCCACACCCTTGTGTGGGCATGCTACCTACATACCAATAATCTGAAGAGGGATCAAGCCATATGTAGTTAGCTCACCTAATGTGCTTTGCACAATAATATGATGTGGATGTAAAAATACCAAATTGAGAGTGTTTGAGGTGTTTAGGGACTGGTATGAGGGTTGGAGTGTGTTTGTAGCTGTGTTGGGTGAATGTATGTAAAGAATATGGAAGTTTGCATTAGTGATTTGTTTGTATTCTTGATTAATTTGTAATATTTGTCACCTCCCTTTGTAAATGAGATTTGGATAGGATTTTATAGGCAACCATTAGTAATGGGTTATATGTATTCATGTTAGGATGACATAATGAAGGATAGGGACTGGATGGAAATGACCGTTGGGGCTTAAAATGAAAATGGATAGGAGCACCAAAAATGGGACACCCTAAGGTCTGACACTATAGTCCAAGTATGGTACTCTTATCCTACTAGCTTGGGACTTGGGGGATCAAGATTGGCATGGAAAAATCATCTTGGCTAAGGTGAAATGACCATTTAAAAGGTTTTGGATGATTATTAATGAACAAAAATGTGTTTAGAAGGGTCACAAGAGCATGCAAAAAGGAGCTATGGATAGGGTATCACCAACCACACTAAAACTACCAATTTATATGTTTTATATGACTACAATACCATTTTATTAATGTGAAATGTGACTCCTTCTGTAGTCCCATGAGTACTCATTCTTAGTGGGTCTTCTACACTCTTTTGATCTAATGACCAAACTAAATACATACAAAATAGTAACCATTGAATGAACAAGCATACCTCATAGCATTAAGTTTTTTGATAGGTATTTTCATGTTGATTTTCTTATCTTTAATAGCATTATCCTTGACTTGAGATACCTCCTTTTGGTCTTCTTTAAAACTAAGTCCTATATTATCACTTGTATATTTTTTACTACTCAAGATATCATATAGAGCCTCAATGCTCTTTTCAAACTTCATAAAGGTCTTTACCTTGATAGATGTTTAATCCAACTTAGATTTCAAGGATTCCACTTTAGTTTCATACTTAGTGCATTATTCCTCTTAAGCCTGTAAGTTTACATTGATTATCTCCATCTGTGCTTCATTTTGATTGGAGATCTCATCATACACCTTGGAAGTGTTACTCAGTCTCTCCTCAAACAAGCCAACCTACCCCCCATAATCCTTAACTAATTATATTAGTTTGTGATTATTTATTCTTTATAACTTCAACTCTTTTAGGTCACTCACCCATTTTTCCTTAAGGGTTACTTCAACTTCTTCTTCATCTGATTCTACATCAACCATAAGGCCTTCCCCATTTGAGCAACCCATATTGTCTAATTATATGATCATGAATAAGGTTTCATTATTATCATGTTCATGTTCATTACTTCTATCATCACTATCAAGTGTCACATCAAATGAGTTGTCTTCTTTGGTATAAAAACTATTTTTGGTTTTGAATGACCCTTTCCTACCTTCATACTTCTTAAAATCTTTCTTATTCTTATCAAGATTAAAAACCTTTTTATCATCTTAATGATGTTTATTATCTTCATCATGCTTAGTATCATCCTTGTTAGGACACTTAGATGCAAAGTGAATAATCTTACCATAGTTGAAACCTTTGAAGGGTAACTCACCCTTATATTTACTAGAGTCAAATCTTAATTTCCTTGTAAACATGGCTATCAGTTGATCATCATCAACATCTAAACATTTCTTATCCTTGACCTTCTCAGATTTTGAATTTTGACTTATTTTCAACTTTTAAAGTTGCTTCCTTATTGGGAGGTCTTCCTTCATTTGTTCTCATCTCAGAGGTAGTCAAGCTGCCATGAAGCCCTTCCATTTCAAGCTTGTTCAAATCTTGCATTTATTCTACTGTACACACCTTAGAATCAAACTTAGGAGTTAGTGATATTAATACCTTTTGAACAAATGTAGAATATTTCTATTCTTTTCATAATCCTCTAATGATATTGATAACTTCATCAGCCTTTAACAAGTAAGATGCAATTGTTTCATCTTCACTCATCTTCAGACTTTCAAACTATCTTCAGTGGGTTTGTAACTTGGCCATATTCACTTTGGTGTCTCCTTCATATATAGTATTCAATTTGTCCTATATCTCTTTGGCTGATACACAATGCATCAATTTCATTAGCTCTACCTCTGATAAGCCACAAAGAATGAAATTCATTGCCTTGGAGTTATTTACACTCACCTTCTTACCTACTATATTAGTTGGTAGAATATGAGGAGCATTATATCCATTCACAACTAAATGCCAAATATTATAACCTTAAGACATGAAATATATAATCATCATAATTATACAAAAGGCATAATAAGATCCATTGAATAACACATCCTTACTGGTAGAGAAACCACCTTGAGCTTACTAACTAGCCATCCTTGCTTCTAAGATCTCCTTTAGGATTTTAGATCTACTTCAAAGGACCAAGATCTAATACAAAATGTTGGAAGAAAAATTACTAATTTGGGGTGAATCATTATTCAAAAAAAATATCTTATCAATTCAACTTTAAGAAATCATTAACCATCACATCAACATATAGATCAAGTAATGCATAAATAATCAACTATACAAGCATGAGACAAGATTGTACAAGCCAACACACAATATATGTGATAAAAACTCAAGGGGAATAAAATAAAATGATATATTAAAATGGTCTATATTCCTATAAGATAAACAATAAATTTATTGAAGCACACACTTCACATGGAGCACCAATTCCAACTAGCTAAGCACTAACCCAACTAGGTTTTAACAAGCTCTAAATTGCAAGGAGGCACCAACCCCATAGATGACTTAGCACCAAATAAACCATCTGATTGTATTGATCATCTTAAACATACATTTTTTTATTAAAAAACTAATTATGACCATGTATTTATCTCTTCACACTCTTAGCCCTCTCAAACTACCTTCTAGGCCTATTCGCTCAACTAGGTCTCTTCATGACTAATTAGGTTATATGACCTTGATCCTCATACACATAGAATATATAAAAAATTCATCACTAATACTCTAAACTCTTTTTATATTCCATAATACCTCCTTCTAATTTGAAATATATTATTCTATTCACTTTTTCTCACTCTCACAAATAGGCCTAAAACTGCCTTGTATATATACAAGTCTCTTGTTCATATCCTTCTTAGTCAGCCAAACACCCTTAACCTATTAGTTAAAATAATTAATATATATTATTACATCTCATAAACATATATAAAACATTATTTTAGTCCCTTTAGGTTTTACATACCTAAATTAGGCCTTATTTCAACTGTAGGTCTCATGGAGACCTAATCCCATTAGATCTGTTTAAGACATGTTACACTTTACCTTCCTTGGAACAAATTAAAACACCTAATATAATAATAAAATATAATATTCCACTCAAATATACCATTTATAATAACATATAGGCTCCATAACACTTTTTAAATCCCTCAACCATTCGAAGCACACTAATTTTACTATTCACAATTAGGCCTGTGCATACCCAGAAAGTCTATCTTGAACAACTCAAGAATAAACACAATTTTGAAAAAAAAACATGGAAAAAAATCATATATACATAATATACATGACCTTAGGTTCATCAAAATATTCATTAGATACTTCAACTCAAGGTATATAGGTTCAAACCTTTCTTTGTAAAATGCTCACTTTAAAATGTCAACTAGCCCCAAAACATAGTCATGGAGACTTGAAATTATGACAAATGATTGAACACATTTAAGGAATTAAAATTTATGAAAATTATCCTAAAATATCTTGAGAATAAACTTCAAAAAAAATATCATAAGCTCTATTGGCAATTATTGGTCTTGTGGACCAATTTGTTGACATTTTCTCTCTCAGACCTCACTCAGCCAGACAAGCCATTTTGGATTCAATGTTTCAACCTATTAAAATAAATTAAAATATTATAAAAATCATGGATAAGACATAAAATTATTAAATATCAACATCATGTACATTTAAATTCTTCAACTCAGGGCAGAGAACCTCAAACTCATCATTGTAACTTGTTTACCTAGAACTACCAGTTTGCTTTGAAGCACAATCATGATGGCAATGACCTTCAACCACATTTTATGATGATTTTAAAATAATATTTATGAATTTTTATTATATTATGATATAATTATACCATTCTTAGATAGAAATATAGTATGGTCAAATGGCAATATTAGTCTTGCAGACTAATCTCATAATCTTATACCTCACTATCTCATCTGAACTAGACAAGTGAACTTATGAGCAACATTTTCATCAAATAAATGAACTCAAAAAATTATATACAACATCATCATGACTTAAAATTCTTGAAAAACTTATCCATGTACTTGGATTCATCTTTATTTCATGATAACACATCCATAATCAACTTCTCACTTTTGCCTGGGTTTCTCACTATTTGCATCATTAGGCTTGTTAGCAAGAAGTTATCTTGTATTACCAATTTATCACAATTTTTGGATAAAAATTAATCATAAATGACCATGGACATCAAATACAATTTTCAATCTTTTTCCTCCATCAATTTAGCATCTTTGACTTGTTCAACTCTGATTGTTACAATAAATCTTTAAGAAACTAACATTTTCCTGTAGGGTTCACTCACTCACCTAACAAAAAAATCACACCTAGAGATGATTTTTAGAGTTTAATACAACATAAAATTACTTAAATAACCATGCAAATCCATTCTAATCACTTTAAAATAATATCTTTCACATCAGGTCATTGTTAAGGTTAACACTATTTATGGTGTTAACGATTAATCATAAAAGACTACCACTTATTTCCAAAATTAATGCCTAAAGATATTAGATATGACCCTTAATAATCTCTCCTAAATATCTTAGATCAACATTCATAGGTTTCACATGCTAATGAACACTTGAAAGTCCTTCTTGAGTTGAGAAACATACATTCTGTGCACTCAAGAGACCATAAAACATTTTTTCTAGACTAAACCTTAAAAATTTAACCTTAGACTTGGTAAACATACCTAAGATAACTATAAAACCACTAAAAATCCTCACATTCTCATTCTTATCTTTAAATTTGAATCCCATACCTTATTTGGCCACCACCTCTCTTTTTATTTGCATAGACCTTGACTGACAAACCACATTAGGTCTTAAAAATAACATTCATGACTCTTTCCATGTGATATCCAACTTACTCAAATACCCAATAAACCTATCTCATTCTCAAACACTACTTTAAATCTTTTAAAGGATTTGACAATAACTCATGACACTCATTAGGTCAGCCAAGGTCTATAACTAGTCTAGTTGTTGATTTAGACTAAAAGTCTTACCCATGTAGGCTCACCTTGAAACTATCCTAAGTAATCTAATGCATTATATTAATTCTCAAGTAACCTTATTCATCCTCTTATGCCTTTGTGCATCCATCTCACCAGGCCACCATGCTCAAACCTTCTCATTTGGAATTTACAAGCCATGACTAGGATTCTTAAGTACTTGAAGCTTGACAACTGACTTTAAAACCCTAATTAATTATAATAGACCTTAATTACATGACTTCAATGATCCTCAAAAAATATCATACCTCTGCATATACCTCATCATGTTCATCATGCACATGCTCGTGAAATGACTATGCTTTTTATGACTAGGCTTCTCAAGACACCTTGTATTCAAAGACTAGTGCTCAAAACATGCTTACCTTGACCTAAATATTGAAGTCAACCTCAAAAGAGTAATTTATTTCGTTTAAATTATATCTTAATAGAGAAATATTAGGTTTCCTTCAAATTATCTCTTGTCACATAGCTCATATCTCATAGACCACTCATTATGCATCTACACTAGATATACTTTAACATCAATGACATCAAGTCTTGACATCAAATGACATCAACCTTGACATAAATGATAACACTTCTCAATAAAATGTTTTAAGTGGTGGGCATCCAATTTTTCACAACATTACACAATCCATGTAACATTATGGCACAAAGGTAAATCTAGTCTAATTAAATTTAGGAACTAGAGTAAATAAAGGTCTACCTATGTGCAGGAAGAATGGAGGTGAATGAAATTACCTTGTGTAATTTATAATTAAAATTAAATATAGAGATGCATACTTAATTTATTATCTACCTTAGTTTTGATAGAGACAAATAATATTGGAAAACACATTCTAAATTAGAACATCCAACAAGTAGGAAGTAATCTAAGATAGGGATCAATTTTTCATGGTCTAAAAGTAGTTAGGACCATAATCGTATGAAATGAAAGTGACAATCCTTAAAATAATTAACCTATTATAAAAATGGTTGTGTAGATATATATGGCTTGAAACATTTTGAAATCCTTCATCAATAGAAGATGTCTAAAAACCTCTCTTCAATAATTAGCATAATGTATGAGAATACTAAATTATTTCTTTCACTTGAGCTCAAGTTCACACTAAAAAGACACTAATAAATGGTGTTTTTGTGGAGGGGACTACCTCAACTAGTCCCCATCCTACCCTTTATAGTATATTTACATTTTATAACTTAATATTGATGCATATCATTAAAAAAATGTCTGTATATATCTCCCACCCTTGATCTTATGAGATGTGGATTCATAAAATAGAACTATATTCTATTTCAATAAATGTAATCCATATTTTTGTACAAATATGTAAAAACAAGATTTTAATATATGAGAATATCATGATGACAAATGTGTGAGGTAATTGATAAGTCTTGATAGCTTATTATGATGTGTTAGATTGATATGAGATGCTTAGGGCCTAAGGGTGCATGTGTATGTATGAGCTCCTTTGAATTCAAATTGAGACACACTCACATGTAATCTAACCATGAAAAATAAGAAATATAGTATTCAAGGCATGGGAAAACATGGTTGATGGAACAAATGACCCACAAATGACATGAACAAAATCATGCAATACAACAGTGATCCAAACCAATTTTGGATCGTATGAAAATGATCAATGTGCTTAAATATCATGAATCATAAACTAATGAGTTTACATGAGTGTGTTTGAGTATCATGAGGCAAAAAAAGACATATATAGATGTGTTAATGAGAAAATGATGATAATGAAAGTTATATTGGGCCCAATGTGAAGGGAAAGTGTACCAATAAGATCTTAATGTAAGCCAATGATCCAAATGTATGAAAGAATGATATAAACATTTCAATTACAATAATTGTAAAAAAATTAGGTATATATAAGGGCCAACATGATCATATATGGGACCAATGTCCCAATTTATAGAGGAGTCAAATTGTAAGCTAAAACAAAATTAAAGGCTAAAGATAATCAAAATTATTTTCAACCTAGGATTGAGGTAAATAATGTAGCAAATGTGATTTATCAACCATTTAATAGGCTAGTATTATCACAATAAAAAGAATTGAGAAAATTTATAAGATTGATTGAAATTCTTTAACATGTGCTTAAGTGATTACTTGATTATAATATGCTTACTTTACATCTTATTAAAGAGCTGGATCTATCTGACCCTTTGCCTAAGAACTATGATGCTAGTACATTATGTGATTATATTAAATTTACATGACATCTGTCAAAAAAGTTTATTACTTTAAAATAGAAGATTAAATATCTTATTGATAATAATTTATTTCAAGGAGAGGGTCTCAAGAGTATTTTGAATAAATCAATGGCTCATCCAAACCAACTTATAAGAAGTTTTCATGCTAAGATCCATTATTCCCAACTTCAAATTCTTTAGGAATGCTAAGGTTATTTTTGAATATTTGCAAGAGCTAAAATATTTTATTTTATTAGTGGGTTCAGCCTACTAATTTAAATAAAATCATATGTGTTGAGAATCCCCATGTATCATATGGTAAGAGCTAGCCAAATATTTAATTAAGTTTTTCAATCTAAAAGGGAGAAGATACAGGTAATAAAATTTGAGCCCAAAAGCATTATTTGAATATTAAAAAAATAAGGGTGCAAGAAAAAGTCAAAGCTAAGCTCTTATGGTAAGTAAAATAATCAATTGTATGAATGTTTTAAAATATCACTCAATCCACCAAATCTACATAGATGTATATAAGCTGTAACAAGCAAAGTATGGAAAAAATGAGAGATTTTTCATTTATTATCCTCTACTTATGATAACGGGCAGTTGTATATTGATTGATATTACCTCCCTTTTCTATTATTTCTTCTTCTATATATTTTATGAGCTCATTTGAGTAAAGAGTTAATTACTTGGACCTACAAGTCCTTATATTCTTATAATATGGATCTAAATTCATTGTTACTATTAGGCTATATGTATTTTACACCTCTCATTGTAATGGGGTGTATTATGTGTGTATTACCTAAAAATTAATGGAGTGCTCATGAAAGTAAGTGATCATCCTTCCACTTTATATTGATTTGATTTTTGTTTATTTAACTATATTATATATTGGTGGTTCTATATTTGTATTGGTAGGGAATCAATTCACTTATTATTTTGGTGCATCATAATCCATTTTATGTTACTCCATTAACCTTTAACATGTATAGAGATACGTATGGCCAAATTGTGGTAAACATAACCCTTAAATTAAGTCATATGATTATTCCTATAGTTTCATATTGGTATTAGGATTATCCTAGGGTATGTTCATCGCATATTTATGATATATATAAGAGGTAATATTTAGCATTTGCTCATCATATTATAGATTTTGTTCTCATTGTAAATTTGTGGAGGTTTCCCCCTCAAATTGGTTTGTCATTTATTCATTTATTCTACTATATTTCCTTCATAGTTTTATCTATTATTGTTATTATAATTTATTTATGGATTTAATTTCATTAAAAGTGGTATTAGAGATTTAATTTGGGCAATAACATGGGTGTAACCCTAATTTTAGAGAATCACTTATATCTTGTAATCTATTATAAAAATTTCTATAATGTTTTTACTACTATTAGAGAATCATTTAAGGATGCCAAAATAAAAAAATAAGGTTTGGTGATCTTTTTAAGTGAGTTATTATGGTTTAGGTTTTTTCATAAATTCACTCTATAGGTCATAATTTAAGGATTTTTTGTAATTTATTTATATTTACAAAAATATTGAAAAAATATGAGGGTCTATTCTTTGAATTTATGGACTTGAGGGTGATATAGGTTAGAAACATATGGGTCAAAATTCATTCAAAGCTAAAAATCAATGTTGGCTTTGTTAAGCCTTGGTATGACAAGACCACAAACTAGGGGCCCAGATAAGGATTCCAAAACTTTGAGTAAAAATAATAACAAAGAAGATATGGATAAAAAATGGGAATTATTGGATATTTTATTTTATGATTTTATTTGATAGATCACGGAGTGAGCTAACTTGAGTACATTGTGAAAAACATAAAATCTAATGTGAGCATAATCAAAGGAGATTTAGAAAAGCTGATGATGGATTTGAAAAATAATCAATAAAACTAACCACTAATCACCACTACACAACTCAATTTGGGTGGATATTATAGCTAGTGAAATATAAATCCAAGTACTTTGCAGTCACAAAATATGATGTCAAAAGTGGAAATGCATAAATTCAATGGGAAGGATCTAATCACCTAGATCAACCAAATGGAAAATGTTTTTGATGTATATCAGATCCCATGTCGACAACAGGGCATAATGGCATCCTTATATCTAGAATTAGAACAATTCATTAGGTAACAATGCTTGGGCACATATAATAATAAAAATGCTCTCAGTGTCATTTGGTTAGTTTTTATAGAGGAATTTCAAACATATTATAGTAGCAGTGTGGTATAAAAATACTTTAGTTAATCGTTAAAGCTACTTCAAACAAGCTCAATCAAAGATTATATTCATTAATTTCAAAACTTGTATTTGTGTGTGGAGTCAATACAGATGAGAACTTGAATGACATGTTTATTGGTAGTCTCAAGGACCAAATTAAAATGAGGTACAAATGTGTAATTAACTTATTGTTTTTTATTATATTATCATGACACACATGGTAGAGGAAAACATATTATCCAACAAGAGGTAGACATTCACTAACATCAAATATCATGGCATATTGACACCATCATTCCCTCAACCTACTAGGTTTACACCTCAAAAAATTGAAAAAAGGAGAAAAGGGTTATTTTTAAATTATGATATCAAATATAATTGAAAACATAAATGTGTCAAAAATAAGTCATTTCAATTTGAGCTTCCTAGTGAAGAAGGCACATTAGGGATTAGCGATGAGCTAGAGGATGAGTTAGGAGATCCCTAGCCAAAAATATCTTTCCATTTAATTTTTGACATTATCGCACCACAAACCCTTAAGGTAGTGGGTTTCTTGAAAAAAAAGGTGATAATACTATTTACTCAAGAATTATTCATAAATTTATCAACCATATGTTGTTTGTGTGTTTAAACTATTTTGTTTATCTAGATATATAATTTCATATTATGATTACAAATAGGGGTAAACTTAGTTGGCTAGGGGAATTCCATAATATTAAACTCACCATGGGAGAATACCTGCTAAATTTCCCTATGTTCATCATTTTTATTGGTAGAACTAACATTATTTAGGAGTCTAATCACTGAATACCTTGGGAAGTATTAAGATTAACTTCCAAGATTTTTTCATGCATTGTCATTTAGAGGGAAATAATTTTGAATTATACAAGTTGCGTGTAAAGTTTCCAAAACTAGTAAGCTCTCATTAGATTCAAGTGATGCTTGATAAATATGCAGATGGGTTTGTGGCACAATTATTTTCATTAGAGGCACACTAGTTAAAGATGTCTATTTTTTTATATTTTTAGGCTATTATAGATATACATTTAATTATTTTTGGTGTTATGATAAAAGTATTGCCTCAAAAAAGAGATCATGATCATGACATTCAACTAGTATTAGGGAGTCAACCTTCAAACATCAGACCTTATTGATACCCACATGTGCAAAAGAGTGAGATCAAGAAGATGGTATAATAGATGTTGGAAGTTGGTATTGTTTTAAATAGTCAAAGTGATTATTCTTATTTAGTGGTGATGGTACGTAAGAAGGATGAGAATTGGCACGTGTCTAGACTAGATAGAAATCAACATGTACACCATCAAAGATAAGTTTCTTATTTTGGTAATTGATGATTTTATAGATGAGATACATGGTGTTATTTATTTTACAAAACTAGATCTTCATTCAAGATATCATCAAATCAAAATTAGAGATGAAGATATTTATAAGACAATATTTAGGGCACATTAGGGCCAATATGAATTTTTGGTGATGCCTTTTGGCCTAAAAAATGCACCATTTACTTTTTAGAATTTTATAAATTCTATCTTTGGGACATTTCCATGGACATTTGTCTTGGTGTTCTTTGATGATATATTAATCTATATTAAAACATGGGAGGAACACCTACATCATGTGAATCATGTTATAGAAATTATTAAACAACATCTTCAAGCCAAGTCATCCAAGTGTGCTTTTGGAGTAAACTAGGTGGAATACTTGGGTCACATTATCTCTCATGAAAGCATCAAAGTGATCCCTCATAATATCAAAGGCACGGTTAAATGTAAAATTCATATAAAACTCAATAACCTATGGGTATTCTTAGGGATTATAGGCTATTATCACATATTTGTAATGAATAATGGAAACATAACAACATCACTCACAATGTTATTAAAGAAGGGCTCTTTCCATTAGAATGAGGTATCCACTAGAGCATTTTGTATATTGAAAGAGGCTATATGCACCACTCTAATTATAACTACCCCATATTTTCCCAAACTCTTCATGTTGAATGTGATGCCTTAAGGTATGGTATGGGTGAGGTTTTCATGCAAGAGGTATGTCCTATTGAATTTGAAAGTCACCAAATAAAAGGTAATAATCTATTGAATCCCATTTAGAGAAGGAAACAATGTCTATTACTCATGTGTTAAAACAATGGAGACTTTATCTAATGGGAAGGCACTTCAAGGTGAAGAAAGATCATAATAGTCTAAAATACTTCTTGGAGAACCAATTAACATTTGAGGAATAATTAAAATGGGTCACAAAGATTTTTGGTTATGAATTTGAGATAATTTATAAAAAAGGGAAAGAGAATTTCATGGTTGATGTATTATCTAAGAGGGATGAGTCCACAAAGGCATTGTTATGTGTCATGTCCATATTACAACATATTGGGTAAATATGACAAGATCATATTAGAAGAATGAAATAGATACACATGTAAAAACTAAGAATTTACACTTTTATATTAGTACTAATATATGTGTCTTAACCCTTCCCTATCCTTTTTACATTAGTTAATTTATTTTTACCATTTTCCATATTACATGTAATTAGTCTTACTAATTAATTTTCACCTAGGTAACTAATTAATCCTTCGTAAATCTAGTCAAATCTCCCCAAGTTTATTAGAATTAAGTTTTTTTAACCTTTTAAAAACTTCTCCCTAGCTAAACCTCATTAAAAAAACCCTAGACTAAGTTTAACCTCATGAATTGGAGTTATTTGAATGAATAGGGTAAACTTAGATTGGATCAACATTGATCTTCATGATTATTTTTGATTTAAACTCAAACCATACTCAAGCTAAAGGATCCAAAATTCATACATTGGAATGCTAGAGAAATTATCCTATAACACCTATGATAGAACTCCCTACTTGTCTTAGTCCATCCACACTTATTCAAAGGCTAAGCACATCCACATCAATGTGATAATTCTTTACAATACTGGAATTATTTTATAGGTAACTATATCACTCATTTTTAATATACAATGATTCATGTGTTGTTTGCTTACATTTTATTTATTATATTTAGTCTATTTAGATAATCATTAACTAGTCCTTAATCTATTTAGAATCCCTTGAATACCACTTTAGGCACCATCCTAAGCTTTCTATCCCCATTATCAGGATTAATGATGATTCTTACATGAATTGATATCGATTATCTAATCGATATTGATTATAAGATAATCAGTATTGATACCTGTGTTTTTATATTTTTATCTACAATTTGAAGCTAGTTTAAAAGTCTTAAGTAATTTTAATTTGCTATTTTTGATATTAAAATCATGAATATCTATTTATAAATGACATTGCCAAGTATTATACATGATTTTGTTTCCATCCATGACTTACCCATAGTCCCTCACCCACTCTTCTTAGATCAGAGTGATATTTCCTTTGAGTTAGGACTTTGTGCAATTATCTTTACCCCTACTCTAGATGTAATCACTAAATAATTAAAAGTAATATAAGAACAAAAAGATTCAGCTATATCTTATTGGAATGCATTATTTGATAACATCTATGCAATAGATTAATCCATTTTATTTGAGTATCACATCTTATCATATACTTTGTTGTAATTTCTATTACTATTTTATCCACTTAATTGCTTAAAATAGTGGCTGACATCCCCTTAAGTAAGTGTACCACTTCCTAGAACTAATCTAGTATTAGGTAGTCCACTTATCTATTTTATTAATACAATCTTGTCCAAGTTATCTCAAGTGTGCAAGTAATCCTCCCTAGCCAAAAAAGAGTTCCCACTTCACTAGATCAATGGTGTGCAACCTCCATCACATGTATCCCTTAAAAACCCTATATCATTTCTATTTTTAATATGTTTATTTATTAATAAAAATTAACTAAAAATACTAATTTTTTTTGGCATGCCCAACAGTTGCATAGGTCTCATTATTCTTGTTGTGTTTTCATTATAAAATCATTTGTTAGTTATATTTTTTTGATTGTGTGTTTGCATTAAAAAAAGAGAAAATAAAAAATGCTTGCTTTCCTTTTCAAAGTCTAAAAAGAATTGCATTCATCCCTCTATTTATTTAAAAAATCCACATAGGTTAAATCAAGGTGGATTAATACATCATGATAGTCACACTCTCTCACACATGACCAAACCACGACAATCTTTAAAACAAGCATCAAAATATTTTCCTATCGGTAGAGCCTTGTGAATTTCATCACCAAGGGGAAAAATTGACTCGATATGCTGACTGAGTATAATTTTTTTGGAAAAAAAGTATAAAGGCTAAGCACCTAATACCCTTATCACTACAGTGTGTGAAGTGAGGGGGTAGGACCCAATACCAAGCCACGTACTTCCTTCCAACATGAAATCAAGCCTCAATGTACCTTTACATATAAAGGTTCCCATCCTTAAATAAAACTCAAAACCAACTTTAGATTAAGATTTCATAGTACCTTTATTACCCCTTATCCTTATCACATTCTAAATTTAGCTTTTTAAAAAGTTAAAATCCTTTAAGTATGTTTAGTAGTGTGTGTGTTTACTTTCACTAAAATGAGATAATAAAAAAATATTATGTATTTTCATTCATTATTTATTTATTTTTAAGTACTACATGTTTTTCACATGACAACAATCACTAAAACAAATTGAATCTCCCACGTCATCCTCATCCATGGAGAACACACAAAGTCCTATCTCTCTTGAATCCATGGGGGAAGGCATTCCCCAATTTTATACACATGAATACCCATAATTTTCTAGTATATTAGATAGTAATCTAATTGTCTGTAATCATTATCTTAGTACTTGAGCCATATGTATTCTTATTTTCCTTCAAATCCAATCTTATAGGTTTTTGTATGACATTCCCCTAGAGGGACCTAAAGTGCTTAATGTGGCCATAGTTTCCTTTTGTAAAAATCCACCTCTAATGGGTTATGATACTAACATATTGAAACCCCTAGATAATCCATCACCATTAATACCTAGTAAACCTTCTCTAATCATTTCCTAAACCTTTAGTGTTACTATATACCAATTTATGTTTACTTTGCCTCCCACTACTTCACCCCATAATTTAATAATTTCAATCCCTATGACTCTCCCACTTATACAAAAAAGCAAAGATTTCAATCCTCAAACCCAACCTTTATAATAGGTTAATTTAATTTAGCCTCTTCAATAAATGTCCCCTTGACTACTCAATACCTATCTCCCTCACAATCCTTTAGGTCATTCACCTTCACTCATCTTTGCAATAAAACATCCCTTGAAAGTCCCACAATATGTCGCTGCATCTCAACCTATCATGACCACTTCTATTGGTTATCCCCTTTCACAATCATTTTCCACTCCATTCCGCACCTATAAACATCCACAAAAAAATGTATTAGGGGATATGCCTTAGCACAAAACCCAGCTTGACCTCATGAACATCCTTATTAATAGTATGGAAAATCTAAAAACCTCTACCTCTGAGTAAAAGAATGCACTCACATATGAGAAAATTCACAATGAACCCATTAATCCTACTATCCCAATTAGGCCATATCCCTTATAGTGGGAACTTCCAAAATCTATTAAATTTTAAAATAAGGAAGATACCTAACAAGAGCTTAGGGCATTTAAACATGCTTTTTATCTTATAGCTCATGATGACTCTCTCCTTTTAAGGATTTTCCCATGTCACTAATTGGACCAGCCTTAGATTGGTACAACTCAATCCCTTAACACTCCTTGTTATCTTTCAGGAAATTAGACCAGATCTTCTTAGAACACTTCTCCATTAATATTTCATGGAAAGTAACCATAAATTACCTATATGCTATCAGACAATTTTATGATAAATCCATTGCTAACTTTGTAAGTAGGTGGTGAGGTCTTATAAATCAACTTACTTTCTCCCTTCATCAACCTAGGCTAATTGAGTTATTTTTGATATCATGCACTAAGCATATCTCATCAAAATTACAAGTACAATCATTTAAAACTTTTGACAAATCCTTTACCATGCCCCATAAACTAGAAGCCTAGGCCTTAGAGGAAGGAAAGGTTAAGTTACATAATAATAAATTCAAACTTAACCCATATAAAGGGATTAATAATGCCAAAATTAAAGTCATAATAAATCTCATTATCTTAAAATTGGCACCTCCATAAACAAAAAACCAATCCAAACCTTTTACCTCCCAAACGCAACCACAAAAACCTTTGACACAATTTATTCCTTAGCAATACACACCCTTAGGGGAGTCATATTCTGCCATTTTAGATAAACTCATAAAATTTTCCATTATCGAGCTTCCTCTAATTAAACCCCTTGATGATTATCACCTTGAACCTAGTTGGTACAAGGAAAATGACTTCTACGCTTATCGTCATGTGCCTAGTCATGATGTCAATAGGTGTTGATATTTCAAATATTTGGTTTAGAACGTTATCAACCAAGGGTAATTATAGTTAGATAATCCTAATTCTCTTCTTAATCAATCCATTGATATCTTTAGGCAACCATTCTTAAACCATCCTTCTACATCTAATTTTATACAAGTGAATGTTAGAAGCACCTTAGATCATGAAACTCATGTGATAAGCACAATCCATGATTAAATTCTACCTAAATAAGTTGGTAATGAATTTGAATCACCTTCTAAAATAATAAAGATCATATATGTCCTTACTAGAGATAATTTCAAACCATCTAAACTAGTTATATCTATTCCCAAAATCCACTCAAGTTTTCCTAATCTCATTATTTGGGATCCCCTTGAAGAAATGCTATGTAAGCCTATTCAAGGTAACTGATTAAAAGATGAAAAAAATCAAAGGGGATACTTGTTTGGATATCCTAGAATATAAACATGGTACTCCTTTAGTCACTATTGGACCTTTATATAGCATACCCATTCCCTCTAACTTACTCCCACCTAAGATATTTCCTACATTTCATCGACCAACTCCAAAACCAACTTCAATTTCAGCTCATACCAAGCTAAATCTTGAAAAAGGGATGAATAAGGGAAGTGTTTAAGGAAGTGGAAAAAAATACCTTGGGGCATCATGAGGTAAATCCTTACAACATCCACTGACTAGAATTGAACTCTCTAAAGAGGATATCCCTACTACTTCCAATGGAGGTTGAAAAGGGAAAATGGTTCTACCACCAATTTAAACTAAAACATCTATAATTAGAGCTTATCATTCAAGAAGGTCAAAATACACCATTATGGAATCCTCTTCTAAGAATCATACACCAATACAAAAGGATATTCCCATAGTAATAATGCCAATACATAATCCCTTAAATCCTTATAACCCTCAAAATCTAGGTGTAAGGTCTTATTCCCAACATAGTGTACCCTATACAAGAAATCAAGTCACGAAAATGAATGTAGCCCCCATGATAATGCCTCAAAATGTCAAAAAACCTAGCTAAGATCCATTATGGGGGTATTATTCCAAAATTTGTGATCAACTCCTTCAAACCTCCCTTATCACACTACCACGTATCAAGCTTGTTAATACCCATACTCAAAGGCTGGCATGATATAAGGAGAATAAGTACACTTACCATCAAATATCAGGGAATAATACTAACAGTTGTAATTCATTAAAAGATATTATCTAAGAATTATTAGAAGAGGATGCTCTTTTACTGGAATCATTTGGTCATGATTATCCTCATAATCAAACCAATAGGGGCACAACTACCCTGAGAACTAATACATTACCAAGAGGATCAGAATGAGCTTTAAAAAAGGAAGATAAAACCCCTCATGAGACTTAATATCAACCTCTCTTAGACCCTCTATAATCAAAATAATCTAGAAACACAACAATCCCACCATTGTTTCAAATAAATGCAATACACATAGCCACTCAATCCTAGACATAGGTTCATAAAACCCAAAATCCAAAAAAAGCCAAGGTGACTATTACAAAAGCCCCTACTTCTACTATAGACAATCCTACAACACATGTCCCAAAACCCAAAGTTTTTATTTTAGGGAAAGAATAGAGTAATAATTCCTTGGATTTGATACATATATCGATTCTAAAACAAATCCACCAACTCCCTATTAAAATGTCTTTATACAAATTTATCCAAAATTCTTTACAACGTCACAAAACTATGATAGAGGCCTTGCAGGCCACATAGGTATAATAAGATAAATTTCAACTTCTATCAGACTTTAATTTATCCTTATAGAAGTCATCATCCATCTCATTTCATGATTCTAAAATATCCCCTTATACCTTGATGACCAGGACCCACCATTATTTATCACTACCCAAGTTAATCAAACATGAATAATGGAACTAGTATAAATATTATCTCCTCACACAATTTTAGGTAACTCCAGTTACCAAAAACTATTATGGCTCAATCTCTAGCCATCCAATGAGCCTTTAATGACATTATTGCCCCTACATTAGGTATAGTTGTCCTCCCAATCTAAGTAGGTATTTGTACTCTCTTGGAGCTATTTTACATGATAGAGGGAGAATTTAAATATAAAATCCTACTAGGATGTCCTTGGATATGTGTTATGCATTATTTCCCCTCTACTTTACATTAATGCCTTAAATTTGAACATGAAGGTAAGATCCATGTTGTCCCAATAGACTTGCATATATTCAAGACGTGCAACTTGACATATCATCCTAATAATATCTTGATCACCATAATAAATTGAGTCCATTATTTTTAGGGGAAACATTAGTTAGTTATACAATACCTTCATCTTGTATCCCTGATGAAAACTCATTGACTTGGCATTCTAACAACTCTATATAGGGGAGTATCAATTGTTAACTCTTAGCACCTTATCAACCCCTCAAAAATATGGATGCCCTAACCCATAATGTAATTATCAACCCAACCTAGGAGATATTCCTTTTGGGCCTCACCTCTAAACACACTAAACCTATGGAGGAATCGATCAATCCCCTTTATATAGGGAAATTCAAATACATACCAAACTATTCATGTTTAAATTTTCCTTTTTTGACAAACCATACTTCACACAAACCTATCTACAATGATGTGCTTAAAAAGGATTTGGTCTAGGATGTTATGAATAAGGACCTCATGAGGTTATAATGAAAGACCTTATAAAACTACACAAAAATCATGGCCTTGATTTTAAGAAAACTCCTAAAACTGATAAAGATAACACTTTGATGTCCCATATCTTGTAGATGTGGATGATGAAGCACCTTCATCCCCTCTTGGTTCTCCTATGGTGACCAATGACACTATTTTCATCCTTCCTAATTTTTTATTATTATCATCATTCACTTGGATTTGCTAACTTATCAAAGCAATAGAAAAACTATACCCCTCCTCCTAGTTTTTCCTAACCTAATAGATGAAGATTCCTCCCTGGTCTATGTAATGGAGTGTCAGGATGATGACTCTATTTTAACTTATGTAGGGGTAAGAGATTCATATGTAAATAGTATCATGCCATCTGATATTTTTAGTCTCTTAAATTAGGTTACAACTGATATTAACATATGAATGATTAAGGTCCCACAGAACATCAAAATTAGCCAATACTTAAATTCTCAATAACACTAAGATTTAACAACATTCCTTGATAATAATAGACAATATTTTTCTTGGTATTATAGTGATATGCCATGAATATATCCTTTTATAGTTATTCATAACATCATTATCATTCATGAAGCTAACTAGTAAAGTAAAAACTTCATAAAATTCATCCTTACATATCACTTATTGTCAAAGAAGATGCAATAGTTGTTATCTATTAACTTTATCCAACCCATAAATTATTCTAAATGGGTATCTAACATAGTACCTATGATGAAACCCCATAGGGGGATTGCACATTTGTACTGACTTTAGTGATCTTAATATTGCTTATCTAAAAGATGATTTTCCCCTTCCTAATATTGACCAACTCATGGATCTCACCATAGGACATGAAATGTTGTTTCTCATGGATGGATTTTATGGCTATAAATAGATCCTTATAACCCAAGAAGTCTAAAATAAAACCTCTTTTATTACTCCATGGGGTAATTTTTATTATAGGGTCATGCCTTTTGGTTCAAATAATGTAGGAACAACTTACTAGTGTGCCATGACCTATATTTCCATGATTTAATTCACAAAATCATTGAATATTATGTGGATGATCTCCTTGGTAAATCTAGGTATTACAAATATTACCTATCTATCCTTCAAAAAATCTTCATCCATTTAATCAAATATCGGATTCATCTTAACCCCAAAAAGTGTGTCTTTGGGTTTTATCAAGAAAGCTTTTGGGTTTTATCATTTACCTTAGGGAAATTGAGGTTGATCCAACTAAATTAAGGTTATTATCGATATGTAAAGTCCCACCAATCTCAATCAACTTCATAGTTTACAAGGGAAATTATATTCTATTCATTGCATTATTTCATAGTTATCTGATTAATGTCAACCCTTCCATCACCTTGTTAAGATAGACACCCAATTTAAATGGGATTAAAATTGTCAAGTAGCCTTTGATATGCTTAAGAAGTATCTCTTATATCTCCCTATCCTTATTCTACCAAGAGAGGAGAAACATTCTTACTTGTATATCTCAATTATGGACAATGCTTTAGGTGCCATGCTTACCCATCAAAATGAGCAACATAGAGAGCAAACAATTTATTATATAAGTTAGACTTTAGTTGAGTATGAGACTCATTACATGAATATCAAAAAACTATGTTCAGCCTTAGTATTCATAGCTTCTAAACTTTGCCATTATTTTCTTAATCATAAAACCTATGTGATTACCAATATTGATCCTCTTAAGTTTCTATATTTAAAACCTTACCATAATCAATGAATGGTAAGATGGCTTATGCTTCTCATCGATTTTGATCTCAAATTCCTTAAAAAAAATATTTAAGGGGAATATCATTACTAATCAACTAGTTGAGGCACCCCTTGCTAATAATCTACCATCCAGTTATGAATTTATCAATGAATCTATAGCCTCTACATCCTAAGGAAATCTCAAATATCAGAGGACATTATTCTTTAATGGATCTAAATGTGAATATGGAGGAGGATCAGGGATTATTCTAATACCTCCATAAGGCATTCCCATACACATATTTTTCAAGATTGATTTTGACTATAATAATAATATGGTAGAATATGAAGCCCTAATTATAGGTCTCCAAACAACTTTGATTATAGGTGACGTCACTTCTTATTTTTGGGGACTCCCAAGTGGTAGTTAATCAAATAAATAGCATATATAAGTACAATAATAACATCCTCCAAAGGTGTAAAGCATTATCAAAATAGTTATTATCCACTCTTAGTCAATATGTCATCCAAACCACTCCTTGGTCAACCAACAAGTTTGCTAATACCATGGCTTCCTTGGCCTCTTTTATCCCATCTTCCTCTTGGGAATCTAAACCTTCTTATACTAGATCTAATCTTCCTTATATCCATAATATATAATAAAATCACTTAGATCTATGGTACACACAAATATTTAGTTATTTATCTAAAGGTATCATTCCTTTAGATTTATCCAAAAATGCGAAGTGTGATTTTCAATGGTCGAATACTTGGTATATAATACTAGATGTGTGCTTTATAAGTGGGGGTTTGATGGTATTCTCCTCCATTATATCTAGAGTTTTGAAAAAAATATCAAAATCATAGAAACACATGATGGAATATGTGGTGGCCATTTTAGTGGTTTAATTATTGCCAAGAAGATTGTGCAACTAGGTTAGTATTAGCCTACTTTAAATCAGGACTATTGTGAATATCTCAAGAAATGCATAAAGTGCCAACAACATGCCAACTTATCCCATATCCCTATCCATGCATGATAGGTATTCAAGGACTATTGGCCTTTATCCCAATGGGGTTTAGACATTATAGGGTAGATTAATCCTAAATCTTCCTATCAACATAGTTTTATCATTATTGTTACTAAATATTTCATTAAATGGGTGGAGGCTATTCCCCTTATTTTGAATAATGTAGATAAGATTATTGATTTATTTAATCATAATATCATATGTCATTTTGGTGTCCCATATAAAATCATTACAGATAATGGGAAATCTTTTAAAAATAAGCAGGTCTAAAATTTGTGTGATTCCTTCAATATTAAGTTAAGCTTCTTGTCACCTTATTATCCGCAAGCCAATGGATAAGCCTAAGCATCTAAAAAAACCCTTATCAAGATGTTAACCAAAATGGTCAATAAGGCTAGAAAGAATTGGCATATTCATATACCTTTTTCCTTTTGGGCTTATCAAACTAGTATTCAAACTCCTATAGGGGCTGCCCCTTTTTCTTTAGTCTATGGTACCAAAGCGATTCTCCCCCTATAAGTCCAAATTCCTTCTCTTCAGATCTCTCTTAACGACATCATTTATAAATAGGATTATCATCAAGAATGATTAACACAGCTAAAATTTTTAGATGAGCATCAAGTCATAGCTCTTGATCACCTCCATATATACCAAGAATAAATAAAATAGGAATATAATCAACATTTAAAAAAATGAGAATTTAATATCAGTGGCCTTATCCTTAAGGAAGATAAACATGTCATAAATATGGAAAGAAGTAAGTGAGAAAAGTTTGCTCCAAATTAGATTGGACCCTATATTGTTACTCATAAATATGTGTCTAGAGCATACTACTTGGATTCCCTTGATAGGAAACCATAATGTGAGCCTCTGAATGCTTTGCATTTGTGTCTTTTCTAATGTTAATAATCCTACTACACACTATATTTAGTATAAGTTCTCATAAAATCTTTCCTCTATCTCTAAATGTACGTAATAATCATGTGAATTTATGGTAGTATACCCATTTTATCCTTAAATATAGACACCTCAACTCTATTCAAAGCATGTTCTCATGGATTATCTCTCCTAAAAACAAGGCAAAGTTCCAAATCATTATTTCCTAAAAATCCTTCACCTTAAAAGTTTGTTTGAAAGGAATAATGCATTGTCATGTTCCATGGTTTATAAAATCACCCTAGGTTACCTTACACCTAATCCATGACAAAAAGGTTAATTTGGGATTAAAAAATCAAGAAAAGATTAAAATGGTAGATTGGTCCCTTGAAGGACAGCTATTATCAAAATCAAGAAAAAAAATAAAGTTATAGACTGATCCCTTGAAGGACAACTGCTAAAATACATATATCTAAATATGTAGACCACTCCCTTTAAAGATCAAATTTCTTGCATTGATCAATTTCCAATTAAAAAATTAAATCACTTAAAAATATGTAAAATCAAAATTATATCCCTTGAAAACATCCTATATTGATCAAATTTCATAAATTTTAGATTTCCCACATTGATTAGTCTACATATATACATGGATTAGTTTAAGGTTAACTTAAAAAGCCCAAAAACATAAAACAAGAGTGTATTCCCAAAAAATTAAGTTTTTACCCTATTCTCTGCAAACATAAAAATCCCTTTTTCAAACCAAAGAATTGTGAATTGTGTTGACATGAGATTTTTAAGGATTCTAATTAACATTGGATAAAAGGGTGCATATGTGAAGCAACAGGAGACATAGCATTGGTTAAGATATAATCTAATTATGAGTCATACATCTTTGATAAGTTAGTAAATTACCATTATTTAAAAAAAAACATTTAAAATCCATATCATAATCTAAATCCATAATCAACCATGACATAAAATCCAATCCATGATATCTCACATAATCTAATTAGTATAATAAAAAACAAAAAGCCATGTAAACACTATCCATGTAATATAAAATCCATAGCAATAGACATCATAAATTCATAAGCTTTGAAATTATTTCATGTTTTTAAATCCATAATCTATTATAAATCTATTTAAACACACATATAAATCCATAATCTAGATAACAAACTACATCACAAGATCTATAAACCATAATCTATGTAAACATCATATAACCAATGTAAACCATGATATATCACATATATAAACTTAGATGACCATCTAAACATAATCTCAATAATCTAGATCCATAATCAAATAACACAATATCATGTAATAAATTTGTGTTACATAAAACTTATGAATATATATACAAAAATCAAATGTATAGCATATGAATGTCATGATATACAATATATGTAAAAGGCCAATCCATAAAATAAGCCATAGAACGCTTACTCTATAAATAAGAGTTGGATTAAGTAGATACTCACTCTACCTCCTCCATTGTCTTCATCCTCACCTCTATCTCCTCTTCCATCCATCCCATCTCTCCCTCATGGTATGCTCCCCATGATAACTATAGTAGTTTATGTCCATCCTGAAATCTGACCTTGTGTGGCTATGTTAGTGGTATATCTATGAACCTCTAGCAACTACTTTGTAATAATATGCTCATGATATTGGAGCTCTACCACAACATCCTAGTACCTATCCATGATCATCATACCTGGTGGCCCCATCCTCCTACCCTATGTCCCTCCCCTTATTTTAGATCTTGATACCACTCCTATAACCCTTACTAGTACTTGAAGTCTCTTATGCTAGTCACGATACCTATCCCAAGCTTGACACACCTCATCATATATATGTTGTAATGTGTCATAATGCCCCTATAACTTTTTCAATTTGGCCTATAGGTGGTCTCACTCAAACTGAACTCTAGATAGTTGTGCCTATGCCACATCCCTCTCTACTATCACAGTCTATAAATCCATCACTCCCTCTTTATCTCTTCGCATCTCCTCCACATCCACCATATCTATATGTCTTATCTAATGTCTAGGTCACACCACTCTCTTATTCCTACCTCCCACTTGGCCCATCCACCATAGAAGTATGTCTCTATAACCTTGACATCATCTACATCTATTCCCTTTATCTCCTCCTCCACCAATAGATCAAAACATATCACTCGATGGCTTTGACATTTCCCCCTATCATGATGTAACTCAAACTATTGCCCCATGTACCCAAACTAGAGTATCTCTACATGATTTATGCATCATCCTTGTAGCCATGTCACTTGCTGCCCTACCATAAACTCCTCCATCCCTGGCCATGTTTTAATTCTAACATATGGCCTCTATTCCACCTCCTCCTCCTCTAACTCCTAATTTTTTTTATAAAATTACTTAAACATATACTCTCCCATCTCCATATGGATTGGCAAAGTCATCCCTCCATCATAGAAATCCCATAATAAATACAAATTAATGCCATCCCATCCATAGTAGCCTTGGTGGATATAATATGTGTAAATGATCATAAGACCAACATTGTAATAAAAATTTCACATCTATCCCCAAGCATCATTATTTCCTCTATCCCCATAACTGTTTGTAAATCTATGTTAGGAGTGTAGGATCCCATGTAAACACTATCTAATGCTCATATATGTTTGCTAGGATAACAATAAATCTCCATGTAAACCTCTCCCCACTATAATTAGGCAATGCATAATAAGATATAGCTAGCATCATCATGGTGATCACTTATCTCCCATATCAATCTTGATCATATAATACCTCAAAGCTAAATCCTCTTTCTATAAAAATAATGTTTGTAACATCATCTCCATATATACATGCCAATGTTATTATTCATCCTCTCTCATCTAATGAAATGATATTTGACCCCTGCATTTGTAGTTTTATTATTCTAAATATGTCCTCTAAGGTCAAAGTCATCTCTCCAATTGGCAACCAGAAGGTAATTATCACTAGATCCCAACACTCTAGTAATGCCACCAGTAGACTCAGATCTCTTTAAACTGAGTGATAGTGGTGTAATCCCCCTAACCCTACCACATATAGATGCTCCCAATCTAAATCTATAATCACCTCTCACATCTATTCCAGCAATGGTAGTACATGATCCTTAATGGTCAATAATATGCATGCATGCAGTCCTAGCATTTTTTAGTTTCCTAGCCATTAATCCTATACTATAAGTTTTTTACCCCTTAAGAATAAACACTGACCTTTAAATGGATTGACATCAATTAGTACCTAATCATTGGTAATTATCTAATCAACGTCAATCCATAATAAATTGATGGTTGATTGTAAAGTAATTAGTATCAATCTATTATAGATTGATGTCGATCCTTTATAACCCTAGGAAATGCAAAAACATTTAAAATGCTAAAAAACGTAAAAAAAATAAAAACATGAATAAAAATTAATAATATTACCCCTACCTTATCATGTGATCATCATCACTGTCGACCACTCAAGCTTGCCTCCATCATATATACTTCACTTAAATATATAGATAGGTGTCAATTTTATGGCTATAACTCACACATTATCGATTTGTAAATGAACTTCCACTGCATTAGACATCCTATTTATAGCCCTTTCAAATTGACATCAATTTTTTTATCAGTGTCGATTATCCCAAAATTGATGTTGATCTATTAGATTGATGTTGATTGTGTCTATTTAGGATCCTTGCACTGGTTACAAATTTTTTTCATCCTTATAAGTTTTGTCCTTAGGCCAATTAAGTTATCTTGTATTATCTCCATCCCATTATTTGTTACCTAAAATTACTATCTTGTGGACATATACCCTTTGATGGTCCCACAACCTTTTATAGGTCTACATTCATTTTAGAGTCTATCCTCTATGGATCCTAAAAGTGTACCTCATCTTGAGATAAAGTGTCTCTAGGTAGTGCACATGTACCAAGCACATAGGATGATTTGGTCATCCCTCCCTAGCCTTTACCCTCTTAGCGACCTTCGATCGAGCCTACATGTTCATAGTTGTGGCAATATATTACGTGTTTTCCTTAGGGCATTCTTGTTTATATATCTTATATCTTGTTAGTGTAACATTGTACTTCATGCTTATCCTTTCATCTTAGATGCTCATTTACTATCTACCTTATCCATCATCACCTCATTTTCAAACCTATCTGCACTTATCATCCTTTGCCTAGTCCTAGTTTGAAGGGGATACCTCCTCACATAAACTTGGGGCATTGGACCCATCCTAGTTTTTGTCTCATGATAGGTTATCATAAACCATTAAAGTAAATAGACAAATGTAGACACTATGAATTTACACTATTATATAATTATTAATATATATGTCTTACCCCTTACCCATCCTTTTTATGTTAGTTAATGTCATTTTACCATTTACCATCTTAGGTCATGTAATTAGTCTTATTAATTATTTTTCACCCAGGCAACTAATTAATCCTTCATAAATCTAGTGAAATCTCCCTAATATTATTATAAGTAAGTTTCTTCAAACCTCTTAACAACAACAACTTTTCCCTAGCCAAACCTCACTAAAAACAACCTATACTAATTTTAACCTCATAAATTGGAGTTGTTTAAACAAATAAGGTAAATTTAGACTAGATCAACACTAATCATCATCAATTATGTTGGGATCGACATTGATTTAAACCCATACCATTCTCAAACTAAAAGATCACAAATGTATACACTAGAATGTTGGATAAATTGTCTTGGAACACCTACAAAAGAATTACCTACCTATCCTAATCCATCCACACTTATTCAAAGGCTAAGCACATCTACATCAACATGATAAGTCTCTACAATAGGGGAAGCATTTTACAGGTAAATATATCACTCATTTTTAATATTCTTTGATTCTTGTATTATCTATTTACATTTTTGTTTATTATCTTTAGTTTGTTTAGATAATCATTAACTAGTCATTAAGCTATTTAGATTTCCTTAAATCCCACCTTTAGGCACCATCCTAAGATTTATGTCTCCACTATCAGGATCAATGATGTTTCTTACATGAATCTATATGTAGGCTAGGATAAGGAAATAACATAGAAATATATTCAATAAATTCAATGTGAAAGTTATTTATTATTGTATAATGTAAGCCATTACAAAGGCTACAGGAGAGAATTTGGCTAAATAAAACCAACTCACAGGTAACCAACCCATCAACCAACTAGAACATAAACAAATTAAAATAAATACTACATAATAAATCTAATTTTTTTATCATAAAACCAACAAACTCCCCCTTGATCCAAAGGGGTGTAGAAAGACTGAAGTAATGAACTATGAGTCATCTAAGTAGACTCTATTGTAATTGTAATTATAACTGATACACTATGCATCATGGACTAATCAATGCCCTAATAATCCCTACATTAAATTAAAACAAGATCATGCCCTATCCAAATGTATTGATCCTCCCATAGAATCTATCCAATAAGTGATTACCCTAGTACTTTATATGGTACATCTCAAATTGATGTCCAACAATTTCTAACATCTCTTATAGGCCTTTGCTCAACACTAACAATGCTAGCAACTCAATGTTAACTCATACTGCAACCACCAATGACTGATCAAAAAACCAATATGCAATATCTTCTCCTCCTATAAGGTGAGAAGTGAGAAGTTATGAAATAAATAAACCAAGTAAAAACCACTGAAATGTTCCACATCAAAGATAATATCAACATAAGATCTTATGAAATCAAAGTACACAAGCCAAAAAATGCTACTATATCAAATCCCAATCTTGAGCCTAACAGCTTGCACAAGATGGGTGTGTTATCATCTTAGAATATATAGTCAACATTTGTAGAGTAAAAAATTCTGTAGTCATCCCATCTATCATAAGAATATGTAGAAGAATAGCTAGAAGAGGAACTAGAAGAGTGACTAGCGTGACCAAAAAAATTTACTTCTACCTTCTGTTGATATCAAGAGGACCTCTTTTTGGAAGGGCACTCTGTAGAGAGGTGTCCTATGCCACCATAATTGTAGCATGTCTTCTCACATCCACTAGAACTAGAGTAATAATAGCCACATGAAAAATAAAGCCTATGCTTATTCTTGTGTCCATGTAAATGTTTATGGTGATGCTCATGTTTTTGAGAACCAAAGTGATGTCTATACTTTGGACAACTAGAGTGATGTCTATGATTTAAAGAACCAAAATGATCCCTATGTCTAGAATGATGATTATGTTTGGAAGTGTGTTATGAAGAGTGTTTTTATCTCAAAAATTTCCTAGAAGAATGTTTTCTATTGTGCTCATATAATGGATTACCTATTTTGGTATAGTAGGCCTCCTCAGTAGTTTTTTCTTTCTTCTTTGTAAATTGTCACTCAGGTTGAGTGACCAACTCAAAAATGAAATCAAAAGTAGATTTTTTAAGATTATCACTAAGCTGTAACATTTCTAGAAAGTTCCTATAGCTAGGGATAAGGCCATTTAAAACAATAGAAATGAACATTTCATTATCAATTTTCTGGCCAATAGTGCCACATTTTTGTTTCAAATTCTTAATTCATGACAAATATTCTAAAACATCTTCATCATCTATTAGTTTAGTGTTGATCAACTACATAAGAAAATCAATTTTCTTGTAGGTAGGTTATATATCATATAAGTATATTAGAGATTTCCATGTTTTCAAAGATTTAGACTTAATGGCTTCTATGTGAACTATAACTTTTGCACTGCAAGTTGATTTCAATAAAGCAAGGGCATGCTTGTTATGTCTATGAAATTATGTAAGCTTTGTGGCATCGATGGGAAATGTTGGTTGCTTTTCAACTACTTTCCACAAGTCATTTAAGATTAATGTATTTTCCATGTTCGTTGACCATTCCTTATAGTTTTTGGGAGTTGAGCATCTAATTTTAGAAATTAAGCTCATAATTTTAGCCATGGTGTTTATCAAAACAATGCTCAAGAATAGGGAATGCTATTAAGGTTTTGCCTTTTCCTTCCAAATAGATTTTGAATAGAAGAGAATCATGGTACTTGTGAAAAAAATACTACACCTTATAACTCCTATCACATCCTTATTTCTCCAATATTTGAATTTTTCAGAACAAAATAAGGTTCAAAAAATGTTTGAATGGGTTTTTGAACCTTTAACCTCCTTATGGAAAATACTTGTAAAATTTATATGTCCAATTATATGGCCATGTTTTAATTCTAACATATGGCCTCTATTCCACCTCCTCCTCCTCTAACTCCTAATTTTTTTTATAAAATTACTTAAACATATACTCTCCCATCTCCATATGGATTGGCAAAGTCATCCCTCCATCATAGAAATCCCATAATAAATACAAATTAATGCCATCCCATCCATAGTAGCCTTGGTGGATATAATATGTGTAAATGATCATAAGACCAACATTGTAATAAAAATTTCACATCTATCCCCAAGCATCATTATTTCCTCTATCCCCATAACTGTTTGTAAATCTATGTTAGGAGTGTAGGATCCCATGTAAACACTATCTAATGCTCATATATGTTTGCTAGGATAACAATAAATCTCTATGTAAACCTCTCCCCACTATAATTAGGCAATGCATAATAAGATATAGCTAGCATCATCATGGTGATCACTTATCTCCCATATCAATCTTGATCATATAATACCTCAAAGCTAAATCCTCTTTCTATAAAAATAATGTTTGTAACATCATCTCCATATATACATGCCAATGTTATTATTCATCCTCTCTCATCTAATGAAATGATATTTGACCCCTGCATTGGTAGTTTTATTATTCTAAATATGTCCTCTAAGGTCAAAGTCATCTCTCCAATTGGCAACCAGAAGGTAATTATCACTAGATCCCAACACTCTAGTAATGCCACCAGTAGACTCAGATCTCTTTAAACTGAGTGATAGTGGTGTAATCCCCCTAACCCTACCACATATAGATGCTCCCAATCTAAATCTATAATCACCTCTCACATCTATTCCAGCAATGGTAGTACATGATCCTTAATGGTCAATAATATGCATGCATGCAGTCCTAGCATTTTTTAGTTTCCTAGCCATTAATCCTATACTATAAGTTTTTTACCCCTTAAGAATAAACACTGACCTTTAAATGGATTGACATCAATTAGTACCTAATCATTGGTAATTATCTAATCAACGTCAATCCATAATAAATTGATGGTTGATTGTAAAGTAATTAGTATCAATCTATTATAGATTGATGTCGATCCTTTATAACCCTAGGAAATGCAAAAACATTTAAAATGCTAAAAAACGTAAAAAAAATAAAAACATGAATAAAAATTAATAATATTACCCCTACCTTATCATGTGATCATCATCACTGTCGACCACTCAAGCTTGCCTCCATCATATATACTTCACTTAAATATATAGATAGGTGTCAATTTTATGGCTATAACTCACACATTATCGATTTGTAAATGAACTTCCACTGCATTAGACATCCTATTTATAGCCCTTTCAAATTGACATCAATTTTTTTATCAGTGTCGATTATCCCAAAATTGATGTTGATCTATTAGATTGATGTTGATTGTGTCTATTTAGGATCCTTGCACTGGTTACAAATTTTTTTCATCCTTATAAGTTTTGTCCTTAGGCCAATTAAGTTATCTTGTATTATCTCCATCCCATTATTTGTTACCTAAAATTACTATCTTGTGGACATATACCCTTTGATGGTCCCACAACCTTTTATAGGTCTACATTCATTTTAGAGTCTATCCTCTATGGATCCTAAAAGTGTACCTCATCTTGAGATAAAGTGTCTCTAGGTAGTGCACATGTACCAAGCACATAGGATGATTTGGTCATCCCTCCCTAGCCTTTACCCTCTTAGCGACCTTCGATCGAGCCTACATGTTCATAGTTGTGGCAATATATTACGTGTTTTCCTTAGGGCATTCTTGTTTATATATCTTATATCTTGTTAGTGTAACATTGTACTTCATGCTTATCCTTTCATCTTAGATGCTCATTTACTATCTACCTTATCCATCATCACCTCATTTTCAAACCTATCTGCACTTATCATCCTTTGCCTAGTCCTAGTTTGAAGGGGATACCTCCTCACATAAACTTGGGGCATTGGACCCATCCTAGTTTTTGTCTCATGATAGGTTATCATAAACCATTAAAGTAAATAGACAAATGTAGACACTATGAATTTACACTATTATATAATTATTAATATATATGTCTTACCCCTTACCCATCCTTTTTATGTTAGTTAATGTCATTTTACCATTTACCATCTTAGGTCATGTAATTAGTCTTATTAATTATTTTTCACCCAGGCAACTAATTAATCCTTCATAAATCTAGTGAAATCTCCCTAATATTATTATAAGTAAGTTTCTTCAAACCTCTTAACAACAACAACTTTTCCCTAGCCAAACCTCACTAAAAACAACCTATACTAATTTTAACCTCATAAATTGGAGTTGTTTAAACAAATAAGGTAAATTTAGACTAGATCAACACTAATCATCATCAATTATGTTGGGATCGACATTGATTTAAACCCATACCATTCTCAAACTAAAAGATCACAAATGTATACACTAGAATGTTGGATAAATTGTCTTGGAACACCTACAAAAGAATTACCTACCTATCCTAATCCATCCACACTTATTCAAAGGCTAAGCACATCTACATCAACATGATAAGTCTCTACAATAGGGGAAGCATTTTACAGGTAAATATATCACTCATTTTTAATATTCTTTGATTCTTGTATTATCTATTTACATTTTTGTTTATTATCTTTAGTTTGTTTAGATAATCATTAACTAGTCATTAAGCTATTTAGATTTCCTTAAATCCCACCTTTAGGCACCATCCTAAGATTTATGTCTCCACTATCAGGATCAATGATGTTTCTTACATGAATCTATATGTAGGCTAGGATAAGGAAATAACATAGAAATATATTCAATAAATTCAATGTGAAAGTTATTTATTATTGTATAATGTAAGCCATTACAAAGGCTACAGGAGAGAATTTGGCTAAATAAAACCAACTCACAGGTAACCAACCCATCAACCAACTAGAACATAAACAAATTAAAATAAATACTACATAATAAATCTAATTTTTTTATCATAAAACCAACAAACTCCCCCTTGATCCAAAGGGGTGTAGAAAGACTGAAGTAATGAACTATGAGTCATCTAAGTAGACTCTATTGTAATTGTAATTATAACTGATACACTATGCATCATGGACTAATCAATGCCCTAATAATCCCTACATTAAATTAAAACAAGATCATGCCCTATCCAAATGTATTGATCCTCCCATAGAATCTATCCAATAAGTGATTACCCTAGTACTTTATATGGTACATCTCAAATTGATGTCCAACAATTTCTAACATCTCTTATAGGCCTTTGCTCAACACTAACAATGCTAGCAACTCAATGTTAACTCATACTGCAACCACCAATGACTGATCAAAAAACCAATATGCAATATCTTCTCCTCCTATAAGGTGAGAAGTGAGAAGTTATGAAATAAATAAACCAAGTAAAAACCACTGAAATGTTCCACATCAAAGATAATATCAACATAAGATCTTATGAAATCAAAGTACACAAGCCAAAAAATGCTACTATATCAAATCCCAATCTTGAGCCTAACAGCTTGCACAAGATGGGTGTGTTATCATCTTAGAATATATAGTCAACATTTGTAGAGTAAAAAATTCTGTAGTCATCCCATCTATCATAAGAATATGTAGAAGAATAGCTAGAAGAGGAACTAGAAGAGTGACTAGCGTGACCAAAAAAATTTACTTCTACCTTCTGTTGATATCAAGAGGACCTCTTTTTGGAAGGGCACTCTGTAGAGAGGTGTCCTATGCCACCATAATTGTAGCATGTCTTCTCACATCCACTAGAACTAGAGTAATAATAGCCACATGAAAAATAAAGCCTATGCTTATTCTTGTGTCCATGTAAATGTTTATGGTGATGCTCATGTTTTTGAGAACCAAAGTGATGTCTATACTTTGGACAACTAGAGTGATGTCTATGATTTAAAGAACCAAAATGATCCCTATGTCTAGAATGATGATTATGTTTGGAAGTGTGTTATGAAGAGTGTTTTTATCTCAAAAATTTCCTAGAAGAATGTTTTCTATTGTGCTCATATAATGGATTACCTATTTTGGTATAGTAGGCCTCCTCAGTAGTTTTTTCTTTCTTCTTTGTAAATTGTCACTCAGGTTGAGTGACCAACTCAAAAATGAAATCAAAAGTAGATTTTTTAAGATTATCACTAAGCTGTAACATTTCTAGAAAGTTCCTATAGCTAGGGATAAGGCCATTTAAAACAATAGAAATGAACATTTCATTATCAATTTTCTGGCCAATAGTGCCACATTTTTGTTTCAAATTCTTAATTCATGACAAATATTCTAAAACATCTTCATCATCTATTGGTTTAGTGTTGATCAACTACATAAGAAAATCAATTTTCTTGTAGGTAGGTTATATATCATATAAGTATATTAGAGATTTCCATGTTTTCAAAGATTTAGACTTAATGGCTTCTATGTGAACTATAACTTTTGCACTGCAAGTTGATTTCAATAAAGCAAGGGCATGCTTGTTATGTCTATGAAATTATGTAAGCTTTGTGGCATCGATGGGAAATGTTGGTTGCTTTTCAACTACTTTCCACAAGTCATTTAAGATTAATGTATTTTCCATGTTCGTTGACCATTCCTTATAGTTTTTGGGAGTTGAGCATCTAATTTTAGAAATTAAGCTCATAATTTTAGCCATGGTGTTTATCAAAACAATGCTCAAGAATAGGGAATGCTATTAAGGTTTTGCCTTTTCCTTCCAAATAGATTTTGAATAGAAGAGAATCATGGTACTTGTGAAAAAAATACTACACCTTATAACTCCTATCACATCCTTATTTCTCCAATATTTGAATTTTTCAGAACAAAATAAGGTTCAAAAAATGTTTGAATGGGTTTTTGAACCTTTAACCTCCTTATGGAAAATACTTGTAAAATTTATATGTCCAATTATTTTACAAAAATTATTAAAATTTGGTGGGCATATTTTTCAAAATAACTAGAAGTTATTTGAATATATGAAAATAAAATAATCTTATATCTTCTTATTTTACTGATATATCATTAATCATTGCACGTAAAAAAATTATAAACCTTAATTTACATGCATGGGTAAAGAAAATTTACTTGTTGATTTTCTAAGGCCTATGCATCAATACAATGAGAATTGTTTTTTTAAAAAACTAATTCAAATGCTTACTATGCCATATAGGTCAATTGAAGGCAAACGATAAAATTATGTTGAATCTAGAATGAATATCCATTGTCATACCAAATGGAATCAATGCAAGATAGTTATGTACTAGGTCTCTGGTCTTTTCAAACAAATGACATCACTTTTACTACATTTAAAGATTGTGGGTGGCTTATTTTAGGTTTTTTAATTTTTGTGTAAAAAATGCATTGATATCTTTGTGCTTTCTATAGTCATGCAATTTAGTTGTTCTTAGCCATCTAGTGATCTCCCTTTAATGACATTAATGTTGTGTATTTGATTATAATAAAAAAATGAATCAAAATAACCAAGTTTGTACAATTGTTATATGCTATTTTTCAAATTATCCCTCTTTTTTTTATATATTCTCATCACAAAAACAAAATAGCATTGCAAATAGGGATTGACATAGTATTGAATTAAGAGAGAAAAAAATTGATCTCTCACTCTCCTCTACATGTTTCATCAAATCTCCACTTCTCCTCTCCAAAACCCCCAAGATTTGATACCACTGTAGGCTACGTTAAATAAATAGCATTGTAATATATTCAATAAATTCAATGTGAAAGTTATTTATTTTTGTACAATGTAAGCCATTAAAAATCTTACGAGAGGGAAATTAGTTAAATTAAACCAACTCATGGGAAACTAACCCATCAACCAACTAGAACATAAATAAATTAAAATAAAGACTAAATAATAAATATAATTTTGGATCATAAACCCAACACGATATTGATTATATAATTGATATTGATTCTAATATAATCAACATCAATCCCTGTGTTTTTAGTTTTTTGTTTGTAATCCAAAGCTAGTTTAGTAGTCCTAAGTAATTTTAATTGTTGTTTCTGGTCTTAAAATCATGAATCTATGTTTATAGATGGCATTTCTAGGCATTATACATGACATGGTTTGCATCCTTGATTTACCCTTAGTTCCTCACCCTCTCTTCACAAATTAGAGTGATATCTCCTTTGAGTTAGGACTGTGTGCAATTGTCTTTACCCATACTCTAGAATTAGTCACTAAACAATTATAAGTAATACAAGAACAAGAAGATTTAGTTATAACTTATGAGAATGCATGATTTGATAACATCTATGCAGTCAATTAATCCATTTCATTTTAGTATCACATCTTATCATATGATTTTTTGTAATTATATTATTGCTTAAAATAGTGGACTAACATCCCCTTAAGGAAGTGTACCACTTTTTGGAACTGATCTATTATTAGTCAGTCCACTTATCTATCTTATTAACCCAATCATGTCTAAATTGTCCCTTGTGTGTAGGTAATCCTTTCTAGCCAAAAAGGAGTTCCCACTTCACTAGATTAATGGTGCACAACCTCCATCACATGTATCCCTTAAAAACCTTGTATCATTTTTATTTTTAGTAAGTTTATTTATTAATAAAAATGAACGAAAAAATACTAAAACAACACAAATTCTCATTCAGAAACTACAAAAAGATATGAGCATGTCAAAAAAATTATGTAAAGGGTGTGCTATATGGTATAAGGATAGGTTGTACCAATGGAAAAACTCAATCCTAAAAAATAATTTTCTTTTAGAGGTCCATGCATTTCCATTAAGTGTGAATTTGGGCTTCTTAAATAATTTTCATAGAGAATCAAGAAGGATTTTTTTTGACAAGGGATAAAAAGAGATTATATGAATTTTTTGGTAGAATGCATGGTGTGTCATCAAAGTAAGGGTGAGAAAATTAAGACCCCATGTATTCTAAAACCTCTATCTAATCTTAGTCAGAGGTTGGATCACCTTTCCATGAATTTCATCACAAGTTTGCCTAAATATGAAGGAAAATGTAATCATGGTGGTCATGGATAGGCTCATCAAATATGCCCATTTTTGTGCCCTATCACATCCATTTATAGAAAGTAAACTAGCAACAAATTTCATGGTTACAATTCAAAAATTTACATGTGACACCAAAGATTATAGAAAGTGTTCATGATGTTATACTTACTAGTAATTTTTGGATTGATTTATTCTCAAGTTAGGATACTCAGCTAGCTCGTAACTCTCTTATCATTCCTAATCTGATGAAAAAATTAAGGTGGTAAACAAAATTTTAGAGGAGTATCTCTATATATTTAATTCAGATAAACAAGAGAGATGAGTTTAATGGTTCCCACTCACATAATGGTGGTATAACACTTCATCCATACCTCATCTAAAATGTGTCCATTTTTTCACTATATGGGTATCATCCATCACCTCATTCTTAAGGGTCTAGAAAAAGTTTTGAGTGGTTGAATAACACATTCAACACCAATATAATGTACTTTATATTCTCAAATATAACTTGGTAGTGATGCAAAATTGCATGAAATAACAAGTTGACCATCACCCTAGTGAAAGACATTTTGAAGTTGGAGATTGGGTATTTATGTGATTACATCCATATAATAAAATTTAATTGAAATAAAAAAATAAGGGTAAAAATATTTAAACTAAGTATTATTTAGATTATCAAGTGATTTATAAGATTGATAGTGTAGCATAAAAACTAGAGCTACCTCAGTCAGTGAAAATACATCCAGTCTTCCATGTTTCCTTCTTAAAGAAGGTTTTTGGAAAAAATGTTTCCACCTAGATAGATTTATGAGAGATTGATGAGGAGGGTAGAGTAATTTTAAAACCTAAATAAATAATTCATACATGCACTAAGAGGTTGAGGATGAGTTTAATTATAAAGTATCTAATCAAGTGGAAGAATTTGGATAGTGAAGATGTGACATGAGATAATGAAGAGTTTCTACAACAACATCCAAAGATTTTTAATGTTGGGGGTTTGAAGGGGAGGGGAATTTTATGCCTTTAACCTTTAGTTTGTATATAGATATGTGTGGTAAACTTGTGGCTAGAATAACCCTTAATCAATTCATATGATCATTTCTATAATTTCATATTAGGTGTAGGGTCAGCCTAAGGTGTGTCCATAACATATTTATGATATATATAGGAGGTAGACATGAGTATTGATCACAATATTACTAATTTTGTTTTTATTTTAAGGTTGTGGAGGTTGGCCCCTTGAAGTGGCTTCTCATTTATTCATATATTCTACTCTATTTAATTCATAATATGATCTATTATTGTTATTCTACTTTATTTATGAAGTAATTTCATTACATTTTACATTTATTTTTCTTCCCTTTTCTTTGTCAAATATTTATTTTTAACATTAGGAGTATATTTAGTTATTTAAATTAGAATTATATTATGAAATATAACCAAATGGATCCATAGGTTTTCTTGCAAGATCCGTCCAACACTAGCAAGAGTTCCGATATTTTAACTATTGTGTAGGTGTCACCAATCTGTCATAATGAACCCTTGACACCAAAATTTGAACATATATATATATATATATATATATATATATATATATATATATATATATATATATATATATATATATATATATATATATATATATATATATATATATATATATATATATAATTTCATATCATGCAATCTAATATAAATACCATGGTAATGTTTTCAAGATATATTAAAGCTAACCACCACATGTTTCTAAAGCTCGTCCACTTTATGGATTATAGGTGTGGCTATTGAAGTTCATAAATATCCTCCTCTAGTTATATTCTATGATCATGATATTCTAAAAGATGAATATAATAATATATCAATTTTATTTCAATATTTTATATGTGCACATTCAAAGGAAGCAAGTAGAATTATGGTTAATAATGACTCAAGTATAAATGTGTACACACAAAAATTGCCACTAGTCTTAGATATCATTAAGAGAGTTGGTTTGTATTACTACAATTATTATGGGATATGATGGGACCTCAAGGAAACCACTTGGATACATTATAATACCAATAATAGTGGGTTGTAATATTATATTATTTTGGTTTCATGCATATACTGCTTGATAATGGGAAGACACTCTTTTATTTAGAAGACCACGAATTAATTAAATGAGCGTAATTACATCAACATTACATTAATGATTGAAAATGTAATTATGATCCTCTAGTACAAAATAAACATGAATATTTACCTAAGGAGATACCAAAATAAAAGTCAATAATAAGATCTCAAATAAGTGAGCCTAAATTTCAAGTATCTATTCTTACACCTACCACAGAGTATTTATCACAACTTCTCAGGTATATAAAATAAAAAAACACATACAAATGATCCAATTTTTTGAGAGCTAAAATTCAAATAAGAAGTCATGCTACTTTACAATAAACAATTATGGATAACATACATGCTTAAAATGATTAATATTATGATGATGATGATGATGATAACATTGACACATTTACAATGATGATAACAATGATGATGGTAATGTATTATCATTTTAGGACTCATGGCTATTTCTATACGATTTTTGCTTTCACATTCAAAAAGGAAATGAGAAACTAAGAGAAATGGTCTAGGGCTTGTATGTACCTGGATGAAGTCTTGCACACCAAATTTAGACGACGGAAGGAATTCCTCTTTGGTTGTGGAGGATGACACTTGTAGAAGACAGAGACTAAAACACGAAAATGGTTAGATGGCTAGAAAGTGGACTGCCAAGCAAAAGCTTGGTCCTCGAAGTGCAAAGACTTCTCGGGGGATGATAGTCCACTGTTAAAAAGTAGAATATTGATAGAAATAGAAATGATAAAAATAGAAATAAAGAAATGAAAGCAAATGTGTACCTATTTACAGCAATCTGCTTTTCACAGTCACCGACGTCAGTGGTCTTGTCGGCATCAATCAAGTAAGGTCGCTGACATCGGTTAGTATGCCGATGTCGATAGGGGCAATGGTCGAGGTCATTCGGGGCAATGGCCTGGGACAAGTTTTAGGGCTAGTTTCAAGGCAGTCTGCTCAATAGAATGGTCTGCATAATGGTTTGTGGTAGTTTGAGAGTTTGTGTAGGGTGGTAAGATAGTAGATAGAATCTTTAGGAAGAACTAAAGCAGAGTGTATGTTGTCAGAAAAAGGGGTAAAGGGTAGGAAAAAGGACTCTCAACCTTTTTGGGAAGTAGTTTAGTCAGGTCGACCAGAATGATCTTGGGAGGGTCTGTAGGTCTCTGATAGCTTGTGCTGAGTTGATTGGATAGAGAGTATTGTCTGAAGAGAGACTTAATGGGTGTCAGAGGCAAAAAAAGGGGAATAAGGGTGAGAGAAGGCTTTTTAGCCTCTCTGAGAAGAACAAATAAGGTTGTGTCAAGGATGCTTGGAATAGACAGTAGATAGAATGCTAATATATTTGAAATGACACTGAAATAAAAATAGTACAAATACTTAGCTGTGACACGAGTTGGCAGAGGTGCAGGAGCTGTGTTTCCATTGTGGCTAGTGATGGAGATGTCATGCAGTCCTCAACCCTGTGTGGAATCACTGGTGCAAGATCTCAGTCCCTGAAAAGTGCTATCAAGAATGCTGATACCTGCAAGAAAACAAGAAGCAAGAAGGTTAGAAACCAAGAGCACGAGAGTTTTGTTTCGCCAGAAGAGGATTCAAGAGTCGTGATTAGCCATATAGTGATTAGATTCATGATTAGCCTGAGCGAGAGTTAAGAACTCGGTTTAAGTAAATCGACGTCGGTGATCCCACCAGCATCAGCCGATAGTTGACCAACGTCGGTGGGTGGAAAATGAGTAAAAAGGCCATCAAGCCCATTTTCCATCCACCAAGTGCATAATCCGTTGGAGAATTATCAAAGGTTGGGATAAATATGCACGAGAGTTGGTTAGGCAGTTGGAAAGGAGTAAGAATAGGTCTTGAGTGAGTCATAGGGTGGGAAATGGTCCAAGGCGAGGTGTCCTAAGTGAGGTGTTATGGGTGATGTGTCAAAAGGGGGGGTTAATTCAAAATAAGTTATTATTTTAAATTAGTAATTGTGTGGGTTAGGAATGGGTTAGGAATGGACCAAGGGGGAGGATGACCAAGGGTTAGACATGATTTCAGTGTCTACATTTGCCCCTTTTTGTCTTATTGGTTGTTTTGACAAACTGCAAGACAAAAATAGGAGTTGACTGCCCCAAGGATAGGATGAGATTATTTTTGTCCTGTTGGTTGTTCTGACGAACTGTAAGACAAAAATAGAAATGGGTTGCCTCGATTATGAGATGAAGTATTCCCCCTCAAAGTGGGAGTTGAGGGAAGGAAACCTGAAATTGGGTGTCGATTTGATAGAGAGTGGATGAAAATGGTGAATATGGAGTGTGAATACTACAAAAGTCATGATTGTGTGTATACCACTTCATGAGATGGTCAGGTCAAATTATCACAGGTTAAGGTCGAGGAGTGCCAAAATTGAAATAATTGGGCCCCAACATTTAGTTGTACCTGATTGGGTTATTTGATCCAAGCTGTAGCTCTAATGGTCATTGTGTTCCAAGTATCTCAAGCTCAGGAAGTGCCCTTGGAAACATGAAAAATATCACAAGTAGTGGGGATCAACTTGCTCGCAATCTTATACTTGTGAGGGTCAAAATGTGGGTTGCAGACAATTTTGCTAACCATTCATGAGGTAGCATACATGCAAAAACAACCAAGGCAATGTTTGTCTTGGAAGTGGTCAGAGTCTGAGGAGATAGTCGCAATCTCCATGGTCATTGGTCAAGGTGGATGGATGGACAAAGGAATGGCCGAGCTAACCTTGGAAGACCCCATGTCAACTGAGTGCTGCCTACATAGCCCCTGTCGTTAGGGCCTCAGGCCAATGTAGTTCTCCCAAGAGGGAGGAAAAGGTTCGAAGTGGTTGATGTGTTTGGTTTGGTCATGATAATGATGTAGCACTTCCCATATGTCTGAGGGTACATGCTTGAAATGATGAGGGGAAAGATGATGTTACAACCTGTTCCATTTTGTGCAATGGTGTATTCTGTAATATTAGTCAGGGTTTTTCATCCCTAACAATTTTTCATATTCGTGATGGATGTATGCTAAAAATGAATTGAGGTCTATTTATGCTTTAGCAATTATTGGTTTATGCTTAACATAAATTGTGTCTGGTCGATAATTTCCATGTGTATTGGTGTCAATAGAAACTAGACAAATGGACTATGTCATGTTGGTGGTCTGAAAATGTTTGGGTTGGTTTGGTTTGAGAAAATGATGTGGTTGAATGTGACCAAGATGGAGGAAGTGAAAGGCAGTGTGCCCTTTCATTGATAAGGACCAAAATGATAGCATTGATAGGGGTTGTTAGAACCGAGAGCCCTATTTATGCATTACGTCATTGACCATGGGTTGTGTTAGAGAGGTAATCAAATCACTTTGATATTTAAAATGAGCTCGAAATCCCTTGAGTAGGTGATGTGATATGTGAGGAGAGGGTAACCCCTTTTAGTAGGGATAACTTTGCCCCTTTTTATAGGAGACCCTGAGACGACTAAAAGCCAAGTCCATGACCCAAGTTTTTTTTTTGAGCAGACTGATCAATGTGGGAAATCTACATAGAGATGTCATTTTGTTTTGTGGTCATTTGTGAAGCTGGTCGATGCGAGAAGCTTCTGAGAAAGTGCTATTTATAGCAAGATGTAGTCATATCCATCCTTCGAGGGAGTGGTCTATGTTTTTGCTTTATATATATATGAGGGGTTTTGAATAGCTATCCTTCGAGGGAGCAGTTTATTAGCTACAGAAATGATAGTACAACTATCCTTTGAGGGAGCGGTCTGCCTTTAGAGTTTATGACCTTTGATATGTTGACATCAATTTATTTATTTATTTATTTATTTTGACAAAATTTTGAGTCATGGACAAGACTATATAAGTTCAAGGGCTCCCTTTTATTAGGACAAAGCATTCATACTTTATAAAAGGGTTAAATAGGGCTTGTTTTAGAGAAACAGGGTTGAAAGAAATGAGGATTAAGAGGACAAGGGTTGCTCAAGGGACGAGCTCAAGTTAAATGTCAAGTGAGCAAGTACTTGACTAACAGTAGAATGGTCGTAGATGCAAGGCATTAAGGGGCTCAAGTTCTAGTTGGCCTTCAAGAGAAGACAGACGATAAGTCCCTGATCCATACTTATGCGTGATGATGTAAGGTCTGAGCCAATTAGGAGCAAATTTACCTCATTTACTCTGTTCCATATTGGTCACATGTTGGTTCTCTTTGAGGACGAGGTCTTCGATGTTGAAATCTCATTCTCTCAGATGTTTGTTATAGGCTCATTTGATGTGATTTTGATAAACATTGAGATGGTTGAGGGCAGCAAGACGACGTTCGTCGAGTAACTCAAGTTGAGCTAATTGATCTTGACAAAAGTCATCATTAGAAATAATGTCATGCAGAGAGATGTGAAGAGATGGGATCTATACTTTGAGAGGTAGGATAGCCTCTATTCCATACACTAGAAAGGGGTAGCACCCGTAGAGGTTTGGATGCTAGTGCAGTAGGCCCACAAAGTGAAGGGAATGTGAATGTGCCAATCCCTTCCAGTGTTGTTGACCACCTTCATTAGAATTTTAGTTAAGATTTTGTTGGAAGCCTCAGCCTGCCCATTTGCTTGTGGGTAGTAAGGTGAAGAAAAGCTAAGTTTGATGTCAAAGGAGTCACAAAGTTTTTGGATAGTTTTGTTTTTAAATGAATTGCCGTTATCGGTGATAATTTTTTAAGGTACACCGAAACAACAGATGATGTGGGTGTATATGAAGTCGACAATTTTGTCGGCTTTTGTGGAGACGAGAGGAATAGCTTCCACCCATTTAGTGAAATACTCAGTGGCGGTGATGATGGACTGATGACGAAGAGACGAATAAGGGTTAATCTCGTCGATGAGATCTAAGCCCCACTGTGAAAAAGGCCAAAAATATTGAGCAACTTATAGGGCATGGCTAGGGAGATGAAGCAAGTTAGTGTGCTGCTGGCACTTGATGCAATGCCAAACATAGTCACTATAGTCTTGATGAAGAGTGGGCCAATAATAGCCCAGGTGAAGGATGCGCTTAGCAACCAAATTACCACTAAAGTGTCTACCACAAATCTTGTCGTGGACCTGTGTAATAGCATGAGAGGCTTCAGTGGAGGTTAGACAGCGAAGAAGAAGGCTGTCGAAACCTCTTTTATAGAGAAGACCCCATAGCATGGTATAGTGAGCTATGCATTTGATGAAAGCCCACCGTGCATTACTAGAGAGGTTTGGAGGAATGATATAATGAGCCAAGTAGTCCACAAGTTGTTTATACCACACATCCTATGGACTAGAGTCTATGGTGTTGACGAGGTTGATGTATGTGGAAATGTATGAAGGCAATGACACACGATGTACCATGACGTAAATTCTTGATGAGGATGATGAAGAGGGAATATGCAAGGCGAGGGAAGCCATGGTGTCAGCAAACTTATTCATAGATCGAGGAACAGTCTGCAAGAGGTGATGGTCAAAAGATGTTAGAAGGGTGTCAACACAGTGCTTGTACCTTTGCAAAATTTTGTTTTTGCAAAGATATGAACCATTGATTTGATTGACGACAAGTTGTGAGTCACCGAAGATGTTGATGGTCTTGATGCTTAAAGAAAGGGCGGTTTGAAGTCCCAAAATTAAGACTTCGTATTCAACCATAGTATTGATACAATCAAAGTTGAGTTTGAAAGATAGGGGCATGGGCTCACCCTCGTGTGGGATGAGGATGACCCCCGCACCTCCACTGAGTTGACATTTGGAACCATCGAAGAACATCATCATTTGGTAGAATGTGTCATCAGTCGAGAGAGTGGTGATGGATTCATTCGGAAACTCGCACTGAGAAGGTTGGTTGTCGGGAAGAGGGGCATATGCTAGTTGGTCAGCGATTGTTTTCCCCTTTATGGATTTATGCTAGATGAATTCCAAGTCAAACTCAGCAAGAAGCATGAGCCAACAAGCCATACACTGGTTTTGGTATGGCTTGGAATGAATGTATTTAAGAGGGTCAGTGTGAGTGATGACAAAGGTTTTGTGATTGAGAACATAGTGACGAAGCTTGGTGGCGGCAAAGAGTAATGCCAAATAGAGTTTCTCGGTATGAGTATACCGAGTTTCATAGTTGACAAGTGTTCAGCTTATGTAGTAGACCGCTTGCTCACGGTGTTGCTCATCTCGGTGCGCGATCATGGCACCTAACAAATGGTTGGTTATTGAGATGTAGAGGTAGAAGGGTTGGTCATCTTTAGGTGGAATGAGGACTGGTGCAGAGACCAGATAGCATTTAAGAGCTTCAAATGCCTCATGATAGTCCTTATACCATTTAAAGGAGACGTCCTTCTTGAGGAGATGATGAAAGGGTTGGCAGCGGTCAGAGAGCTGTGAGATGAAGTGACAGATGGATTGAAGCTTCCCTTGTAGATTGCAAAGCTGCTTGAGATTGGTCAGAGGTGGCATCTCGAAGATAGCACAGATTTTGGTGGGATCTATCTCAATGCCACGAAGAGAGACGATGAACCCCAGGAGTTTTCTTGAGAGGACCCCAAAGACGCATTTCTTGGGGTTAAGGTAGACAATATACTGAAAAAGGTGAGAGAAGATGATCTTGAGGATAGTCAAATGGTCGTGATGAAGCTTAGACTTGCCAAGTAGGTCATCCACATAGTCCTCCATGATTTTATGGAGGAGATCATGAAAAATGTAAGTCATGGCACGTTGATATGTGGCACCTACATTTTTTAGACCAAAAGGCATGACTCGATAACAAAAAGTCCCCCATGGGGTGATGAAGGTAGTCTTGTGCTGATCTTTCGGTGCAATCAGGATTTGGTTATATCCTGAAAACTCATCCATGAGTGACAACATCTCATGATCGGCCATGAGATCAACAAGTTGGTCAATGTTGGGAAGAGGAAAGTCATCTTTGGGACAGGCCAAGTTGAGGTTGCGATAGTCCATGCAAATTCAGATCCCCCTAGTTGCTTTGGTAATAGGGACAATGTTAGATACCCATTACAGATAATCAATGGGTTGGATGAAAGAGACAGAGAGAAGATGTTGAAGCTCCTCTTTAACAAGGAGTGCAATGTGAGGATGCATTTTTTGAAGCTTTTGCCTGATAAACTTAGCCTCTGGGTTTGTGACAATGTTATGGATGACAATGTTAGGGTCGATACCAGGCATGTCACCATAGGTCCAAGCAAAGGCCTTGTTATTATCTAAAAGAAATGTGGTATAGTCGATCTGCTCCTGGGCTTCCAAAGATTGACCAATCTTTAAGATGTGAGGAACATCGAAAGATGGAAGGTTAATGTCAATGGTTGATTCATTTAACATAACCTGCATTTCAGAAGGGAGGGAGTGCTGAATGAAAGAGTCATTGGCACCCATGTAGGTGAGAATGGCATTGTCATCTATGCAGTGGACAGTGTTAATGGTTACAGATTCATTGTCTATCATGTTGGGATAAATGAGAGGAAGAGACCTGGAGACCCCATTGAGTTGATAGGTTAGGGGTTCCAAGCGGATGGTGTTTATGCAAAAAAAATAGGAGGGATGGAAACCACTGACTCCATAGGTGAAGGGGGAATAGGTGAGCCTGGAGGAGATTGGTTGATGGTGGGTTCAGGGCAAAGGTTTGCAGAAGCCTCGGTGGGTTCTTAGAAACCCAGACCATATCATTTCTTGGCATTGTCATCATTGGGTGGTTTGATCAGCTGATGGGAGCCTTGTTCGTAGCACCTAAAGCCAAAACCCTTCCATGCACACTTATAAAGGTAGGTGTGAGCAAAGGCAGGGTTGCCAAGAAAAGAGAAGTCTGATGTGAATGGTTGAGGTGAGGAGAGAGGATTCCTGTCAGTAGGAGCTCGATCCAGCCCCCCATAGATGAGATTAGTTCGAAGGTTAGGAGGACCATAAGGAATGACCATTCTAATCCGATGGTCATAGCTTAGACTTTGATGAAGCTGTCCATACTCTTGTGGAGTTTGGAACATGTCTAGGGTAAGTAAGCGATATTCCCCAAGTGAAAGTCATTGGAAGACATCTTCCATGGGATCCTTGGTTGTCGCTTGAGAAGGTGATGTGAGGGCAACTGCCATTTGCATACTGGTTGAAGCTTCTACGGATGGAGGCAGTGTTTGGGTTGGTGTCTTGAGAGGAATGAGAACGTCATTTGGTCGATAGGTCATGTTACAAGTCTTGAAAGGGGATGGGTCGGTAGGAATGACATGGACTTGTCTGTCATGTTCAAATTTGACACAACGGTGAAGTGTAGAAGGGATGCAAGCCATGGCACAGATCCAGGGTCATCCTAATAGCATGTTATATTAGAATTCTCCCTTGATGATGTAGAAGAGCTCTGAGATTATGTGTGGGCCAATGCAAATATGGAGGATGACGGTGCCAATAGTGTTAGCGGTGGTGTCATTAAAGGATCGAAGGATTGTGTCAGTTTTTGATACGCAATTCTTGGGGAGAGCCAATTGATCAAAGGCGTGGGTAGAAATGATATTAATGCTGGCACCCCCATCAATCATAACTCACTTAATGTAAGTTCGATTAATGTAGGCTGTGATGAAGAGGGTAGCGTCTTGATCTTCCAAGGTAGAGGTAGGAATTTTAGAATCACTGAAAGTGATAGAAGCGACAGGGGATAAAGAATGGACCAAGGCAGCTAGTGGTTGGGGGTCTTCGGGTTGGACCTTCGCTACTTGTAAGGCTCTGATTAGAGCTTGACGATGCTAGGGTGCACTTTGGATGAGGTCATACAAGGTCATCTTCACGGGCATTTGGTGAAGTTATTTTAACATAGAGTCATGGATTGCCCCTGAAGAAGAGGGTTGGGATGCACCCAGGATGGAAATCTTGGGCTTTGGTGGTTAAGGTGGCTGGACAAAAGGGTAGGTCCAAGGAATAGACTCTTTTTCTTTTGCCTTATCCTTTTGTGACCTAGTGGTTATGTGGATGACGTTAATTTCAAAGAGAGGGGGCAAAGGAGATGGAGGGGTCATGGCCTGCTGATGAGATGTCAATGTGGTTGAAGAGGTTGGAGGGATATGGGAAGGTGTCGGGGGTCGGTCAACAGTGTCCTCAAGAAGAAGAGTGTCTTTCTCCATGTAGCAGCTAATAATGGCCTTGAGGGCACAGTAATCCTTGGTATCATGTCCTGGCGTATGATGATATAGGCAAATCTTAGTATCGTCGAACTAGGAAGGTTTTGACCTGAGGGGTTGGAATGGCTTGATAGGCGGAAGGGTTATGCTAGAGGTCTGTAAAAATTAGCGCAATATCAAAGCGTATGAACCCACTAAGGGGTCTGTGTTTGTTGATGTGTGAGATGCTGGTGACTTTTGCTTGGGAGGTGTTGAAGGAGGCTTCTGTACCACCTTTTGGGTTGGTGGTGTGGCAACATGTGAAGACGACACTTTCTTCATGAGAGGTGTCGAATTTTTCAGAGAGTGTAGGCTTGTGGTAGGCAAAGGAAGTAGTGGAGGTAACTTGTTTTGGTTAGAGGTTGGAGTGGGGAGGACTCCTATTAGGGAAGGGTGAGGGCCCAAAATGGAGGGCAATGTTGATGGTGGAGGAGGGGTTCACTGCCATGGCTTAGCAGTCTTCTTTGGTTTGGTTTGAGGATTGTTATTGGGCGAGGCAAGGTTCAAGTCTACCTTCACTTGCGGGTGAGTGAGGTTAGTGACGGGGTGAACACCGAGTGACTTGATGGGTTTTCATATGGTGGATGAGGGTTTATGTTCTGATGTGACTGGTTGAGGTTTTGAAGGTTTAGAAGTGGAAGTCTGGTCATTATTGGAAACTTTTGGAGATTTTGTCACAAGAGAGTCGGTGGCATGAGATGAGACAGGCTGGGTAGGATGAGGAGCTTTGAGTCACTCCCATAATGCCTGATGTTCCCCTTTCCTCAGTTGGAGAAGTCCTAGTTTCTCTACTAATCGAGAGAATGGTTGGGAAGATGTACGATGAGACTTTGGTCCTTTAGAAGATGTGGATGGTTGCGAGGCCAAAAATGTGTTAGGTGTGGCAGTCTCAGATCCAAGGTGTGGGGGAGTTATAATTGGATTGTCATTGGTCAAAGAAGATGGAGAGACAGGTTCTTCTCTTGGTGGAGAATGAACTGGAGAATGTGGCTCCTCAAGAGGGTAAAGGGCAGGGATGATTGTGCCTTCTACGGGGGGTTGAGGAGTAGGAAGGGTAGGGTCCTCCATTGGTAGGAGGAATGATGAAGGTGAGGCTGGTGGTGCTGGTATGGCCAAGGCATCCTCCAATATAAGGGAAGTTGATGGAGAACTAATAGGAGAAGAGGATTAATCCACGTGTGATGGACTAATGGGTGGACTAACCTCTTGAGACTCTGAGAGAGGTTGGTCAGATATAAGAGGTGAGACCATGTTGACTGTACATATATTATGTTCTTTGGAGTCATTAGTCATGGTCTGCACATTGTTTTGGCCAGGAGGGTGATTGGGAAAGGGTTGTTTAAGGATGTCTATGCTTTGATTAGGTGGCACATTTGGGTTGTCTAAGACAAGGTCACCTTTATCAAGCATGTCCTGAATGATGTTCTTGAGAGTCTTATAGTTGCCCGTGTCATGGCCTTTAACACGGTGGTAATTGCAGAAGTCATTCTCCCTATACCACGCAGGGATAGCATGTGAGGGATCGAATTGAGGAGGCTGTCAAATTTGGGGGAGATTGAGGACTCCCTGTTTAACAAGTTTATCCAACACAGATGCGTATGATTCTCTTAGTAGAGTATACTGACGCTGCACATATCTTTGCTAGAATTGTTTGGTAATGTAGTCTGATGTGGAAGGTTGAGATTGGTTATTTGTTGAAGAAGATGATCTAACGACTATAGCATTTGCTAATGCCTTAGATTTGGAATTAGAAGAAGAAGGTTTAGAGGAAGAGTCACTGGACTTGGAGTTGGGGTTTTTACTCTGCAACTTGACTTTGTTTTCCTCGACAGCACGTAGGTCAAGCTTTCTAGCCATCGTGAAAGCCTCGTCAAAGGTGCAGAATGTCTGGACCCACAAGGTAGAAGAGATGTGCTTGGCACATGCTCGAGAGAAAAGTTTGATGAGCTTGGTTTGGGGCAAAGAAAAGGAGAGCTGATTAATGAGGCCTCTCTAGTGAGTAACAAAATCAGCTATGGATTCATCCTCAAACTATCGAATAGAATACCGATCTATGATTGAGACCTTTTTAGTGATATTAATAGAAAAGTGGTCAAGGAAGAGTTGGGCTAGCTGGGTGAATGTGAAAAGAGAATGGCTAGTGAGAGAGCTGTACCAGTCAAGAGCAGCACCAGCAAGCGACATGGGGAACGTGCATAACAACAATGCATCATCATGCGCTATGAGATAACAAGCATGTCTAAATGCTCGTAGGTGATGTTACGGGTCTTCCTTACTCTGGAAATGAGTAAATTTAGGAAGTTCTCACTGACTGGGATACGGCCAGATCGAGACAGAGGGATGGATGGGTTCATTGCAAATTTGCTCATATGAGAGGGCATTGCGTGAACCAAAAATAGAGGTCTCGAGACTAGACATTTTGTCCATCAGCATTTTGATTATATTAGCTGACGGATTGATGGGTGGAGCACCCCCTAGGTTGTAGGGCATTTGAAAGGTATTGAGAGGAGCATATGACGTGGTTAGTTGCGCTTGTGTAGGTGCAACATATGGGTAGCTAGTTATTGGGGCAAATGTTGAAGCCAAGGGTACTTATGCTATGGGGTTGGTGGGCACAAATTGGATAGGGGCCGTCAAAGGTAGTTGAGGAGTGGCCACACTTGTTGAAGGGTAGGCAGTTACTCTTGTGTTGATAGGTGCAAGAGTAGGGGGGATAGAGACCACTAGGTTTTGGAAGGGTGTAGAATTTGGTTGAGTAGTTTGAGGTTGAGGGGGTGCCAAAACCCCCATGGAAGTAGGTCTAAAAGGAGAGGCTAAATTTTGAAGATAGGACACGGTCGGGTTATTAGTTGAGATGTTGGCTTGATTGTCTATAGGTTGAATTATGGGCACTGTTGATATGGCTGATGTCTCGAGTAAGGAGGTTGGCATCCCATAAATTAGGTTGCCTGAAGAGTCTCGTGTTTGGCTTCTCATGAGATAATGTTGAAGGGCCTTGACATTGAGATCAAGGAACCTTTCAAAGTCTTGGTCCCCCTCAAGGACAGTGGGAGGCTGAGTCGGGGTCGGTTGAGTAGGAGTTCATTCAATTTCTAAATGATACTCCATTAGAGGACTAGTTATGGATGGTGAAGGCAAAAGCGGTTGTTGCCTTGCATGGTCAAGAAGAGGCTTGGTTTGATTGCATGTCAAAACCATTCAAGGCAAGAAAAGGTCAGGTTTTAGAAACTATGTTTTTCAGTCTCAAAAAACCAGAATGGGTGTTGGACAGCAAGAAAGTTAGATTTTTAAGCTTGCTATTTTGGGAAAAAAGTTTTGGATAGAGATCGACGTCAGTTGAAAAACCAATATCGGTGAAACAGACTACCGATGTCAGTCAGATGATCGATGCCGGCGAAGAAAGGTTGCCGACGTCGGTGGTAAAACCGATGTCGGTTACTGTGTTTTCCAAAAACTCAAAAAAATTGAAAGTTTTTTTGGAAAAAAGGAAAAAAATGTTCTCACTAGCTCAAAAAACTAGATGGGAACAGAAAAGATGAAGAACACAAGCAGATCCTAAGTGTTAAATCCCTAGGAATAAATTATTAAGATCATGGTGGCTTATGCCTTAGAATATGTTTAGGAGATTGACTTTTGAGACGGGTCTTAGAAGTAGTCTAGAGCTAGTTTCGGGTTTGTTTCGGTGCTCAAGATTTTGTGTTAGGTTCCGTACATGGCCTGGTGCTAGGATCTTGCTCACCTCACTTCACGAACCTAGAGCCGAGCTGGGCCGCTTAGCCAAAATATACTTCCCCTATAGATTATCCTCTGCCAGAGAACAGAGTGGGCTTTCCCCTTGGTAGTGAAGTCCAAGTGGGATTGCTGGGATGGGTAAGGTATCCACTGGGTGATGAAATCCCAGTCGGGCCTTGTCTCAGGTAAGTTTTAATGTTTGATTTGTGCAAGTGATTTGGTTGTGTAACATAAGTGGCCTACAATCAATTCATGATGCGGTTGTTAATTACTAGATGTGTGGACTAGATATGCATGCAATCAGAAATGAAATGCAATGTATTGTAAGCCCAAAATGAAATATGAGTTCGGATGAAAACAAGTTGAGAAAGGGTTGAAGAGTATGACTTTTGACTACTCTAAGATGCAAGAAAAGAAAGAACAAGAATGATTCTTTTTAATTTTTACTGATATTGTCTTTTAGAAGAGATAGAAGAAAGAGATGTAAGGAGAAACCTAATGCACCTATATGAAAAGAAAGAAAAGAACCCAAGGAAGACCCTAGGGTCCCACCGGGCGTGCCAGAATGTTTCTATATGATTTTTGCTTTCACATTCAAAAAGGAAATGAGAAACTAAGAGAAATGGTCTAGGGCTTGTATGTACCTGGATGAAGTCTTGCGCACCAAATTCAGACGATGAAAGGAACTCCTCTTTGGTTGTGGAGGATGACACCTGTAGAAGATAGAGACTAAAACATGAAAATGGTTAGATGGCTAGAAAGTGGACTGCCAAGCGAAAGCTTGGTCCTTGAAGTGCAAAGACTTCTCGGGGGATGACAGTCCACTATTAAAAAGCAGAATATTGATAGAAACATAAATGATAAAAACAAAAATAAAGAAATGAAAGCAAATGCGTACTTGTTTGCAGCAATCTGCTTTGCACAGTCGCTGACGTTGGTGGTCTTGCCGACGTCGGTAAAGTAAGGTCACCGACGTGGGTTAGTATGCCGATGTCGGTAGGGGTAATGGTCAAGGTTAGTCGAGGCAATGGCCTGGGACAAGTTTCAAGGCTGGGTTCAGGGCCATCTGGTTAATAGAATGGTCTGCAGAATGGTCTGTGGTAGTTTGAGAGTTTGTGTAGGGTGGTAAGATAGTAGATAGAATCTTTAGGAATAACTAAAGTAGAGGGTATGTTGTCAGAAAAAGGGGTAAAGGGTAGTAAAAAGGCCTCTCAGCCTTTTTGGGAAGCAGTTTAGTCAGGTCAACCAGAATGATCTTGGGAGGGTCTGTAGGTCTCTGATAGCTTGTGCTGAGTTGATTCGACAAAGAGTATTGTCTGAAGAGAGACTTAATGGGTGTCAGAGGAAAAAAAAGGGGAATAAGGGTGAGAGAAGGCTTTTTAGCCTCTCCGGGAAGAACAAATAAGGTTGTGTCAAGGATGCTTGGAATAGACAGTAGACAGAATGCTAATATATTTGAAATGACATTGAAATAAAAATAGTACAAATACTTAGCTGTGACACGAGTTGGCAGAGGTGCAAGAGCTGTGTTTCCATTGTGGCTGGTGATGGAGATGTCATGCAGTCCTCAACCCTGTGTGGAATTGCTAGTGCAAGATCTCAGTCCCTGGAAAGTGCTATCAAGAATGTTGATACCTGCAAGAAAAAAAGAAGCAAGAAGGCTGGAAAGCAAGAGCACAAGAGTTTTGTTTTGTCGGAAGAGGATTCTAGAGTCGTGATTAGCCGTATAGTGATTAGATTCATGATTATCTCGAGTGAGAGGTAAGAACTCGGTTTAAGTAAACCGACATTAGCGATCCCACTGGCGTCGATCGACAATTGACCGATGTCGGTGGGTGGAGAATGAGTAAAAGGGCCATCAAGCCCGTTTTCCATCTACCAAGTGCATAATCCTTGGAGAATTATCGAAGGTTGGGATAAATACGCACGAGAGTTGGTTAGGAGGTTGGAAAGGAGTAAGAATAGGTCTTGGGTGAGTCATAGGGTGGGAAATGGTCCAAGGCGAGGTGTCCTAGGTGAGGTGTTATGGGTGATGTGTCAAAAGGGGGGGTTAATTCAAAATAAGTTATTATTTTAAATTAGTAATTGTGTGGGTTAGGAATGGGTTAGGAATGGACCAAGGGGGAGGATGACCAAGGGTTAGACACGATTTCGGTGTCTACAATGGCCACCTAGACGTCCTTATCTTACTCTTAATGTTATGACTAGTTATAGTTATATAAAATATGATGATGATTAACATGATATTATTGGTTGTCATTTCTTGCTAACCTATTATGTTTTCACTTAAGCTATCTTTGTTTTCATGTACATAGTTTTCTTTAGATTATTTATTTCCTTTCTTTCTTTATTTTATTTTCTCATTTACTTTGGCCTTCTTATTAATTTATTTTCTATATGGATTTTTTAAATCCTTGTTGTTGTTTAAGCCTTCTTTTTTACGTGTTTACCTACTTAGGCATTTATTTATTCTAAAATTATTATAGCTTTCCCATGTTCTTTGCATGTTCTTAATTAAAATTTGAATTTACCTTTTTCCTTATTCACTCTTATATTTTGGTTATCCACTATTTTAGGTTTTCTTCCACATCTTCTTATATTTATTATATTCTTTGAGTTTTGATTTTCCTCACTATCCTTATTTGTTTCTTGTGGTTCCTCCTTTATGTACATATTTCATCATTCTTCTAGACTTTTCCTTTATTGAATTGTACTAATTTAGTTTGTTTATTTCCTTTTCCTTTATTTGATGTGTCCCATCCCAAAAGCCTTGTTAACTTCTACATTATGAAAACACATTATATTGAGATAATATTCCTAATAATGTGTGTAGTTATGATGGAAGTTATAGGTTAGTATGGAGACCCCCTTTCTTCCTCTTGTTTTTGTTCCTTTTTTCACTTTATGAGAGTAGTTGATTTCTATAATTATTTCATGTCATCTAAATCTTATCTTCCTTTGTATTTTAGTTTTGGTGGGTACATAACATGTTATATTAAAATTATCCACCCATTAAAAATAGGTTACATTGCTTACATACATACAACATATGTTATTGCCAAGATAAATATAAGATTGACACACATATATAATTATGCATTCACAATTGGTTGGGAGAACCTTCATGTTTTTTGTAGAAGTTTATCCTACTAGAACTTTAATTTATATGTTTTGTGTTTATAATTATCATATTGAATTTTCATGTGGTCTTAAAAATGTTGGATTATCTTGATTATTATATTTACCTTTTTTATACTTAGAGCTTCTATGTATGCTCATGTACCCAATATACTTGCACTTTAGTGTTCATTTGTGTTTAGTTATATGTATGATATGTGTGTTTTATATATTTTTGCTTCCATTGTGCCTAATTTTCTATATTTATATGCTTACTATTGGAATACCTCTATTTTTTTCTCTACGATTGATGTGTACTCTTTGCTTCCTTTGTATAATATGTGTTGCATGCTTGTGTTTTTATACTCTATGTGTTATGTTTATCTTTTTTATTTGTTTGATAGCATGCTTTATTTATGTTGAATGTGCCTTCCTTGCTTTCTATATTTACTCTATTTTGTTATATGATTAGTTCTATTATATATATCATGCACATTTTTGTTTTTATTTTCCATGATCCATATCTTGAAGATTCCATTTATTAACAAACTGATACTTATTCCCACCATGGGAAATCTTTTGGATAATTTTTATCTCTCTATTTTCTTTATTTTCAAATACCTAGAGTAGACTCTATCCATGCATATGTTTTTCTCTTATGATATAGGAAACCTATAATAAGATTTGATAAGTATGAGATTTTATTTTTAGGACACATGAGCATGGTTATTTATTTTAGGATACTCACGACCCTTCATGATAGCATTTAGGTGATATCTATTTTATTTGCCTTTTAGGTCATTATCATTCTTATATTTTATTTGAGAACTCTTATGGATTTTGATGATTGAGGCATCTTTTATGAACCATGTGGGTAAGATTATTTATTTTATTCTAATATATATGTATGCGCACACATTAAAGTGTGGCATTATGTATAAATGTAATTTTGGTCAATTGGTAGCTTTGATTTTCAAACTACATTTTTTCAAATTAATTATGTATTTTGTAACTATCAGTTCATATGAGGATCATATTGGCATTTTTTCATTGTGTTTCATCCCTATTCTACCCTATTTTTCTTTTCCCCTTTCTCTCTCCTCATCTTTTTTCTATAATTATTATTATGTTATTTTAGGTCTACTTCCTAAAACCATACACCTTATTGTTCTAGTGCAGGCCCTTGTGATCCTTGGTTTTGGTTTCACATGACTTATGTTACATATTGTTTATCCTTTCTTACTTGTTATGTGTTGGATTATATGACAATTTAGTCCTAATTTGAATTTGATAAGTCTATAAATATAGAGTACATTAATAAATATATGACATGAAATGAAATATAATGAGACATGAATTGAAAACAAGATTAAAGTATATGATGAATAATTGAATGTGTGCATTTACAATAGAATTTGATTCAAGAATTGACATTTTCATTTGCATTATGATGCTTGCCACACTAGCATAAAATTTCATATAGGAATTCGGGCTTGCATCGATGAATTACTCACTAAATTATATTGAGTGTTGTATTCTAAATTCATACCAAGATAGGGACTTGATAATAATGGAGGGATAACATAGGCATGTCATTAAATCCCCAAATTTTATTGGTATTTTATGAGTTATTAAGGTTGAAAAAAGTTCATTTTCATAGGCATATGCATACAATTCAAGAAAAATGAGCTAACTTTTGAAGTCATGAAGTAAGGGATCATGGTTATGCATTAAATTTTATGAAGTTACATGATCCTATAATTGATAACTCCATGGTAATGGTAAGCCCATAACCATTCCAAATGTTTTGTTTTTCTAGGAAATTTTCTTTATTCGTCCTAAGCGTTTTGGGTTTTGTTCATCTTGTAATTTTGACTTATTTTTTTGTGCTTATTTCTTCAACTATCTAGATATTCATGAAAATTTATATATTATTCTTAAACCCTCTCCATGAAATTCCTATTTATTCTATAACATTCCTTATTTCAATTAGGTTTAATTTTTATTCATTAGAGTAAAGCATATTTTCCTGTATTGCAAGTAATGTAGGTAATGGTAATACATTTTAATGTGAAAACATTTTTCATACATTACAAGAAGCATATTATAGATACATAAAAATTTAGAACCATATGGATAAGAGGCATATAGGGATATATAACATAACTACCATGATAAGAAACACATCAAACACTTGAGCATGTTAGATACAATAGTAAATAAAGTAAGTAAAAAAATTGATGTGACAGTAATCATAAAAATGAAGAAAGATACATATATAGACATCACATACATAAGCATGGAAATTATATTACTAATGTATAAAAATAAATGAGTAACCTATGATCTAACAAGGACATGCCCTATATTTCACCTAGATTTTACACTATTAAAACATAGAATATCCATAGCCCACTATGAACCTAAAATATATTTAAAACTTTTCATCTGTCATGATAATTTCATTAATATCATATATGAAAAATAAATAAACCAATGATTTTATTTATATCCATAGGAAATTAACATGAAGTGTGTGTTATAATAAAATCACAAGGTAGAAAATATTTCAATCAAATAAGAAACATAATAAAAGACACATAATAATTCATAGCATAACATTTCATTATAGATGACAAGCATGGACAAGATTAATCAATATTATAGACATAAATTACAATAAAATTATAAAAAGAATTATGAGAATTAGGTATACATATGGAGTGTTGATACACCTTAAATTCAAGACATGATAAAGCATTCATTAAAGCATCATCTTCACTGCTCTTAGTTCTTACAATTTTATTACTTTTAAATCCCTTTGATTGTCTAGTGGTAATAGGTTGTATCTTTTGTCTTTTTTGTACCTTTTTAAAAAGGGATATACTTATGCATTTTCAATTTATGATATATTTATTTAGATATTAGCCTTGGTTCCTTACATGTTAAGCCTTATTTTTGTTGTTGTCTTTTGTAAACTCTTTGACTCTATGAATTGTAATAACTTGGCCCTTGTCCAAATTTTAGACATTGATTCATAGTGGATGGAATTTATTTCACTTGATGCATCCAAGGTCTACCAAATCACATGTTGTAAGATCCATTTATAGGTATTGCATGGAATAAACTATTAATTTTATTTGGATATAATTTAATCAATAATTTGATACAATCAAGAGGATCTCTACAGATTTCATCAAAGTTTGTAATAATTTTGAGGATACATGCTAAATCATTTGTACTAAGTCTAAGACTATATATAAATTTGGTGCATATATTAAAAATAGAACCACTATAAATTATTATTCCATCTTTCATTTTCATATATTAATTATCTTATGAATAAAGGTTTAGCATATTAACTATAATATGGGTTATCAATTTCACAGTATGCACCTAAATCTACTTACCTTGATAATTATACTAATTCCACTAATATAACCTATAACTATATTACCTAGCTAATTAAATAATATCATATTTCATATTTCCCACATCTCATAAATCTTATTCTACCATTAAAACCAATTAATCATCCTCATTAGTCTACTAACTAAGCCTACTTACCTACTAACCTACCCATTAACCCACTTGCCAATTTAAAAATACATTTTATTCACCTACCCATCTACCACTTTATTAAACTAGCTATTCCTACATCCTTACTCCCTAATGGAGATTATAGAATTGGAGAATTCTATAATCTCCTATAATTTAACCCTTCTCTCTAGAATCCTCTATTCTAGAGGTTTCCAAGGAAGTAAAAATTCCTTGGCCATTGATCTCAATGACTCAATATTAAATTTGAGTCATTGATTTTCCCTCCATGGCTTATATAAGCAAGATAATCCCTTTATGAAAAATAACTTAGAGAAATTGAATCTATATTGCAACCTTGAGAGACAATAAGCATCCTTCATACTTGCATTATCCAAGCATTCATATAACATTATCAAAGCCATCATCTATTGAAGCCATTGTCAAGCATAATAAGGCAATCCAACAATCTTCTTATTTTGCACTCAAATTAGTTTGAAAACCTTGGAGGGGAGCTATAAGAGGTAAAATGGTGGTAAGTGATTTCATTATAAGCATCTAATTATCTCTTTATCCTCTCTATTTGATGTTATTTGCATTTTGGGTTTTATTGTTAAAAATAGTAATATAGAAAGAATCCAAAATTCCTACTACATCTTGGTGACCATAGTGGAAGATACTCCCTAAATCTAACCTCTTGATCTTGATGGAAGTGATCTAGAAGCTTGTAGGTACAATTAAATGAGAATTAAAGGCCAGATTTTGAAAAAATCATCACATACAAGATAGTTATGGTTTTGCATTGGTATTCATGATTTTGAAATTGTGGTCTTGTATTGAGATAAGCAATATTACATTAACATTATATTTTAACTATTAATAGCTTTGGGTTTTGATAGGTTTCTCACTTTTGTGTAATACAGGTCATTCATGAAGGGGAAGAGTAAATTCTCTAAACCAAGCATTAGACAACACCCTATACAGACTTATACCCCACCATACCTTCACATATATTAGGTATTCCCCTAAAAACCTTTATGTAAACTTATCTTAGGACCCTTCAGTCATAACATGCATTTCACTATCAGAGTCAGGATCTAATCCTAATAAGCCATTAAGTGCATATGGGGTCAAGAGGGTTAGGTTCATTTTGTAATGGGTCACCATCCTATAGCCTCACCCATGAATCCATTAGATGGTGCAAATGTCAGGTTATATACCCTTTTTTAGTTTACTAAATTAAGATTTTATGGTTGAGTATGTTATTTGTGTATCGTGCTTAAACATGTATTATTTTTTAATTAAGTTGACTATTTGCATTGTTATCTTAAAACACCTAGTCTTACCCTAAGATGTAAACCCATCCTTAAATCCCATCATAACATTCATCTCATAACTTCCATTCACACCTTTTAAATACAACATTAGTCTTGAAACCAAATCTTAATGGTCACCCCTCCCTCTAACCTTCATTATCACTTTCAAACCCATTGACTAAGAATTATTAAAATACATAGCCTTGTCAAGACTTTAATCTATCACCCATCACTTCCCTATCACTGCCTCTTCATAGCTAACACCCATACAATCATTATTTTTCTAGTGATAGGTACTTGATCACTTCATCTTCTAATCCTCTTTCTAGATTAAACTCTTGTAGGGTTTTGTCTTTTGGTAATCCTTGGTCGTTTCAATCTTCACCTCTTTTTAAATTAAAAAACACCACATTTCCAAATTATCTGCTTTGACCACCTTTATATTTGTTCTTAGACCCAGCTAATAGTCCAAGTCACATCATATCCCATCACACATAATCACTTCCACTATCCAATATGCCAATCCAAACCCATGCCCAACTTTTTAAGATGGGACAAGTATCCAAGTAAGATAATGAATTTTTGGGGAATGTAGGTGATCAAAATTAGGATCGTGATGATACACATAGTGATATACACACTCTTCGAGGATAATATAACTACTTGATAAATAACTTCTTCCATAGTGATGAAGTTAGAGCATGATTTATCATATATATATATGAAAACCATGACTAGATTCTAGCTCAAGTCATTGGAATGGGTGGAACACTACCCCCAAGCTTTGATCACAACATTTTGCAACATTTAGTTTGTCCATCCATATGACACAACACTCCCCACCAACATGTTCATACTAATTAAGCACCTGAATAAGAGGAACTTGTGGACCATGAACAAGAACTTGAAGATCAAGAACAATAGTTCCCTCTTCTAAATAATCATGTCAAGACTAATAGGAGATAAACTACCCTAGAGGATCGATTGGACCAACTCATACAAAAAATTAACTCTTTAACCTCCTCATTATGTACCCAAAATTTACAACCATCCTCCCCATGCCAAAATATCCACAACTCCAATAGACCATCCATAAGTCATGCTCAAACCTTTAATCCTCTTGGAGATCCCTCATGTACACAAGAATGGAAAATGATTAAAGAGACTCTCCAATAAATTTATCCTCTCTCACAAGTAATGAAATATAAATATGAATATTTTTTCTCTTCTCCCTTGGATATGAGCATTCTACAAATTCATTTCCCACCTCACTTCGAGGTACCTAAATTTGTTTGAGTATAGAGGGAAATGTGATCTGCGTGATCATGTCCAAGAATTTTATGTGGCTTATCATGAGGTTACATACGATGACACCTACATACTATGATTGTTCCCAAAAAGTCTCATAGGATCATCCCTAGAATGGTTGATGCATTTTCCAAAGGGCTCTATATCAAGTTTTAGAGAGTTAACTAAAAACTTTGTGAGACATTTATCATTGAATATATAACATGACATCTCCATTATAGACCTCTAAAACACTAAATAAAAGAATGGGGAAAGTTGGACCTTTTTCTTACAATGTTGGAGAAGCTTAACAAGCTACTTCTGATGCACAGTACCAAAGAAAGGGTTCACTAAAATATTTTTTGACAACCTCAATATAGACCTAAAATATCAGTTAAAACTCCAATGTGCCAAAACTTTCAATGAAATTATTCAAAAGGGAATACAAATTGAAATAACACTTATTGAAAAGGGAAAAATTAAATTAATACCCTAAATGAGCATAATTAACATTAGTATAATTCATTTTTAGGAAAATAAAAAATATTTAATAAAAATAAGAATGTTATGGGAGATGGAGTAACATATTCCAAACATGTTCAAACTGTGCAAAAGAGGACTCCCACAAATCAACAAAATACCTCCTTCATCTAAGTACCATAAGGTAAACCAAAGCCTCAAACATGAAGAATACATATTATCAGCGTTGTAGTGCCTATTGAAGTAGTACTTCAACAATTGATAACTACTAACATGATTACTCTTCCTAAAATTTGACCTTTGGATGATAGTAAACCTTAACCTGACTGGTATCATGAAGATGAATTCTATCAATACCATAGAGTCAAAGGTCATGACATTGATAAATGCATGAAATTAAATCATTATATTCAATACCTCATTAAAAAAGGTGATATTGAAGTAAAGGGGAAAATTACTCCTAACCAGTTAAAGAATCAACAAATCAATATTTATTAGTGCCCTTTACCCAAGCATGGTCAAAGATAAGGAAATCCACCTAAAAACTAGAGTTAGGCATCCATTTACAATCATATGTATTATCATACCATCCCATACCACTATGTTAAAACCATTAAAATTTGTAGCCCATAAGAGCCCACTCTACCATCATCCACCATATTAAAAATCAACTTGGTCATAGCTAACTACATTATTACTACCCAACGTAGCAAAATAAAAGTTCTTAGAGTACCACCAAAGGACTCATCTACATATACGTATCAAAAATTCAATATCTCCAAGAAAGTCTTAGTATCTTTTGATCAACCTAATGATATCATCAAGCAACTTGAGAAGACCCTCACTCAAATCTCACTTATGGATCTTCTCAAAACATCATCTGAGCATTAGTAAATCTTCAATCAAGACTTAAATGATCTAAAATTCATATAAGCTATTGAAACTAGTCAGTCCAAGCATTAGTGTGTCTCCTTCATATAAAAACACATTCAATTCTTGGAACATACTTCCCATTGGCCCAAATCATACTACCCATTATAAAAATCTACATTTCCAACCACTGTATTCCCTAGGTACTCATAGACAAAGGGTCTACATTAAAATTATGTAATTTAGATATATTAAATAAATTGAGGTATTCTAAAGCTTCTTTAGGGCCTACTCTGATCGTGATTAAAGCATATGATGATAATGAAAAATTATCCGCAGGCACCATCTACCTTCTCATTACTATGGGACCCATGGTATATGAGACCTTGATTCATGTTGTGGATGTTGATTTTCTATATAATTTATTATTGGGCCACCCATGGATGCATGAGATGTAAATAGTCCCATCCGCTCTTCACCAATGTCTAAAATTCCCTCACTCTAGTATAGAAGTAGCCATTCTCAAGGAAATTGAGCATTTTTGTAGCTACCAAATGGATTAATCCCAATCCTCCTATTATTGTCCTAACATGGATAGTTCCACTCTAAACCCAAAAACTACCAAATATATACATCTCAATGATCTAGTACCCATTTTTGAGCCATTACCTAATATTACATAACTTAAAATCATATCCACAAGATGTAGGGAATATGAATATAAAAGCTTTTATGTAGGTAACCTACCTCTTTCCCTACAAAGCTACGTGCCCCAAACTATGAGGAAGATCAATCATGTTAGCTATCAATTTGGATTGATGGATTTTTCTAGTGCAGTAATATTATCAAAAGAATATATCGATGAATCTTATGAATCATGGCTTATTCTATAAAATGAGGCCCTGACATCTCACAGACAAAGATACCCCCATATTATGATAATGTTACAAAATATGCATTATCAAAGAAAAGGACTAGGGAAACATGAGTAAGGTAGGATTGATCCCATAATAGTTTAATAACATCCATAATATCTTGGTTGAGGGTATAAACTACTTAACAATGACAAAAATAATATCATTGCAAATATTACTTCAGTCCCTAAGGAGCCTCTTTCTAATGAAGAAATCGAGATGGTATCCACTTATAGTATTTACAAAGAGATTATTAACACAAACCTTTTCTAGGATACCACTATCTCCACCATTGACATATCCCTCTACTACCCCTCATTAATTAAATGGAATCAATGTCAGGAGCCATCCTTTGACATATTTCAAAATGATGAGGCTATTTTATAATTTTTGGGAGCAAAGGATTTCATACCTTTCGATGATCATAAGAAAGGATTTTCTATGAATATCTATCAATAATATTATTTATAGGAACAACAAGTTCCCCTTAATTAAATAAAAGAAAAATAATCTAAAGAAGAAGAGCCACCTAAATATTTGGAAGATTCTATACAAATTTTAGATGAATCAGAATCTTATGATGAAATAAACACAGAGCTCCTAGAATATTTTTATTTTGAAATCCAAGATTTAGCATTACCTCCCACTTATCTCCAAGATCAATCACCCTCTTTCATTGTGAAGGTGATCTAATTAAACATTGGAACTAAAGATCATCCTAAAATAGTCAAACTGGGGGTAACTCTCACACCTGAGGAGCATTAAATTATTATAAAGCTAATCAAAGAATTTATAGATATATTTACATGGTGTTATTCAAACATGTTGGGAATTTATCCCTCCTTAGTTTTGAATCATTTGGATTTTCATATAAATCCAAACCAATCAAGCAAAAATTATGTAAGATGCACCCAAAATTGGCCCTACTAGTTAAGGAGGAATTACAAAAATTATTGGAAGTAGGATTTAACTAGCCCATTTATTATTTTGATTGGATATCCAACATTATTCCTCTAGCTAATCTGCAAAGAGGGATTCAAATTTGTATTTAATTTTGGAGCATCAATAAGGCATATACTAAAGATGACTTCCCCCTCCCAAACATAGATATGATCATGGACTCAATAGCTAGATATGAAATGTTATCTCTCATGGATGGATTTTTAAGCTACAACGAAATCAAAATGATGCCCAAGGATCAACATAAGATAACCTTCATTAATCCATGGGGGAATTTCTATTACCAAGTCATGCCCTTTAATCTCAAAAATTTGGGTGCTACTTATTAATGGGCAATGATAGTTATTTTCCATGACATGATGCATGACATAGTTGAATATTATGTGGATGATGTTTTGGGGAAGTCTAGACTCAAATCTGAGCATCATGCAGTCCTAAGATGGATCTTAAAGTGGCTATGGAAATATAAATTTAGATTGAATCCAAAGAAATGTGTATTTGGCATCATCTCAAGCAAGTTATTAGGATTTATTGTATCTAAGAGGCATAGAAGTAGACCCAGCTAAAGTCAAAACCATTATGCAAATGCCTCCTATTCATAATTTGTAGTAGCTTAGGAGACTTCAAGGTAAGTTACAAGTTATTAGGTGGTTCATCTCTCATCTCATAGATAAATTCTAACCCTTCACCTATATCTTAAAGAAGGGGACCCATTTTAATTAGAACTATGACTGTGAATAAGCCTTTAATAATCTCAAGCAATATCTTACAAATTCACCTATGTTATCATCACCCATCATGAGAAGGCCCCTACTCTTATATATCTCTACCACACCTTATGAGATAGGTTCCCTACTTACACATCACAATAATGAAGGAAAGGAGTAGGAAATTTATTATCTTAGTTGCACTTTGATTTCACATGAGCTGAACTATACTCCCATAAAAAAACTTGTCTAGTCATGTCTTTGCTTTGCAAAAACTTCGACATTATATGTTAAATAGTTAAGTTTATCTCATCGCTAAAGTTTATCCTCTCAAATATCTACTATCAAAAACATCTCTCACAATATGAATGGCTAAATGGATAATGTTATTCAATGAATTTGATATGGAATACATTCATCAAAAGGCTATTAAAGGATAGGCCATTATGGATCAACTCATAGAGGCACCCCTTATGGTGACTAAACCTCTTGTTACAACCTTCCCAGATGAATCCATAATGAATAACATAAAATATAATGGTTTTAAGCTATATTTTGATGGCTCTTTTACCATGCATAGATCAGGAGCCAATATTCTTTTGGTAATCCCACAAGGAGACCTTATTCTTAAGGCTTTCTGATTGACTTTTTTATGCACCAATAACATTTTTGAGTATTATGCTTTAATTTTTGGCCTCAAATTAGCCATCCAATGTAACATCCAACATATCCAATTATTTTGTTATTTAAAGCTAATGATCAATCAAGTTAATGAAGAATTTCATAGAAACTAATCCCCTACAAGCAATTGGTAGATTAATTAAAGTAAAATTTTTAGTCTATCACATTTGAACAAGTGCCAAGGGGGAGTAATAAGGTATTTAATTCCATGGCCACTATTAGGTGTCTAATTAAACTTCTTGAAGATGTCCTTAAAGGTAATTTATTGATTGAGCATTTGATCTTATGAATCCATCAATATATGTCTATAAAAATTTGTGTTATTCTTGATCCTAGTATCCCCTATTATCATGAGATCTATAACTATCTACACAATAACATCCTTCTACCAAACCTCAGTCACCATTAATGTAAGGCCTTCATCCACTGTATCTCTTGTTACACTATCCTTGGTAGCATGCTTTATCATAGAGGTTATGATGGTACCTTGTTGAGATGCTTGACCTTAGAAGAAGGTTCTCTTATGATCAAAGAGGTCTACAATAGTATCTGTGGCAGCCATGTTAGTGGAATGGACCTAACTATGAAATTTCACAAGACTAGATACTATTAGCCTACCATAGAATAGGACACCTACCAATATGTACAAAAATGCATAGCCTACCAAAAACATGGTAATATTATCCATGCACCTGCACAAGAATTATAACCTATTATGATTCCATAACCATTCTCTATATGGGGACTAGATTTGATTGGAAAGATAAATCCCACATCATCTAATGGCCAAAAATTTATCATTAAAGCTATGAAGTATTTTACCAAATGAATAGAAGTTATGTTGCTTACCTACACCATATGTCTCTAGATTTCTAAATTCATTCTAAATAAAATCATTTACCATTTTGGAATTCATTGCAATATCCTATCAGATAATGACAAGTCCTTCAAAAATTAAGAAGTTGAGGCCCTATGTAGGCATTACCACATCAAGCAGTACTTTTATATACCTTATTACCCTTAGGGAAATAGATAGGTTGAAGCTATAAATAAGACTCTTATTAAGATTATCAAGAAAATAGTCAATGAAGTATGAAAAAACTAGCATCTACAATTATATCTTGCACTCTGGTCCTATCTAATAAATGTTTGAACATGCACTGGGTGCACTCTATATTCTTTGGTTTATGGAATAGAAGTTATATTGCCTATAGAAGTAGAGTTCCCATCCTTATGTATTTCATTGTGGGGCATTATCACTAATCATAATTTTAGACAAGAAAGGCTACAAGGACTAGATATTTTATATGAAAAGCATCAAAAGACCCTAAATCACCTATGGGCATATCAAAATAGATTAAAATTCTAGTATCAAAAGAAGATCTAGTCCCAAGAGTTTGAGGTCAGTGATCTAGTCTTAAAATAAAATTAAAAAATACAAATGAAGATAGGGATAAGAAGGGAAAATTTAAAGATAATTAGCTCAATCCTGTTTCAATGAATTTCTTACTTATTATTGGAAAGAGGAAAAGAAGAAACTAAGTACGGGTATGTTTGAAAACCTTAATTGATTGTGTGCATGTTGAGATCAGAATATTATGAAGAGTTCCTCTTTGGATTGGGAGGATGACCTGCAGATAAGAAAGCACTAAAACAAACTTTTTGGTTAGACAAATAGTTGAGTGGACTGCCTAGTGATAGCTAGATCCCAGAAGTAAGATCTTTCTTAGGGGTTATCAATCCACACATTTTAAATAAATAAGTTTATAAATAGAAAGGAAGGTACTTGCATCAATGAATCAAAAGGCACTAAAATTGAATACAAGAGTGCTTGTTAAGAAATATGCTAGAAATGATTAAATTAGTGATAAACTAATTAATACTAGTGTAGAGGGTTAGGTTATGCTTCAAAAAATTAGAAAAGGATCCATGAACAGGCAATAACATAGAAAAATGGGTTTGATTGGGTGTAGGTAGGTGAAATTAGCTTGCTAGTTTTTTATGACCATCAGTAGTTGGGATAATTATCGATGGTCAAGCTGACTGTCAGTGGTTGGGAAGACCATCGACAATTGAGAAAACCATTGATGGTTACTATATTTAGATCTAAGTTGATAAATTATTGATTGATGAGATCCAAAAGATGGATTCTGAGAGGTGGGTAAGGCTTGCGTTGGTTTCAAAATGGAAATAAAGTAAATGAATATAAGAAATCAAATACTTATCTTACCAGAAGTTGATTGAGTACTTGATTGAGGGGATTGATCTATGAGTGGAATCTAGCTTGATTCTAGTACAATAATGGTACCTAAAGGCTTGGTGGAGAGATAGTGGTAGATTGACTCTCTAATATGATGATTAGATTGCTAGATTGTTGATTTTGATTGACCTGAGAGAAAGAAACTCCTAGATGCATAAGATATTGATGATAATTATAGATCCATAGATGTTTTTATATGTTTTGCAAATGGATTTTCACCTCTTTTTTCCTCTCTCTTATAGTCAAGGTCAGAGAGTTACAACATGTGAACTAAGCCTTCTAAATTTAACTCATCCATGCAATGGCTCACAGCTAAAATTAGATGGGCTATAATTATAAAACCAAAGTGGGTAGTTTACATGCTTTTGGTTAAGGAGGTGAACCCTAACCGTTGATGATCAGGGTGACCATCGTCAGTTATCTTGACCATCGATGGTCAAGTGCCAAAGGGTGAAAAGGTTTAAAAGGATAGGCTGAGTCAATTAAGTTAAACTAGTTATGGGTTAGGTTCATCAAGGGGTTAGAAAGTGATATTGGTCTTAAGGGGGTCTTAGGTCAGTCGAGGGATACATCAACATTTAGAATCATGAAGTGTAGATTTATGGTGTCTATATTTTGCCACTTTTTATTATGTGACTTAGAATGAACTAGATACAAAACAAAAATTGATTGCTAGGTTAAAGGTCTATTGATTTCCCTAAGTATGGGAGGAGATATTCCCCCTAAAATTGAGAGGTGATGAGGTGAAAACTAAATCAAGTGTAGTTTTGATAAGCAGTATATGGTAAGGCATGAGGTATGACAAAAAGTGGTTGGGTATTAGAGACACAAATATGCACATAAAATGTGACTAAGTGTGATAGCCAAGATCACACATAGACTAAGGTTGTCAATGCTAGTAAAAAATAATGTCAATTCTAGAAGTACTAGTGATGGGGTAATTGGGCCACAGTATTGATAATAGCTAATCAGGTTACTCTATCAATTCTTCTAAATAGGGTTAGTGTTCTTGCAAGTATCCAATGTAGGAAGTGTTCCCTTAAAAAACATAAATGTTCTAGTTATGTAATAGGTGGTGCAAATTTCAAATAGTCAACGTGGCAAAACTGATTGGTGTGGTTAAAAAGACCAAGTAAGGATGTCACAAACATATGTGATAGCTTAGGTCAAAAATAGCTAACATCAAGGTGGACATGGTCTAATAGGTGGTTAGTGAAGGGTAATCTCTTAAAACTATTCAAATTTTGGTTGAGTAAAGATTAGGTAATCTCCAAATTTAACATTTAGTTATAAATGCCTAAAAGAAAAAAAAAGTGGAATCTAGATTATCGATAGTTAGGGGTCCCAGAGTTAATAGTCAAAGGTCACCCTAACCATTAATAGTCAAGGGAAACCCTAAAAACCTAGGATATAAGAATTTTAAATGTTATATCATTTTCACTTTTGATAATTTTTCTTCAAGTTTACCATGTACTAGTAATTTGGTACTTTGGTGTTTAGCTAGGAGACCATTTGACTGGGTGTGTGGTCAAGGTATCAATTATGGATCGGTTGAGTTAATCTACTAGAACCAGTCATGTAGGGTAGACAAGGATGTGGCCAAACTATATGACATGGTCTTTGACCTTGATAATGATCAAGGAATGAGGTAGGGGGTGTATTAAGATTGTAGATTAGTTGATTTTGTTATTTTGTGAATTTGAATTTAGCTAATTTGGAAATTGGGTGTGATAGGTTTTTGGGGGGTTTTGACCTAGGTTTTTGTTTTCATAAATTAGGGAAATTTAATTGATGAAATTTAAAATTGGGGGAGGATTTGGGTTGGGGTGGGTTTTAGGATAGGTTTTAGTAGGTTAGGTTCTTGTTTTTATTATTTATTATATTGTTTAAAGGTGGGTAAGGATTAGGGTTCTGCTATCAATGGTCACACATAATGACCATTGATAGTTTAACTCGATCATCAATGGTCATCTTAACCATCAAGGTTCAAACACTAAGGGAAAAGGGTTCACTAGACCATCGATGATTAGATGAACCATCGGTGATGGAGTGTTTTTGGGGAAGGTTGATTTTAAATGTTGAGAAAAATTATGTTTGTAAATTGAAATATCAAGTGTAGGCTTAAGGCAAGTGGTTGGTTAAGTGATAGGTTGGTAGTTTTGGTAAAAACAAGTGTCAAGTAGGAATGATTTGTTGGATAATGTTAGGTGCTTTATGATAGGTTTAAGTAAGTTTGTGAAATAGTTGGTTGGGTAGAGTGGTGAGAATTTTGTGGGTAAGGGTAGATGTTTGGTTAAATTCTAGAGTTAATGTTGTAGATGTGTTTATTATGTTAGCTTGAAATAGGTTGAAGAAGGTGGGTGTAGGTTGGTACTGAGGTTGATTTGTAAAACTAAGTGAGCATGCTAACATGCTTATTTTACAAGAAAGGGACCAAATCCAAATGAGAAATAGAGTCTTTAGGATTGTAGTTAAGGTTCAAGATGGGATGATCATGGCTGAGTGGACACACATGGAGGTGGTTAACCTTGGGGTCATGGTCTATTATCAACATCTACCATGGGATGTGGCTATGATCATGGATATCATTAAGAGATAGGACCTAACCAAGAACACATTTTTATTGGCAATAAGGGAGATCACCATCCTACTAGAGGATGTGATTAGGATTACATAGATACCCATTCAAGGAGAGCTGATTTACCACATTAAGAGTGAGGAGCAAGATTATCTTATGGAACTGTTATATGGAGATGATTAGGTACATGCTAGGTTTCATTCTGGTGGCTTTAGCTATAGGCCCTTATACTAGAGGGCTCTAATAGACTAATGACTGATTATGATGATGATTATGGTTTCTTATCTTGCATTTCCAAATTTGAGTAGATGTTACTTTCCATATCTATTTTTGGGAGTATTAGTGGAGATGTTTTTGGGTAGGTCCATGTTTAGGTGGGATCTTGTTTTGTTGGTTTAGATTTACAAGGAGCTCTATGCATTCAAATCTCATAGATGATATGGGATCAATGTTGGGTTTGTTCTCCATTATTGGGCATATGAGAATATTCAAGTTTTGAGGCCACTAGGGTTACCTTGGGATGGATACACCTAGGTACATTTCACAATGGGATTTGTGTGATGGAGAGATGATTATGTTTTGACTAGATCAAGTGGAGGTGCAAAGGATATATACTAGTTTATAGATGATTTGGAGGGCCTGATTGTAGGTGATGTGGTGTGGAGGCCATATGTGGGTTGGCCTAGATGGGCCCAGTATAGTTACCACACCCTATCACTATAGAGCTGGTGATGGATATATGGGAGGAGAGAGGGGGAGATGTAGATGATCCCCTTTCATCAGGTTTGGTTATAGTTTGGTCTTGTGTAAGGGATTCATACTCCTTAGAGATATAAGAGAGAGGATGAAAAGTTTTTGCTTTCATTATCTTAGCCATAGGATGTAGTATTAGACTATGAGGAGCTACCAGTCAGAGAAACTATAGATGATTTGGGTTTTTTGGATGGATACGTGGCATAGTACCAAAGTTATATGTAGCAGCCAATTTTGGGTGGGGTGATGGTGATCAATAGCCCATGGATGTAGATCCATTAGGGGCATCATTATAGGGTGGTGTTTAAGATAGGTAGGCATAGGCAGTACTAGCAACAGCATAGGCCCAAATCGTAGGTTTATAAGGATAGGTGGTCACTCTACAGGGCTAGATTTCCACTTTATAGGGTTAGGTTTCCCCCCTAATAGGAGAGTGGGTTTAGGTGAGGATCTCTCTTGGGTTAGTGACTTAGGAGCAAGATACCTTGAGATAGAGGGTAGGTGTAGTGTTAAGATAGGCAATGCCATTGGGTTCTACTCCTACAACCTGATACCTAGCTATAGTAGAGGAGCTATGATATTACGAGGCTATTGTTCTAGCATAGTTGCCAAATGAGCTCAAATGTGGGGAGTACAGAGCTAGTTTAGTAGGTGTTCAAACTATGTCTACTCCAGGATATTGGGAATATATATTTAGTGGGTAGATATAAGGCACTTGGTGGTAGTAGTAGCAGAGCAAGAGGGGCTAGTGGTAATGGTTCCCTAGGGGTATGATACATGACATGATATATGTACATGTTTTGATTTTTGATACCAGCCTATGTGTTGATGATGTGAGATGTTTATGAGAGAGAGAGAGATGACACACATTTCATACATGTATTATTTATGTGGATAGACTATGATGTTTATTAGACTCATGAGCTATATATATGTGGTCTTGTTTATTTCTCATGTGCAAGGTTATTATGATTTGATGTTTAGGCTTATTGTTCATGGTGATATGATGTGTATTTGATGTTTATGGCTTATGATGTGATGTTTATATTGATAATGATTTATGTTTATGTTATGGTTGTGTAGACACTGATATATGCATAGTTAAGCATGCTAAATCTTAATGGGTATGCACTACATTAATAAACTTTAGATGTGTGGTAGGAAATGGTTGATATTTTTGAGATTTTATAGATGTGATTACTTTATGATGTTGGTCATGGTTATGGTTGTTGTTACAGTTATGCGTATTACATGCTAATTTTTAATGAGTATTTTAGATTTCATTATGTTTAGGCATGTTAACATTGACTTTATTACTTGTGGATGTGATTATCATGTATCACACGGTAATGTAGATGGTTATGGGTATGCTTATGGTTCATTTTTGTTTATTATTTATGATAGAACACATGAGATAATTTAATTAACAATACTAGATGGGAGGATAGATAATATAATCAAGAGGTGAATGCCTTAATGAAAATATCAAGTAGTCATGATAGGGTAAACAAAGAGTGCAGTGATTATTTTTTGACAAGGACTAAATTAAAAACTGAAGTTGGATTGACTTAATGAACATAAGCCCTTTGAATGCTTCACATTAGTGTTCGTTAGTTGGATAAAAAGGTGTTTTGACCACGTAATGTTAAGTAAGCTCAAAAATCTCTACCATATAGTGGAAAAAGAGAGATGGGTGAAAATGGAACCCTTTGCGATACTGACATGCCTCCATTATAGGTATTTGAAAGATTAGGGTAAATAAGCCTATGCCAAATTGTGTGGATTGATTAATGAAGGAATTATACTTAAAAAATCTGATTACAGCTTTTATGTTATCTTGTTGTTTGAGATTCAATTGTGGCTTTCAAGATTATTTTTATTTTATTATGATTATGATAATGGGTCTTTTGTTAATTGATATATGTGGGAAGCTAATCAATGCAAGATGCTTCCAAGAAATTACCTGATTTTGACAAATGCTTACTCAACCACCCTTTGAGGGGGTGGTCTAAGTTTATCTGCTTTGCTTAATGCTTTTTGATATCTATCCTTTGATGGAGCATTCCACCTTATGTTTTGATAATTGCCAGTAAATTTTCAACAGTTGTCCTTTAAGGGAGTAGTCTATAAATTCTAGGAATGACCCATGATTGATAGTGATAGGAATTTTATTATTTTTCTTTGATTTTGTTTGACATATACTTGCTTAGGCTATCTTAGTGATTCACCTTTATGGAGGTAAAACCAAGAGCACAACAGGGTTGGTTAGGTGTAAAGAGGTTTAGGTGATAATGATCATGGGGATTCATCTTAAAAAGGGGTGAAAAGTACCATGAGAACCATGCAATGGGTAAAGCCATGGTACCCATTGTTCAATATTATGCTATGACTGCGACAGATAATCACATGATTCATTTTTAATCAATTTCCCCTAAAATAGGGGAATAAATGTGGGTAGATAACAAGGGATGAGCTTAAGTGAAACAAAAGGTGAACTTGATCCTTCCTAACAAAAGAACAGATGTAAATGCAAAGCATTAAGGGGTTCAATTTTTGGGTGGCCTTTGAGAGAATACAATCGATAAGCTATTGATCCATACTTGTGGGTTATGATATAAGGTCCAAGCCAATTGAATGCAAACTTTCCCCACTTGATCTTTTCCATATTAGTGACATGTTGATTATACTTTAGGATGAGGTCTTCGATGTTGAATTCTTACACTTTATAGTGTTTTTTATAGGCATGCTTGATATGCTCTTGGTAGACAGGAAGAGGGGTGAGGGAAGCTAGGTGATGCTTGTCAAGTAGCTCCAGCTGGGTTAAATGATGCTAATGATAATCACTCTCAGAAATAATATCTTTTAAAGATATGAAAAGAGAGGGGATTTGAACTTCTAAAGGCAAAACAACCTCTACTCTGAATACAAGATAAAATGGGGTAGCACTTAAAGGGGTTCTAACATTGGTGTGATAGGCCCACAAGGCAAAAGGGATGTGCAAATGATAATCCTAACTAGATGTATTGACTATTTTAATTAGCATGTTATTAAGAGTTTTGTTAAAGGCTTATGTTTGTCTATTATATTGAGGGTGATAGGGATAGGAGAAACTTAACTTAATTCCAAATGCGTCATAAAGACCTTATACTTGCTTGTTCTTAAAGTATTTACCATTATCGGTGATAATATTATGAGGAACACCAAAGCAGCAAATGATGTGATGGTTGATAAAGTTGACAATCTTCTCTTCTTTGGTTGAGACTAGAGGAATAGACTCTACCCACTTGATAAAGTAATTAATCATAATGATGATCAAATGCTGTCGCTGTGAGGAATGGGGATTAATTTCCCCAATAAGGTCTAAACCCCATTATGAAAAAGGCTATAAATTGGTAGAAATTTGAATGCTATGGCTAGGTGCATGATGCAAATTAGCATGTTTTTTACATTTGACACACTTTTTCACATAATCACAATAGTCTTGGTTAAGGGTAGACTAGTAATAGCTAATATGGAGGATACGCTTAGCTACAGTGAGGCCACTAAAGTGTCCCCCACAAATATCATCGTGTATTTCCTTGATAGCATGGGAGGATTCATGGCTATACAAGTAATGAAAGAAGAGACAATCAAAGCCATGTTTATATATAATTACTCTCATAATAGTATAGCATGAGGTACTCTAAATAAATGCTCTTTAGGCATTCCTAGAGAGGTTAGAGGGAACTATGACAAGGTTATGATAGTCAAAGGTTTGTTGATACCAATGGTTAGGTTGTGTCTCCTCCACATTGAAAATGGTGGGAGAATTTGGTTTGATATAGGAAGGTTGGCTAAGCCTATGGATAACAACAAATAACTTAGAGTTCAAGGGTGAAAATGGTATTTGACAGGCAAGGGAAGTTATGGTGTTAGTGAACTTATTAGTAGATCATGGGGTCGATTAGATGTGGTAATGCTCAAATGATGCTAAGAGTTCATCAACTAGTTGTTTGTACTATTGTAGAACATCATTCTTATAATGGTAGGAGTTATTGGTTTGTTTGACCACAAGCTAGGAGTCACCAAAGATGTTGATTATTTTAACTCCTAAGGCTAGAGTAGTTTGAAGACCTATCACTAAGGATTCATACTCAGCCATGTTGTTAGTACATTCAAAATCAAGCTTGAAAGACAAAGGAAGGGGTATACCATCAAAGGGGATAAGGATGATACCCACTCACCAATCACATTGACATTTTGATTCATCAAAGAACATGGTGACTTGATAGGTGAAATATGCTTGAGATAGGGTCATGATGGACTCATCTAGAAACTCAAGGGGAAGAGGTTGATTATTTGCTAAAGGTGCTTTGACTAATTGGTCAATAATGACTTGCCATTTAATTGAATTTTTTTAGAGGAAATCAAGATCAAATGCTGCTAAAATCATGTGCCACTTGGCCATACATTGGTTTTGATATGGCTTGGAGTGCATGTACTTGAGTGGGTTGATGTTGGTTACGATAGGTTTTTATGGTTAAGAAAGTAGTGGCAAAGTTTAGTGGCCATGAAGACTAAAGCTAAGCAGAGTTTCTCAGTATGAGAGTACCAAGTTTTGTAATCTACTAGTGTGTGACTAATATAGTATATGGCTTGATCTCTATGTTGTTCATCTTGATGAGCCAGCATTGCCCCTAGTGAATGATCAGTGGCAAAGATATTTAAGTAGAAAGGTTGGTCATCCTTAGGAAGGGTAAGGACAAGTAATGATAAAAGGTATTCTTTAAGTGAATCAAAGGCATTTTCACAATTGTTATTCCATTTGAAAGAGACATCCTTCTTTAAAAGGTGGTGGAAAGGCTAGCACCGGTCCAAAATTTATGAGATGAAGTGACGAATGGACTAAAGTTTCCCCTACAAACTTTATAGTTGCTTGAGGTTGACTAGAGGAAGCATGTCTAGGATTTCTTTGATTTTGGTAGGATTAACTTTGATTCCATAAAGGGAGACAATAAAACTAAGTAGCTTCCTTGACAAGACCTCAAAGATACACTTCTTGGGGTTAAGAAAAACATGATAATGGATAATTCACTCAAAGATGATCTTAAGAATAGCTAAGTGATCCTTTTAGAGTTTGGATTTTTGAGAAGGTCATCCATATAGTCCTTTACAATCTTGTGGACAAGGTCATGAAAAATGTAGGTAATGGCACGTTGGTAGGTTGCACTAGCATTATTTAACCCAAAAGTCATGACTCTATAGTAGAAGGTTCCCTAAGGGGTGGTAAAGGTGGTTTTTTATTGATCTTCAGGGGTTATTAAGGTCTGATTATAGCCTGAGAATCCATCCATGAGAGATAACATCTTATGGCTAACTGTAAGATCAACAAGTTGGTCGATGCTGGGTATAAGGAAGTCATTTTTAGGGTAGGTGAGGTTGAGGTCACAAAATTCCACACAAATTTGTATTCCCCCTATGGATTTGGTGATAGGTACAATATTTGAGAACTATTGGGGGTAGTTAATAGGTTGAATGAAGTTAATAGATAGAAGATGCTTAAGCTCTTCTTTGATGAGAAGGGATATGTGAGGATGCATGCATTGGAGCTTTTGATTGATAGGTTTGGCATCATGGTGAGTGACTATGTTATGGGTGGTGATGGTGGGGTCAATGCTAGGCATATCACTATAATACCAAATAAATACTATGTTACAGTATTGGAGGAAAGAGGGGAAGTCCCAAAGTTCCTTGGTATTTAAAGATTGGCCTAGATTGAAAATGTGGGGGCTATTCAAAGTGCCCAAGTTAATACCTATAGTGGATTTATTCAACATGGTCAAAGACTTAGGAGGAAAGGATTTGTGGATTAAATAATCTGGGGTACCAAGGTTAGTGAGAGTAGAATCATCATCCTGACACTACACAGTGTAAGTGGTAGGAGATTCTTCCCTTATCATCTCAAGATGGATAAAAGGGATGGCTATGATCACCCCCTCCTTTTGATAAGTTAAGGGTCCAAGGTTCATCATGTGGATGAAAAAAGAGTTAGGTGGGATGATGTCATCATCCTCACATGCAAGTGGAGGTGAGGTCGGTGAAGAAGGTACATCCTACTCGACAATGGTAGCAGTGAGTTGTTTAGATTAATTCTTATTAGGTAAGATGAAACCAAGGCCATGCTTCTTGTGAGCTTTACTAGTCTCAATGGAAACTAAATAATATGGGTCAATTTCATATCACCCAAGACCAAATCCTTTCTAGGCACATCGAAGGAGATATGTCTTGATGAAGTTTAGTTTATCTAGGTAAGAGAAACCGATGATGAATGGTTGAGGTGGAAGGGAAGTGGTAGGAGCACTGAGGGATTTATCAAGTCCCCCATAGATAAAATGGGTCTAACAGTTGGGAGGTCTAAATAGAATTATAGTTTTAATATTAGGGTCATATCCTAACTGTTTGGTAAGTTATCCATACTCATGGGGAGTAGGGAAAGCATCCATTGAAAAAAGTTGATACTCCCCCAGTGAGAGACAATGGAATGTGGATTCTAAAGGATCTATGGTAGGAATTAAGTGTAAATGTATAGAGGAGCTAGTTGATACCTCATCAGTAGAAGGAGACATGATATCCACTTTGGTGGTTGAAGGTTGGGTTTTAGTTACTAAGGGCATGTTAGATGGGGGTATGAGGACATCAATGGGGTGGTAGGTCATATTTTACATTGAGAAAGGACTCGGGTCAGCTTGGATGGTGATGACCTAGCCTTCATACTCAAACTTAATACATTGATAGAGGGTAGAGCGAATGCAACCCATGGAGTGAATTTAGGGTCATCCCAACAAGATATATTGAAATTCACCTTCTACAACATAAAATAGTTCAAGGAGCGTGTGGGGTCTAACACGGATATGAAGGATGATAGTCCCCAAGGTAGTAGCCATGGTATCATTTAAGGAGAAAAGGATAGTCAAGGATTTAGACATAACATTGTCCAACAAGTTGAGTTGGTTGTAGACATGAGAAGAGATGATGTTTATGCTAGCTCTCCCATCAATCATTACCTATTTAAATAGGCATTGATAAAGAGAGGAGGATTAGGGTGCTTGAGATAGATGGAGGGTATTTTTAAATCTTTAAAGGTAACAAAGTTAGAAATTTGAAGGGTGTCAACAAAGGTCGTTAGAGGTTGGGGGTCCTCAGGCTGGAATTTGATGGATTACAAAGCTTCTATTAGTACTTGGTGGTGATAAGGAGAGGTAGAGATCAACTCATACAAGCTCATCTTTTCTAGAGTCTAGTGAAGTTGTTTGAGTATAACTCTCCTAATGGATTCTAAGGGGTTATATTAGGAGGCACCTAAGATAGACACGTTGGGTTTGGTCAAAGAAGAAGATGGTTGGGAGTTTTAGGAGGGGTATGTTCAAGGAATGGACACCTTAGCCTACCCCTTATCTTTATATTTTGCTCTCATGGCCACATTGATAGTATGGATAGAAGTAGAGGTTGAGCTAGAGGACTGGTCAAATTCATCTTCACTTTGATGTGAGAGTGGAGGACTAGGTGAGTGTTGGGTAGGTGTGGTAGGTGGATAGATTAGTATGGGGCTCATAGGAGGTTCATTTATTAACATATTATCCTCATCATAAATCTAACTGATGATGGATTTGATAGATTTACAGTTATCCATGTCATGGTCAGGTGTCTTATGATAGTAACACACATAATGGTCATTGTACTAGGTAGGTTTTGAAGTGAAAGGGTCAAAGGGTCTGATGGGAGGTAGGGCTAAACAAGAGGTTTGTAATAACCTATGTATAATGGTCGAGTAGGACTCGGTGAAAGGTGGTAAAGGTGTATTGGTATTGGCTTTGCTTATTGAGGTGGAAGGTTATCTATAAATAGGTTTAGTGATAGGTGCCTTAATAAAGTTGGTACATTTGGTAAATGGCCTCAATTTAGGTGAGGAGGTTAATGAGCGAGAGGTGGAATATTGCAAGGTAGGTAACTTAGGTATTGTTGATACAATGAAAATAGGTGTATCAGAGAGCAACTACAAAGGCATAACCAAAAGAGGTGGTGAGGTTTTGGTATAAGTAATTGACTTCCTATTTAAGGTAGAGAGATGAAGCCCCCAAAATGGAGAGTAATGGTGAAGAAGGCAAAGTTTAGACCTTTCAACTTTTATGCAGCTTTACCTCTTTAGTTGCTTTGTTCTAGCATTGGGTTGGTGGGCTTCAATGGGTTAGCTCCACTTTCATATACGAATGACTAAGGCTCGATGTAGGTAAAATTTTTGGCAAACCTAGTTGGGATAATGGGAGAAGGCTTGGTTATTTTGGTTTTTATTAGCTCAAGTGGTTGGGGGTTGTTTGGTTTGATGAAGGTTTTAGTTAATTGGTTAGAGGGTTTGTTTTTTTGGGTAGATATAGTAAGAGGTTGGTCGATAGGAGTAGCGGGTTTGTCTAATCGAAGAAGGGTTATGGGTTTTGGTCAAGTAATGTGAGGGAGACATAATTATTACTATAAGATGGCTCAATCCATGTCTATTTTGGAGATAAACTCTAATTTATGCACTAGCCTAAAAAATGGTTTGTAGGTTGGTTTAATTCCCTAAATGGTAGACATGAAATACAGGCCCCTAAGTGGGGACACAAGGATAACATCCTCATCTTTTTGCTCAATAAAAAGATGTGGGGTTGAAATAGATGGTTCCTCGATGAGAGGAGTAGAGATGGGGGTTTTTTCCTTGGGAATGATCTTAAAAGGGGAATTAGTTGGCTTGATAGCTAGAGGTAAAGGTGAGTTAGTGATGGTTGGTTGTTCCCATATACCAATTGAAAGTGAAGTTGGTGGATCCACTACCTCAATAAGTGGAGGGGGAGAAGATAGTGTTTCCTTGGCTTGAGTTTCCAAAGGAAGGTAAACTGACTCTATTGCCTCAATAGATGGAAGAGGTAGAGAATCAAAAGATTGGGTACTAGGTGGTTCAGTAATGATTGCATCATGAGAACACTTGACATTATTGTTCTTATTATTGCTAGGAGAATGGTTCAGGAAAGGTTGCTTGAATATATCAAGGGCTTAGTTTGAAGGTGCATTAGGGTTGTGCAGTGTGAGTTCCCCCTTATCAATGAGGGATTAGACAAGGCTCTTGAAAGTGTTGTACCTCCTAAATTTATGTCTTATCACTCGATGGAATGCACATAGATCATTCTCATTATACCAACTAGGTAAAGGATGAGAGGAGTCAAATTATTTGGGTGGCTTTATATGAGGAAGTTGAATGATATTAGCTTTCAATAACTTCTCCAAGATGGAAGCATAGGATTCTCTAAGTGAGGTGAATTGCTTTTAGTTGTTCTAGGTTTGGTTTCTTGGGTATTTATTTAAGGAACTAGAGGAGTTTGATAGGTTAATAGAAGGTAGAAGAGTGGATTTTAGGACAACCACATTTACAATTCCCTTGTTCTTGGTGTTGGTATTGGACTGGTGGCTTTACTTGGAGGAAGAGGCCTCATTGGTTTTATAGGTTGAATTCTTGTTCTTGAGTTTAAGATTTCCTTCATCAATGGCTCAATTCTCTAACTTATGTGCTATGGTAAAATCTTCATCAAAGGTTCAAAATCATTGGACACGTAAGGTAGAGGACATATGTTTGTCACATACTCGAGAAAAGAGCTCTATGAGTTTGGGTTGAGGTAAGGAAAAGGATAGTTAGTTAATTAGGCCCTTCCAATGAGCCACAAAATTGGTAATGGATTCATCCTCAAAATATCAAAAAGAGTAGAGGTCAGTGATAGACACTTTCTTGGAGATATTGATCGAAAAGTGGTCTAAGAAGTTTTGAGCCAGTGGGTGAAGGAGAAGATGGAATGTTTAGGTAAATAAATATACCAATCTAAGGTCAAGCTAGATAGAGACATGGGGAAGGTGTGAAGGAGAAGTGAATCATCATAGGTGATGAGATAGAAAGCATGCCTAAATTCCTTAAGGTGTTGTTAAGGGTCCTCCTTAATTTGAAACTTAGAGAACTTGGGAAGTTCTCATTGGGGAGGTTATGGCTTAATAGGTATGGATGGATGGATAGGCTCATTACAAATTTGGTCATATGACAAAATGTTGTGAGCACCTGAGATGGATGACTCTAAGGTGGTCATCTTGTCCATAAGAATCTTCATTATAACTATTTGGGTTGTGCCCTTGAAGTGTTATAAGATGCATATTACTGAGGTGGTTGAGAGATATACAGATAATGGGTAGAAGGTCGGGAGGCTACCACATATGGGTAAGTGGATGTCGATGGTTGGGTGTAAGAAACATAAGGATAGGAAGAGGTAGGTGTTTGGGTAGTGGATGTATGCCCTTGTAGATTAGGTATTTAGCCAAAGTTTGGTCCAAGGGGTGCTTGTTGGATAAGAGTGGTAGTTGGGTTGGTAACCGATGGGAGGGTGGTGACCCTTATACTAATCGGTGGCAAGATATAGGGTATGAACACCAAAAGGACTTGAAGAAAAGTGGTGGATATTGGGGTTAAAGGTAGATAAAGGAAGGTTTGTGGTGTTAGAGGTAGACATTCCTAGAGTGGAGGAGTGGTTGATGAGCTCAGAATATGGCTCATTATTGACATAATATTTCCCTCAATTCATCTCTCGAAGGATATTATCTAATGCAAATATTAGATTCTTAGATAGCTATTGCATAGTGGTTGTTATGAGTAGAAGTTATAAGGGCAGTGGTATTTTAGTTTGGTTGGTTTTCAATGGTAGTCTTAAAGGGGTTATTAGTTGATGAGGAGGCTTGGGTAGTTAAAAATTGAGTAGTAATCATGGAAATTGAGCTACTCTCTGTGAGGTGGAAATGCATGCCATAAGGTAGATCTATAGATGGAGCCAAAGCTGAGATACGGTAAGACATGGTTATAAGATAATGTTGTAAGGCTACAAGATGTTTTCTAGGAAAGTAGAAAAATTTGCATCTCATTGAAGAACCTCCTGAGGGAAGGTAGGACTTCTCAAAGGGTGAAGAGAGTTTTTTGATTCAAAGGTAGAGTTTATGGATGAAGAGGTGAAAGAGGTAAGTTGTCTTGGTGATGGGTTTTAACCTGCAAGGTCTCTTCATTGTTGGTGAGTGAGAACCATAGGAGATAAGAGAAATGGAAAGCATAAACAACCTTACTACTCAATGAAAGAGAAGGCAAGAAAAGATCAAATAAATAAAATCATGATTTAAGAGATATGTTAAGACCTATATTTTTAATTAATCTCTCTTTTGGCTTATGCCTTAAAAAATTGTGACTGAAGTTGGCTTATAGATCGAGTACTAGAGAAGAAGTCTATGATTGGTTTTAGGGTGTGTTTAGGCACTCAAAAATAATCTATGTTGGGATTAATATGTGGCTTGGTATCAAGGCCTACCCCCTCACTTCACACACTGTAGTGATAAGAGTGTCAAGTGCTTAGCCAAAATATATTGATATCCAGATATTAAATTCAATTAGAGACTAAATTGGTCCTCTCCTTGGTAATGACCTCCAAGTAGGATCATTGGAAAAGGGTAAGGTTATTGTTAGGTGATGAAATCCTAGTTGGGCCTAGTCTCAAGTATCTTTGATGTTTAATTGATGAAATTGGTTTGGTTTAGGTGTGTGCAATGAAGAGTGAAGCTATGATAGTTTAATTTGCCTTTAAGTTTAAGCTATGTTAACTAAAATTTCAAGCAGTCGATGTATGCACTTAATTTTAAGCCCAAAAGGAAATTTTAATTTCGTTAATGAGTGAACAATAGAGTAAAAACAAATAAGAACCCAAGTAAAGACATGAGGGTCCCATTGGGAATGCCATAATATTTTAATTAATGTCTTGCCTATTATTGGAAAAGAGAAAAAGAAGAAACAAAGCACATGTATGGTTGAAAAACCTAATTGATAGTGTGTGAATTGAGATTAGAATATTATGAAGAGCTCCTCTCTGGCTTAGGAAGATCACCTACATATAATAAATCACTAAAACAAACTTATTTATTAGACATATATTTGAGTGGATTACCTATCGATAGCTAAATCTTGAAAGTGAGAGCTTATTTAAGGGTTATCAATCCACACATTTTAAACAATTAAGTTTATAAATAGAAAGGAAGGTACTTGCATCAATGAATCAAAAGGTACTAAAATTGAATACAAAATCACTTGCTAAGAAATATGCTATAAATGATTAAATTAGTGATAAACTAATTAATACTAGTGCTATAGGGTTGGGGTGTCCTTTAGAAAATCATAAAGGGATCTGTAAACAAGAAGGAACATAGAAAATTGGGTTTGATTGGGTGTAGGTAGGTGAAATTAGCTTGCTAGTTTTTAGTGCCACATTGAGCATCGATGGTTAGGATGACCATCGATGGTTAAGGTGTCTATTGACATTCAAGCTAAATATCGACAATTAGGTAGACCATCGATGGTTGAGACAACCATCGATGGTTACTATATCTAGATCTAGGTTGACAACTTACTAATTGATGAGATCCAAAAGATGGATTATGTGAGGTGGGTAAGGCTTGGGTTGGTTGTGAACTAGAAATAAATTAAATGAATACTAGGAATCAAATACTTATCTTACTAGAAGTTGATTGAGTGGATGATTGATCTGTTAGTAGAATCTAGCTTGATTCTAGTAGAGTAATGGTACCTAAAGGCTTGGTGGAGAGCCAATGATAGATTGACTCTCTGATATGATTACTGGATTACTAGATTATTGATTATGATTGACCTACAATAAAGAAACTCCTAGATGCACAAGATTTTGATGATAATTATAGATTCATAGATGTTTTTAAATGTTTTATAGATGTATTTTCACATATTTGCTCCTCTCTCTTATGGGCAAGGTGAGAGAGTTGTAATAACACATGAACTAGGCCTTCTAAATTTAACTCATCTATGTAAAGGCTCAAAATAAAAATTAGATAGGCTATAATTAGAAAGGTAAAGTGATTGGTTTACCTGAATTTGGTTAAGGAGGTGTATCTTGACCATCAATAGTCAAGGTGATCATTGTCAGTTACCCTGACTGTTAGTAGTTGATTATTAAAGGGTGAAAAGGGTTAAAAGGCTAAGTTGAGTTAGTTAAGTTAAATTGATTGTGCATTAGGTTTGCCAAGGGGTCATAAGGTGATATTTGTTCTAATGGGGTCCTAGGGTGGTTGAGGGCTACATCTACATTCTCAATTATAGTGTACATATTTTTGTGTCTACAGGGCCCTATATAATAATTGCTAAGAGCCTACAGGTTAGCCACATTGGATGGTGAAGAACTCAAGGAGCTAATGAATATAACTCATTTAAAATGTTTATATACTTGACAGGATCCAATTTAACTCTATCTATGGTTTCCCACTCTTGGGGGCATATCCATTTTCATTCCGCACCTCTCTATTAATTCTAATCCATTTTCCCATCCCTCAACCTGGTCCTATTAGTGGGAATCTATTACAAGTTTATATAGAAATAGGAGGAAAAGGTTTTAAAGGGAGAAAATTCATTACTTATTATGCAATAGGAATTTTTTTTATGAGTATTTTAGAATCATTTTCTCCATTTTCCCATATATCCTCCATCTTATCAGCTCCTCAAACATACCCCCATTGCATCATCTTTGATGAGTATGTCTCCTCTTAGCCTCGAACTACCCCTATCCTCAATTATTTGTTGTTATCTCTAAGCCAAATTCCACATGTTCCTACTAACTTTATCATTATGGAAGGGTTAAAAATATGTTTTACTTCAGGGTTTTGCATACACTATGCCACTGAATTCTGATCGATTATCCTAAACCCCTTATATAGTTACTTCTGATTCAATCAAATCCTTTTTCCAATCCAATATTTTTGGGCATAATATACCCCATGTACATACCCCTTGTCATCATTTAGACCATCGTGCATAATCATTCTACTATTATCACTGATACAATCACTTGTATTTTATTTTATCCCTATCTTTGGTCTATTTTGTCTTATTTTAATCTTGGGTATATATAAAATGTGTGTATTTTGAAATATATGTGGTTGTTTTATTAATTATTTAGATCTATATATATTAATAAAATTATACTGTTTATTTTAATAGTCTTGTTATAGTTTCGTATATATTTTATCTTGTTAACTTGATGGGAACAAGATGGTCTAAGTGAATCCTACATTGGTTTTAGGCAAACTCACTTCAAAAATGGAGTTCCCTCATGCACCATGTTTTACTGTACCTTTGACTTCTCTCATGTCATTAGAACACATTTATCTACCGATGCAATTTTAAAATATATTACATACATTATTAATGGCTTGAAAAAATTTCCACCCATCCCATTCCCCCCAATCCTATCATCATCCATTTCAAACCTAATCATCTTACCATTTTATCCTGCCTCCTTAGTGTAGGAGGATTTTTACCCCATCCCAACTTATGAGACATAACAATTAAACATGGGTTAATCTTTATTTAACACATTGATTCACATTTTATTCCATTTTACCATTTCAAATCAGCATATCTCATTAACATTACATCATTTTACATCCATAAAAATCCATTTCATAAGTTAATATATCATCCACAAATCCTAAAACATCATCATATAAATAGCCATCCATCTAATTTATCATATCATTAATCAATATCTAACATCCATCTAAACATGCCCATTAACATATAAATCATCATCTATCTACCATGACTATCACATCATTTTTAATCACATGCATACATCAATAATACCAACATGATATCATAACCATGTCATCTAATATAACACAAACATACACATATAAAGTGTTAGATCATATAACATTATACCAAATAATATAATCCATATATTTAATCCATCTAACTCATAAATAAAACCATCACATCAATATCATATAATCATACAAGTATCCATACTCAATGCATATGATAAAACCATAACCATGCATAAACATTGTTGTCCCCCAAAAATATCACTCATTTTTGGGACAACATTTGAACTATTTTGGTCCTACAAACAAAAATTATCTCTTCCCTTTTTGAAATTTGTCATTGGCATTCAAATTCCTCATTTTTCAAGCTTCTCAGGAATCTATGGACTCTGCAGGTTTAAATCTACAGACTCTGCAGGAAGAGAAATCTATGGACTCTACAAGAAAAGAAAATCTACAAACTCTATAGGCCAAGTTCAATGGGATTTATAGGTTGATTTCTATGGACTCTTTCAAGGTTAGGGAAAACTATAGACTTGGTTTTTATGGACTCAGCAAGCAGGTTCATTTCTACAGGTTCAAAGGCTTCTACAGGCGGGTTCAATCAAAAGAATCAATTTTCAACACTTAGTCATTTTTGGGATTGGTTTAGCACCTTGGTTCAATCAAAAATGTCCATCAGAAAAGCATATAATCAAGGATCCAACCATTGAACCATTGAACCATTGAACCATGAACTTTTTTGGTTCAACGAGTTCAACAAGTTCAAAGGTTCAATGTCATCGGCAAGAGTTAAGCACTTCATCAAGGTTAAAAGTTCAACCGCTTTAAGGTTCAATGGATTCAAAACACTTATCAAAGAGAAAGAGGCTTGAACCATTGAACCACTTTGGTTCAAAGTTTCAATGGGTTCAAGGTTCAATATGCTCAACATGTTTGGTTCAACGAGGATCAAAAGGACTTAGCCAAATCAAGAGGGAATGAACCATTGAACCATTGAACCAAAGCTTGGTTAAATGGTTGGTTCAATTCTTTGGTTCAATCAAATGGTTCATTTGCTTAGTTCAAATCTTGGTTCATTAGCTTAGTTCAAAGCTTGGTTCATCAGCTAGGTTCAATCAAAGGGATCATTGGCTTGGTTCAAAGCGTGGTTCAAAGGAGCGGTTCAAAGCAAAATTTCAAAAGAGCCTCCCAAAGGACAAGTGTCCTTGCAGAGGGCACTTGGTCGACAAAAGCACCCTTCAAAAGGGTCATTTTCAAGGAAGCCACAAAGGTAAATTCTTTTAGAATTTTGTTTAAGGCAGTCGAAAAAGACTAAGGCATAATTCCTTTAGACTTTTTATCCAAAGGAATTCCTTCAAACAAAAAGTCTAAAGGAATTTGGGAAAGAAGCCATGGGAAGAAAGCTTGAAGGAATTTCCAAAGGCAAAGACAAATCAATTAGAATAATTTTTTAGACTTTTTGTCTGCAGGAAAATGTCTACAGACTTTTTGTCCATAGGAAAATGTCTGTGAGACTTTTTGTCCATGGGAAAAGTTTTGAAGGACTCCAAAGAAAAGGCCATCTAAGGATCCTGAAGGGTAGGTGCACTTACGGGGGACTCTCAGCTACCAACTTAAAGGACACTCCCCCAAAGCTGAAGGGTCACCTTCCCTTCAGGAGGATGCAAAATAGGAAAGCTAAAGAAGGACCAAGGGGTGATGCACATGAAGACGTTAAATTCAAGAATAGTGAACTAGCGATTGAAAATGTAGTAACGTGCTCATGGATGTCAAAGTTGTGACAATGAAATAACCATTGATCATTGTAAAGTGCAAACATGAATGCATTCAAAGGTTTTAAGGCCAAGACTAGCAGGAAGCGACTAAAGAAAAGGGCATCAAATTGAATCAAGGACCCAATTCAATTAACCAGAAAAAGAGGAATGATGAAGAAGGATCAGATCGCCAAGTGGACATTGAAAGATGTAAACTTTTAATAGCGTGACTTGTTTCTCTGCATTGAGAAAAACAAATAGATAGATGCCTCTAAATTCTAGCCTATCTTTTTAATAAATTTCAATGCAACTTGTTCCTGAGTCCTTCTTGAAGAAGCTATATCAGGGACTCTCTTTTATTGTAAATGTATCTCTTTTTGACAAATAGAAATGAAACTCTACCTAAATTGAAAGGCATTACTGAGACTTTGAGCTTAGATTGTTGATCATATTTTGTTATTAGAATAAGAAAGAAAGTGACTTTTTAGACTTTGTGTTGTAATATCTTTATTGTTGGGGAAACTGTTCTTATGTCTTTTTCCTTGATATATTTTTTGTTCCTTTAATTCAACAAGTAGAATTAGTGAAAGTAGTCAAGAAGGTGTCCTGAAGTCAACTTTAGAGAGACTTTGTGTCCCCATAATTGTATTTAGTGTGTTTTCTTTTCATTTCTATGTAAAGGACTTTGGGATGACTTTATGCCCTCATTGTCCTTCGTATCTCACTCTTGGGTAATTCAGGTGGAGACTTTGTGTTACATCTCAATTTGTGTTGAGTTGTGGAGCTAAAAGCTTCACTGAATATGCTAATGTGGAGGTTACTGGGTTACATAGTAATTGACATTGATCAGAGCCAACCGACATCGGTTTGGGGTTGATCGACATCAGTTATCTCCAGCTATACAGTAACTGGCATTGATTAGGGTCAGTCGACATCAGTCACCTTCAGATCGACATCGGTCATCTGTGTGTTTCTAGAACTGTTCTAATTTTAGGAGAAAAGTTAGTTTGCATGTAAAGAATAAAATTAGTCTTGAGTCTATGTTTCTAATTATTGTTTGCTTTGGGTTCTATTTAAGAGACCCATGGGGCTGTATTGTAATTAAAGGAATAACAATTTAGTAATTGAATTGGTTGTAATTGATTGAGAGAGAGAGAAAGACCTCTTGAGGGAGAATTACTGTACATCCAAGAGGTGTGAGGAAAAAGAGATTTCTTCATTGTATTTCTTTTTGGAAGAGTTTAATACAAGATTGGTTGTTTCTCATATCTCCTATTATTTGTTATTTTTGATTTCTAGTTACTTATTACTTCTGGTTTCAATTTCGTGTTTAGTTGCTTATATAAAAGTAATCAATTGTACTCTAAGATCTTGACAACTAATATCAAAGCTTTGTGTATACACTAACAAGTGGTATCAGAGCTCCAAACACTAACAACTGGTATCAGAGTGAGGTTAGTGTTTGTTGATTACAAAATTCACTCACAAGGGTTTCTGATTGAGTGGGAGTAAAGTAATGGCAGAAGAAAGTAAACTAAGAATAGAGAAATTCAATGGCAAGAATTATCAATTATGGAAGATGTAGATTGAAGATTATATATATCAGAAAGATCTATATTTACCATTGGGTGGGGTTTCAAGGAAGCCCACAGATATGAAAGATGAAGAATGGAATGTTCTTGATAGAAAAGCTCTTGGATCTATAAGGTTAAGCCTGGCATCTTCTGTGATTTCTAACTTATCACAGACAAAGATAACAATAGAGTTAATGGATATTTTGGCAAATTTATATGAAAACCCCTCAGCTTCAAATAAGGTATATCTTATGAAACAATTATTTAATTTGCAAATGTAGGAAGGTGGATCTGTATCTAGTCATCTTAATGATTTCCATGGAATTGTAAATCAGTTAAATTTAGTCAAAATAGTTTTTGATGATGAAATTAAGGCTCTCTTAATCATATGCTCTTTACCTAAAATTTGGCATAGTTTGGTAATGGCAGTTAGTAATACTGCATCTGCTTCAAATATCTTAAAAGTTGATATTGTTAGTGTAATCTTGAATGAAAAAATTCACAGGAAAAGCACAAGGGAAACATCAGGTAATGCTTTAAGTATTGAAAGCAGGGGAAGGCAAAGAGAGAAGGGAAAGCAAGGGAAATCAAGGTCAAAGATGGGAAGTAGATCCAAATCCAGAAATGAAAGAATAACCTGCTGGAATTGTGGAAAGAAAGGGCATGCAAAGAAAGATTGTTGGTTGAAGGATAACAAAGAAAATCAGCATGAAGGTAATAAAGAAGCAAAAGTTGCAGGTATTGTTGCATAAGATGCTCTTATATTTTCTTTGGATAGTCAAGTAGAATCATGGGTTTTAGATTCTAGTGCCTCTTTCCATGCAACCCCAAATAAAGAATTTTTCAATGATTATATCCATGGAGACTTTGGAAAAGTTTATTTAGGGGATGATGAGCCTTGTCAAATTATTGGCAAAGGAAAAGTGCAGCTGAAATTGTAGAATAGAAACACATGGGTGTTGAAAGATGTCATGCATGTACCCATCCTGAAGATGAATCTAATTTTTGCAAAAAAGTTGGGTGATGAGGTTTGCACAGTAACTCTCACAGCTAAATCTTGGAAAGTTTCCAAGGGTGCACTTGTATTAGCAAGAGATAAGAGAGTAGGTACACTTTATCTATCTACTTGTATAACTGATTATTCTCCTTCTATTTTATCTACTTCAGATGTAGATGTAAAGTTGTGGCACTATAGGCTTGGTCACATGAGTGAGAAGAGAATGAATGTTCTTAAATCAAAAGGTAAGCTTTCAGATTTGAAAAGCATAGATCTATATTTCTGTGAACATTATATTTTTGAGAAATAGAAGAAAGTAAGGTTTCACAAAACTAGGTCAACAAAGAAGAAGCACAAGTTGGAGCTTGTTCACACAGATGTGTGGGGACCAGCTTAGGTAGCTTATATTGGAAGATCATAGTATTATGTTTCTTTCATTGATGATGCTACAAGAAAGGTATGGGTTTATTGCATAAAGAGGAAATCTGATGTTTTTGACATATTTAAGAAATGGAAAGCCTTGGTTTTCAATGAGAAGGTGATGTATAGTGATCAGCTCAAGAGGCTGAATAATTCTGAGCAGGGCAATCTTGATATGGATGAGGTTATGATCCAAAATGAGCTCGCGGGTAAAAATCATCACTCACAAGAAAACACAGAGACTAATGTAGGAACCAACGTCAGTCAGAGAGATATCGATGTTGGTCAGGAAAAACTGACATCAATCAGGTAGAATCGACATCGATCAGGTGTAGACTAGCATCAATCAGAGATGACCGAGATTGGTCACTGTCAAAAAATTTGGGTAGACAGCAAGCTGTAAATGAGTCTCAAACACCCATAAGGAGGTCTAAAAGGGTAAGTAAACCTCTAATTCATTATTCCCCTTTTTTATACTACTTATTGCTCACTGATGGTGGAGAACCAAAAAGTTTTGATGAGGCAATGCAGGTAGAATTCAGGAAACAGTGGGAGCATGGCATGAATGAGAAAATTGATTCTTTGGAAGAGAACCATACGTGGGATTTGGTTGAGTTGCCAGCTGAAATGAAAGCACTAAAAAAAAATGGGTTTATAGGTTAAAGGAAGGAGAGAATGGACAAATGAGACATAAGGCCAGGTTGGTAGTAAAGGGATTTGCATAGAAACCAGGTATTGATTGTGGTGAAATTTTTTCTCTTGTAGTAAAGATGACTTCTATTCAGAATGTATTATCTTTAGTTACTATTGAGGATTTTCATCCTGAATAGCTTGATGTTTAGACAACATTTCTTCATAGAGATTTGGATGAAGAGATATATATGGATCAGCCAGAAGGTTTTGAGGTCAAAGGTAAGGAGAAACTTGTGTGTAGGTTAAAGAAAAGCTTATATGGTCTTAAGCAAGATCCAAGACAATGGTATTTGAGGTTTGACAAGTTTATGACAGAGCATGGCTTTAGTAAATATCAATCTAACCATTGTGTTTATTTTAATAGATTGGATAATGGTAGTTATATTATCATGTTACTGTATGTAGATGATATGCTTGTTGCAGGTTCACACATGCAGGAAATTATTGAGCTTAAGGTAAAATTAGCTCACACATTTGCCATGAAGGATTTAGGAGCAGCAAAGAAAATTCTTGGCATGAGTATTAAGAGAGATAGGAAAAATCATAGTTTGATTTTATCTCAAGAGGATTATGTAAATAAGGTGTTGGAGAGGTTCAATATGTAGGATGCAAAACTGGTAAGCACACCTATGGCTGGACACTTCAAGTTGAGCAAAGAACAGTGTCCTAAATCACATGATGAGATTGAGTACATGAGTAGAGTTCCATATGCTTCAGTATTTGGGAGCTTGATGTATGCAAGGGTATGTACTAGACCTGATATTGCCCAAGCAATGGGAGTTGTTAGAAAGTTTATGGCCAATCTAGGAAAGGAACACTAGAAAGCAGTTCAGTGGATTCTTAGATATCTGAGAGGGACCAATAGTAGGCATTTATGCTATGGAGGGTTAAACACTTCTCTACATGGGTATGTAGATTCGGATATGGCAGGTGACTTGGATGGCAGGAGAAGCACCATAGGATATGTGTTCACTGTTGGTGGAACGGTGGTTAGTTGGATTTCAAAGTTGCAAAAGGTTGATGCCTTGTCTACTACAGAGGTAGAATACATTGCAATCACAGAGGCTAGCAAGGAAATAGTTTGGATGACTCAGTTCATAGAAGAGTTGGGAAAGGAGCAAGAGAGTTATAGATTGTACAGTGATATTCAAAGTGTAATTCATTTGGCAAAGAATTCAGTCTTTCATTCAAAAACCAAATATATACAGCTTAGGTACCACTTCATTAGACAGGTATTAGAGGATGGACAGTTGAAGTTGGAAAGATCCATACGAATAAGAACCCTATTGATATGTTAACAAAGCCAGTAACAAAGGAGAAGTTGAATCTTCATTCAAATTTTGTTGGTCTTCAAGATTGAACTTGCAGATGGAAAAATAAGCAAAAAACAAATTAGAAGATGTTGTTGTATAGGTATAGATGCAGTTGTTTATCTCCAAGTGGGAGATTGTTGAGTTGTGGAGCTAAAAGCTTCACTGAATGTGCTAATGTGGAGGTTGCTAGGTTACATAGTAATTGACATTGATTAGATCCAATTGACGTCAGTTAGGGGTTGACTGACATCAGTTATCTCCAGCTACACAGTAATTAACATTGGTTAGGGTCAGCCGGCATCGATCACCTTTAGACCAACATCGATCATCTGTGCATTTCCAAAACTATTCTAATTTTAGGAGAATAATTAGTTTGCATGTAAAGACTAAAATTAGTTTTGAGTCTGCATTTCTAGTTATTGTTTGCTTTGGGTTCTATTTAAGAGAACCATGGGGCTGTATTGTAATTAAGGGAATAAAAATTCAATAATTGAATTGGTTTTAATTGATTGAGAGAGAGAACTCTTGAGGGAGAATTACTATACATCCAAGAGGTGTGAGAAGAAAGAGATTTCTTCATTGTATTTTCTTCTGGAAGAGTTTAATATAAGATTGGTTATTTCTCGTATCTCCTATTATTTATTGTTTCTAATTTCTAGTTACTTATTGCTTTTGGTTTCAATTCCATGTTTAGTTGCTTATACAAAAGTAATCAATTATACTCTAAGATCCTGACAATTGGTATCAAAGCTTTGTGAATACACTAACAAGTGGTATCAAAGCTCCAAACACTAACAATTTGTTGGTTACTACATCCTTGATTACATTTTTCTTTTACTACCAGGAGTATTCTTGTGGCTTGTTTAATAGTACTTCTAAAAAAAGAGGAGTGCTTTCTGTCATTTCCCTTGAGTTTTTAATTTGATTTGCATGCATCATCTCTGAAGAAAGAGAGATGGATGGTTTGTCCTACCCTTGAGTATTATTTTCTGTTTATATATATATATATATATATATATATATATATATATATATATATATATATATATCCATAGGAAACCTCTCCTTGATGAGAGGAGAGATTAGTCCCCTTTTGATGTGGTAAACCTACACATTTAGATGACCAATATTCCTACTTTGGCTGATCAAACCTATTTTGTTTATCAGTACATTGATCGACAAAATATTCAACCAATAGTTTTTGGTGACTCTGTTGGGGATATAACCCATTGTCTATTTATAGCTTTACCATTCATCTCCACACTAACCAAGAAAGAACATGTAGTTTAAAGTCTCAAGCTTCAAACTAAAGCAAGGTCAATGCTTTTCCATTTTTATTTCACAATCTCGTAGATTCAAGGTATACATGAAGCCAAAAGGTGAAAAGTGTTATTGACCCTGTATTCGAGTTGGTATAGCAAAATAATTTTGATCTATTTCCTTCACCATCTCGTCTCCAATGAACCAAGAGCTTTTCTCCTACTAAAGTCAGATCTCCATTGCTAGATGAAGTATCCACTTCTACTATTGGTAAAGCTTTGCCAATAATTACCCCTCTGAGATTTGTTATTCCTCCTTTTCCTAATCCTATAATGGTAGTTCAAGGCCCCTGAGGTAATGCTTTTGGTCCTCTCAATCTTACTCCACCTCTACATGAGCTTTCACATAGTTCAAGAATTTTTCCAAATTTTATGGTGATGGGAAAGTTCATCTTGATGAACACATTGCAGCTTTCAGCATAGCCTGTGGAGTAAGTGGAGTAGAATTTGAAGATGTAGTAGTCAGGCTATTTGTAGAAACATTACAAGGTGCTACTGTAGATTAGTTTTATCATATACAAGCTCGGTCAGTAACTGATTGGAATACCCTCAAAGATAAGTTTGAAGCCAAATTCAAATCTATAGAAGATGCACATGCACTTTTGGCTCAACTTACATAGATGAAAAAAGAGCCTCATGAACCAATGAGAGACTTCATAGCCAAATTTGACAAATTGAGGAATAGAATTCCTATAATTGCTTGACCTACAGCTGAGAATCTCAAATGCTTCTTCATTAATTCTCAATTACCTGAAGTTAGTTTTGTTTTGAGACGTGCTGGTCAAATAAATCTTGCTACAGCTCAACATTTGGCCACTGAGGTAGAAGATGATCTCATCTTAGCATGGAAGATAAGAAGAGATCCAAATAGAAATAGACCTTCAACATCTTCTGAATATGCATCTATAAGCACCACAAATCTAATGGTGCAGAAGTTGGTAAATGAGTTACTTGCTCTCAAAAAGCAAATGGCACAAGGAATGTCTTCTACTCCTTCATACAGAGATATGCCAAGAAAGACATTCCAAAAAGCAGTCATATCAGGGCTATGTTGCCAGGAATCAAGGGCAACAAAATCATCTTCCTCACCCACAAAGGAAACTTGCCCTAGAAGCTCCTCTAGCCAATTCAGCAATGGGATATCTTGAAGCAGAATCAGAGTTCTCTTTCTAGCCTGAATTGAATCAAGAAAATGAAACTGATCTCCTTATAGAAAATCAGGAAGAATCAGTTGGCAACTCCCACATTGGTTTCCTAAACTACCAGGATGAACCCGAAAGCAAAGGAGAAGATTTTGATGGATCATATGCAATGTTTACCAAGTCTAAGAACCAATCAGTCCAACAAGATGATAAAGGAAAGATAGAAGAGCAACCTCAACCAGAAGTTATGATTGCTAAGCATGGAACCACTTTGCCTTTTCAGTCAAAGGATCCAGTGATCACCCAAAAGGCAAATACATCAATTTCACCTTCACCTTCTACTCCCATTTCACAAACCAAACCTCCTCCCATCCCTCCTAAAACTCAAAAGGTTGAAATACATTCCTCTGTACCTAGCTCAATTCAACCATTTGACATAATCGATCATGTCAAAAATACAAAAATACAAATGTCTAAATTTGAATATTTGCAGTCCAATCCTGATCAATTGGATAAGTTGATCCAATGTGTCAAGAACCAAACTATCCTTGTAGGATAAAAAGCTAAAAAAGGTAACTTTTGATTCACCAAAGAACATGCCCATTCTGAATAATCTTGTCATTACTCCTCCAGCTGCCCCTGGGAAAATAGAACCTTTCTATGTTTCCTTGTTAATAAATGGTCACAAGCTGACTAACTATATTATAGACTTAGGCACATCTGACAATGTCATGCCTGCTAAAGTAGCTGAGTCTTTGGGTCTCACACTAACCAAGACATTTGAGAGATGTTTCTCCATGGAGAATAAGTAAGTACCATTGCTGGAGCAAATCAAAGATGCCTAATTTGCATTTGCAGCCTTTCTAAATAAGAGAATCAAGATGACTATCTTGGTGGCTGACATCTCAACATCCTATGGCATTTTGCTTGGATGAAATTTCTATAAAGACATGGGAGGAGAACTAAGCATGGCCATGTCTAAGGCAAGGATCCCTATACAAGGTGTAATGAAGAGGTTGCTCCTTGAAAAGGAGGCAAAATATGTGGTCACCCAAACATCAGCCCCTGAATCTCAAATTCTTTTTGAATCCGTAGGTATGGGTAACTACTTTCTATCTATAGATGAAGTGCATGAAACATCTGATAAAATTCTTGAAAGTGTCAACCTAGAAATCAGTTCAACTAAAACAATAGAAGAACTAGTAGGTTGTAATACAAATGAAGAAGGACCCTCCCTCTCTAATGAAGAAAAGTCTAAAAAAAATCAGTATCTGATGAGGTATAGACTCTGGAATTTGATGGTAGTTATTCCTCTATTGGTTTGAGAGCTAGGATTGTGTTGATATCTCCTCAAGGAGATATGTTTCCTTCATCTTAAAAATTATAATTTAGCAACACTAACAATACAGCTGAGTATGAATCTCTATTGCTTGGAATGAAGGTTGCTCAAAAAAAAGGCATCAAGTTTTTTCATGCCAAAGGGGATGCTGAATTAGTGGTTTGTCAAGTGAGAAATCTATACCAAACCAAGAATGAAAAATTACACCACTATCGCAACCTAGTTTGGGACCAAATTAAAAGCTTTTGATGCTTTCAACATTTCTGCCATACCCAGAGAGTCTAATGACAGAGCTGATGCACTTGCTATTTCAGAAACTCTTTTAGTTCCTCACTCTAATTTTAAAGAAGATAAGTATACTATTGAGCTGGTCTATAGACCAAGTGTTTCTGACAATGTTGATCATTGGCAAGTATTCAATGATGATCATCAAATCATTGCCTTCCTAGAATGAAAAGATAATTTTGAACAACTACGTTTTGAAGGCAGTGAACCTCATAAGTATGAATCAGCCTCTAAATCTAGTTTAGATATAAATAAAGAATTCTTACAGTTAAAAGGAAATAAATTCCCAAAGGCCTGGTTTCTCTTTAGAAACTATTTTACAAGCATGATAGATTCATCAAGCAACAACAAATAGATTCAAGTTTCTCTTAGGGATTCGAATAAGTAAATTTGACTACTAAATAAAATTCTAAGATGGTTAACATTGGTAAGTGTTGCACCCCTGAAGAAAGATTTAAGTTCACCACTTTACTCTGTCAATACATGGATGTCTTAGCATATTCTTAAGAAGACCTGAAGTCTCTCAGACCTAATGAAATCTACCATGACATTTCTTTCAACACTGATTTAATGCCCTATAAGCAAAAATCTAGATAGTACAATCTAAAAATATCAAGTACTATTCTGTTTGATATACAAAAAATGTTAAATGCTAGAATCATCTTCCCATTCCATCATTCCACATGGATTGCAAACATAGTGCCTGTAAGGAAGAAGAATGGCAAAATTCACATTTGTATAGATTTTAGGAATTTGAATTAGTCATCTTTAAAAGATAATTATCCTTTGCCAATCATGGATCAAGTGTTTCAAACAGTGATAGGTTCAGAGATGTTATCAATGCTAGATGGCTTCTCAGGATGTTAGGGTGTGGAGCTAAAAGCTTCACCTAAGGCAAACAGGGAGGTTTTCGGAGCTTGATAGTCACCGACGTCGGTAGGCCAAAATTGACGTTGGTCAGGGGATAGTGCAAGGGAAATCGGCATTGGTAGGAGATCGATCGGCGTCGGTCACCTCCAGTCAGGCAGGGACCAACGTCGGTCGCCTGTGGCGGTCAAAATTATTGTTAATAAATAGTCAGTTAAGTGAACGCATAGTTTGCATGATAAAGACCAGTTCAAGTCTTTGAGCCACTTATCTAAATTAGTGTATGCATGAGATCTATATAATAGACTCATGGGTTGTATTGTTAAGTGTTGAACTTGTAGAACCCAAGTGTGGAACTTGGAGAGTTCTTCTCATGGTGGAATCAAGTAGGATTCCCCATGTATGTAAGATCAGGTTTGATATGCAGGGTGTTGTAGGATCATGGTGGAGATCTACATGTGATAAGTAAGATCAGGTTGGTCTGTAGGGATGTGTGTATGTGAGGGTCAGAATAGGATCGGTAGGGGAGCAAGATCAAGGTGACAGTAATACATCAGGAGCAGGATCATGGTGAGATCTACTTGGAGTATCAGTTCATACTCAGTTGTACTGAATGTACAATGAGGTGAAAAATAGCTTGTGTGAGTTGTTAGTTGTGACCTATGAGAGAAGATTACTCAAGTGAGAAGATTACTTGGAACCCTTGAGGAGGAAGCCTCACAGAGGTGGAAGAAGAGTGTGATCTCTTTATTGTAATTTCCTTTGTAATGAGTTGAATACAATTGTGTGTTGCCTCTCATATTTTGTGTGTTTTCTCATTGATAGTTATTTGTTCTTCTAGTTATTTCTACAATCTTAAGTTGCTTATACAATGGTAATCATGTGTGCTCTTAATTTTGACAAGTTGTGTCAGAGCTTTGGGGAACTTAGGTCCTATCAAATGGTATCAGAGCGAGGTTGGATGTTCTCAGAGCGAGTTTGACTAATAGATGGCCCAGATCTGGTTAGTGGTTTGTTGATTACAGGTTACTCACAGGGGTTTCTGATTGAGTGGGAGTATAGCAATGGTAGAAGAAGGTAAGCTGAGGATGAAAAAATTTAGGCACAGGATTCACACCACAAGGAGTGTGGTGGGTTGTCTTCAAGTGGGAGCTTGAAGAGGAATACAAGCCAAGATGCAGATTAGACAAAGTACTAGTTTGGGTACAGGTGCAACTATTTATCTTTAAGTGGGAGATTGTTAGGGTTTGGAGCTAAAAGCTTCACCTAAGACAAATAGGGAGGTTTTCAAAGCTTGACAGTCACCGGCATCCGTAGGCCAAAACCGACGTCGATCAGGGGACAGTGCAAGGGAAATCAGCATCGATAGGAGATCAGCTGATTTCAGTCACCTCCAGTCAGGCAGGGACCGACGTCAATCATCTGTGGCAGTCAAAACTACTATTGACGAACAGTCAGTTAAGTGAACACGTAGTTTGCATGATAAAGACTAGTTCGAGTCTTTGAGCCACTTTTCTAAATTAGTTTATGCATGAGATCTATATAATAGACTCATGGGATGTATTGTTAAGTGTTGAACTTATAGAACCCAAGTGTGGAACTTGGAGAGTTCTTCCCATGGTGGAATCAAGTAGGATTCCATATGTATGTAAGATCAGGTTTGATATGCAGGGTGTTGCAGGATCATGGTGGAGATCTACATGTGATAAGTAAGATCAGGTTGGTCTACAAGGATGTGTGTATGCGAGGGTCAGAATAGGATCAGTGGGGGAGCAAGATCAAGGTGACAGCAATACATCAGGAGCAAGATCATGGTGAGATCTACTTGGAGTACCGACTCGTACTCGATTGTACTGGATGTACAATGAGGTGAACAACAGCTTGTGTGAGTTGTTATTTGTGACCTATGAATGAAGATTACTCAGGTGGGAAGATTACTTGGAGCCCTTGAGGAGGAAGCCTCACAGAGGTGGAAGAAGAGTGTGATCTCTTTACTGTAATTTTCTTTGTAATGAGTTGAATACAATTGTGTGTTGCCTCTCATATTCTGTGTGTTTTCTCATTGATAGTTATTTGTTTTTCTAGTTATTTCCACAATCTTAAGTTGCTTATACAATGGTAATCATGTGTGCTCTTAATTCTAACAAGTTGTGTCAGAGCTTTGGGGAACTTAGGTCCTATCACAGGATATAATCAAGTTGAAGTTGGTGAAGCAGACCAACACAAGACTGCATTCACCACACCTTAGGGTACATTTGCATATAAAAGGATGCCTTTTGGCTTGATAAATGCTGGTGCTACCTTTCAGAGAGAAATGGACCTAGCTTTCAAGGATGAGATAGGTAAATTCATAGTGGTATACCTTGATGTTTTGACTGTCTTTTCAAAGCGTCGATCTAATCATGTACGCCACTTACAACAAGTGCTGGAGCATTGCCGCTAGAATAATATTTCCTTAAACCCCAAGAAATCTATTTTTGGAGTAACAAAGGGGAAACTCCTTAGACACATTGTGTCTAAAGAAGGCATAAAGATTGACTCAGATAGAGTCAAGTCTATTTAAGAGCTTAATTTGCCTACAAGTAAAGATGTTGTTCACTCTTTCTTCAGAAAGGTGAATTTCTTATAGAGGTTCATCCCCAAATTTGCTGAGAAGACTAGACACATTGTGAACATGATGAAAGGGAAGACTACCTTTAGCTGGACTAAAGAAGGCAAGTCAGCATTTTAGGATATCAAGACTACCATTGCCCACACCCCTACCTTGGTTTGTCCAAATTACAACAAAGATTTCATCATATACAGCTATGCTTTTGAACACACGCTTTCAATAATTCTTGTTCAACAAGACAAGGAAGGTATGGAATCTCCTATTTTTTTATGAGTTGCCCTCTCAAAACCCATAAGATCAAGTATTCAAATGTAGAAAAGCATGCTTATGCGTTGGTGAAAATAGTCAAATATTTTTGCTTTTATATCCTAAATTCACACACTACTGCCTTAGTTCCTGACACTACAATTAAGTACATATTAACTCAACAAGAGTTTGGGACAAAAAGAGGCAATTGGATTGCAAAGATCCAACAGTCTTTTTTGTCTCCACTACAAATGAGTGGTATTCAGGTATTGCTCATTTCCTTACTTATGGTGAATGTCCTACTCATTTGTCTTATAAAGAAAGGAGGATTATCAAGTTGAAAGCTACCAATTTTATCCTTTGGGACAACGGCTTGTACAAGAGAAGCATAGAGGGAGTATTCCTTCATTGTGTAGATAAAGAGAAACAAAACCAACTATTGAAATCTTTCCATAATCTAGCCTGTGGAGGACTTTTTTTTGCTCATGTGACTACTCACAAGATTTTGTGAGCTAGGTATTACTGGCCAACTCTTTTCCAAGATGCATATAAGTGAGTAAAAAAAATGTGAACTTTGCCAGTAATTTGTTGGAAGACCCAAGTTGGCTTCCCTGCCTCTCAAGCTAGTGATCATAGAGGAACCTTTCCAGCAATGGGGGATTGATTTTATTGGAACTATAAACCCATCTTCAAGTGCTAGACATGATTATGTCATTACAACAACTGACTATTTCACCAAGTGGGTAGAAGCAATCCCAACTAAGCATGTTACTTCAAAAATTATATGTAATTTCCTCAAAGAGAATATCATTTCTAGGTTTGGAGTTCCAACCAAAATTGTTACTGACAATGTATCTTGTTTCACCTCCCAAGAGATTACACAATTCTATTTCTATTATAGAATTATACTCTCTCACTCTTTGATTATTTTCCACAAGGAAATGGACAAGTTGAATCCAGCAATAATAACCTGGTAACTATCATCAAGAAGCTAGCAGATGACAATCAAAGGACATGGCATAAAGCATTGGTTGATGCTCTATGGGCAAACAGAATCACACCAAAGAGGGCAATTGGTATTTCTCCTTTTCAACTTCTTTATGGTATCAATGTTGAGATACCAATCACCTTAGGTAATTGAAGATTAGACATATGAAAGCTCTCTTGATAAGAGAATCATGTGCCTGACCAAGCTGGATGAATAGATAACCATGGTGGTGGACCGAATTGCTACTCATCAAAGTCTGGTAAAGAAACTCTTTGACTAGAAGGCCAAAAATTGTGATTTCCAGATTGGGGATCAAGTCCTGTTGTGGGACTATAGAGTAATTTCTTACTCTACGTTGTATTCAATTATTTTTAGTTGAGCACTGCGATTTTGGTCTTCAGGCGAAGCGACAGAATTTTGAAGCAGAGGGTCGGTTCATTTTGCCTAAGTGTTGAGATGTAGTGAAAGCTGCCAAGTGTCACCCTTCGAGCAGGTCTTTTTCCCCTTCTTGTTTCCTTCATCTCATTTTTGCCTAAGTATTAGTTCAAGCAGATGCTACCAAGTGTCACTTTCTAAGAGACAAAGCAGATAGTTGGCATCCCTCGAGTCCCCTTTTTGTAACCTTTGAGAACCGTGGACCGTGGCACATACCTAGTAGTAGTTAAGTAGAATGCACCACATGTCAGCATTCGCATCTCATATCGGCGTCTGCACTTCATTTAAAGACTTTCAACATAAGGCAACAGAGAAGGCAGAAAGCACCAAGTGGCAGTTGCAAAGGCCCTAAAATACCTTTTTGGAGAAAAATCGTAAGCCACCACGTGTCGTCATCCAGGAGACTTTGGTCCAACAATTTTGTTCAATGCATAAAGGCATCCTTTCATTTTGCTTAAGTTCTAAGAGAAGCAGAGGTTGCCAAGTGTCACTCTCTGGTCCCTTTTTACCCCATCCCCAAAAGGCAGTGAAAGGTGCCACATACCTTTAGATGAAGAAGCAGAAGATGCCACGTATCTTCCCAGGAGCAGCAGGGATTTCCACGCGTCAACTTCTGAGGGATCATCCTCGAGTTTCATTGCTGAATAAAGGTTGTGGTGAGCAGGTGTTACTTCAAAATCCACAAAAGCTACTAGGTGTCACCATCCATAAGAGCCTATTATGAGTCCCAAATAAATCTACAGCATAGCCAAGGAAAGCAGAGAGAGCCATGTGTCTTTAATGAATTGAGTAGAAAGCACCAAGTGTCATTTTTTGGTGCCTTCTAGGTGATCAAGGGGATTTTTAGAAAATTGACTAAGTGTCCTCTCCCATTTAAAACATAGTAGAGTGTTTCGTGTATCAGTTGCCAAAAGTGAAATGGAGGGAAAAGCGGCTGGAGTTAATTCGAGTAGATGAAATAGTTCATCGGGTAGATTTTTGGAGCCACCCATAGCATTGAAGGTGTCATCTGTTTGTCCCCTATGAGTGAAGGATAGAGAAGATTACACAGGAAAGAAAGTGATCAAAGGAGACATCCAAGGCTATATAAGCAGGATTTTAAAATCTGGAGGGGGGAATTCTCATAGTTTTAGACTATCTGAAGTTTGTGGCCAATAATATCATTTGATCTTGTCTCAATTTTCTTGAGTTGTAAAGTTTATGTAATCGTGCATGTTTCTATGCCCCTTATGTGGCTGAATGAATTGAGGAAATTTGAGCTCCAAGCCTTTGTTGATGTCATCTGTGTTGTTTGCAAAGTAGTCTATACTGTAGATTTTCTAGTGCGGTGATTGGAAATGTTATTTGCTTTTGTCTCATTTTCTTGAATCTAAAGATTTACATGACTGTGCGTGACTTCTGTGCCTCCTATGTGATTGGAAGATTCTATTAAGAAGATTGAACACTATGCCTTTGTTGACAATTCATGTATCTCAGCAAAAGACTCCCCTATTGTGAGCCTCTATTTCTATTATTCTAATCTTTTACATTGATCATGCACTTGTCTGCTCTTAAATGTAATAGAATCACATAATAGTTTCACTGTGCTCAGGTTAGGATTAGGATTAATCTCAGTCGCATCACCATAGTTAGGTTTCAATTTCTGCATTTTGCATTTTTGTTTAGTCACTTATCCCTTTTCCCCAACACCCAATACAAAAGAAGAGACCAGCTTCTTTAAAATCTGGAGGTTGTTTTCAAGCCGCATTGTCCCATAGCTTGAAACTTCCCATTGTTGTTGATTAAGATCTAGCACAATTTTAAGACATCAATAGTTTCTGGCATGCCTGGTGGGACCAATCTTCCAAGGAGTTGAAGAATTTTGGTGTATTCTTCAGTCAATCTGCCTTTGGAGGTTTTTATCGACACTAACAACGTCTCTACATCACCAGCCAATCAAGAAGTATCATCAAGAAATCCCTTTGGTATGTATAACTCTGTAACTCATATCCATGAGTCTTATTCTCCTTCAAATATGTTTTATCAAAACAAACTTCTCTTAGAATTATGTCAAGTAATGAGGATGCACATGGCCATGAGCTATACCAATTTTATGCCCAGCCTAATCTCATTTTTACCTTCAAGAAAGCATTGATGGGTTTTAAGGAATATGTAATAGAGCTTGACAACAGAAGGGGATATGGCCAAGAGGTTCCTTGTCATGTCATCTATCAAGTGAGGGAAGTAATTGACCTGATCAAAAGTGAGTGGGAACCCATTAAAAGGGCAAATTGGCAAGAACTTACATATGAGATGTTAGAAGTGTGTGGATTGATTGTGTTCCTAGAAGAGAGGCTAAGCGTTCATGAGAACCAGCCTTACCAAGTCTACCTGAATTCATACCCACCACCACAAATCCCATATCAAACATATGCCACCCCTGTTCATGAACAAGGTCAAAATTGTCAAGACCAATTCCCCAATAATGCAGAGTCTATGATAGTAACAAGGGAAGAGGAACCCAAACTCTCACTTTCCCCTCAAATTCCTTCCACCCTTACTCAAGAAGCTTCTTATTTTCCATCACAGCCTTCTTTTTATTCCTTTTCAAAGAAGAATATATTTTGAAGGAAGCAATTGAGTATGCAGAAGAATACACTCAATTCATGGGCAAACAAGAAGATTACATCAGTACAAAAGAGGATGAGATCACCATAGACTCCCCTTTTGATGAGCAAGAGGATAAGCCACAAGATTTTTCCTTAACTTCTGATGAGGAAGAGATCATTTCTAATTTTTTCCTCACTCTGCAAGAGGATATGGAGGAACATGGACACTCCCTCGACCAAGTCATTGAGATAGGAGGCACTGAGCTGGTTTCAGATGAAGAAGAAAGCCTTGAGATTAAAATGAGTATGCAGAAGAGATGCCATCTTTTTAATTCATCCTTGTAAGAGGATGAAGTCATCAAAGAGCATGATGATGAAATAAAGCTAGAATTTGAAGAAGATGTGCTGAAAGATAATGGATATCAAAAGGCACAGCATGAAGAACCAATAGCCCATGATTTCTTGATGACACCTAATAACATGAAGAACTAGTATTCGATGGGCATTCAAGGACAAAAAGAGTTCATAGGTGTCGAATACACATTTTGCTCAGACTCGTTTGAGTGCAAGTAGACCTATGTGGCTGGTGCAGAGAACATTCCATCAATGACATATCCATTGCAATCACTGGTATGGCAACGCAAGTTGGCTTATCATAAAGAGGACGTGGGAAAGTTCATTTTCGATCTCGAAGGAAAATAAGGATTTGTAATTAATGTAGTTAGGAAGTTTCCATTTCTGCATTGCTTTGTTTTGTTTTTTGCTTTCCTGCTTTTCCTTTAAAATAAGCATTTTAAACGCAGAGTCGGTGTCCTAAAAATTCTTTAATTCTTTATTTTTTGCCACAATAAATGCTTCCCCAAATCTTTCAAAATCTCCAAGGTACCTTGCACCTCATTATGTGTCCACCTCGTTGTTTCTTGAAGATTGAGTAGGATTTGCTAATGATCGCCTTAATTTAATGCTATTTAGGACTTGATAGGCCCATAAAAATCCCTTAGCAAATGTTAAAGTTTACAAACTCTCAAGCATTTCTGTGAAAATATCTTGCTCATTATGATTGTGGCACCTAGTGAAATTTGTTGCAGCAAGCGTGTTTTTATCTTGCAAAAGGTTCATACCAGGTTATTATACAAGAGATTTAAAGATGGCAAGAACATCAAAAACACCCAGCAAGAGAACAAGGGTGCAGTTCCAATTGGACCCAGAAGAGGAAGAATAGCCTTCACAGTGCCCAGTGCAAAGCATTGCAACTTCTCCTTAGGTAGGAATTTTTCCCCCTCCTCCCTCTCAATCCATGCCTCCACCCAGCCATATGACACCTCTTGCCACTACTGCCATTCCCATTTCACAATTCACTTCATCCTTGATGCCTCAAGCTTTAACATTACCCTATTTCTCCCCCTTCATTCCCAAAAAAATGCCCCTTCAACTCACCCCTAGCTAGCCAATGGCTCTCTAATACGGCCTGTCACAAGGATTTCCCTTTGCAGGGGGATATATTGCATCCCCTTCCACTTTCTAGATGCAGGGTGATGCCGTAAGGAAGGCAAGAGAAGCCCGATTGGAGAAGAAGAGGAGTAAAGAGAATAAAGCACTAGCAGTGCCACATTTGAGGTCACAATTTGACCCCATTCAACAGCAGCTGACGGTGACCCATTTGTCACCCAACGTTGCCAAGTCGAGCGAACAAATGCAGCCAAAAGACTACACCATGAACATAGTGGCCATCGACATGTCCCTGTTCAGGCCTCAAGAAAGAGTCGAGCTCATGACTGAATCCACTTCTGCGGTCATAAAAGATTATTTGAGGATATCAAGGAGACTACAGAAGATGGAGGCTGACCTGGCCATAGAAAAGGCAAACTGCAATAGTTTGGCCAAATAAATAAACCAAAAGGACAATGAGATAGCTAGTCTGTAGAAACAGTTACAAGATACTATTTTCCTCTAGACTCAACGGGCAATTCAAGCCCAAAATGATTCTTTGAAAGTAGAGCTTGTACTTGCCAAGGATGCAGCAATAGCTCTAAGATGAGAAAATGCAAAATTATAGGGAAGAGTTGAAGGACTCCAACTGCAGGTTATCCAATCATAGCAAAGGTTGCTGGAAGAACAGAACAAGGGTGCAGCTTTTCAAGCCCAGCTCTAGGCAGAGTAGCAGTGGACCATGCAATTAGCAATTGAGCTGGCCAATAGGCCAAGAAGTGTCAGAATGGTGCAGTTGGTGAAGGAACTCTACAAGTCAGCATGGGAGAGAATCTCTTCAAAGATTCTCCAACTCAGGCCAGTTTTCACCTTCCTCCTCAAACCACAGCAGCTATGCGAGAGGGTCAAGAATCTGGTACAGAGCACTCTAGCCATGATCTCTAGAAGAGTTACAGACTCTCATTTTTTACTAGAGAAGTTCTACAGCTCAAGGGATGCAAAATTGGCAGCCACGGGGATTCCCAACAAAATGGCCACTATGAAATAGGTCAACGAAGAGCTCAGTCATAATGCCACAGCTAACAATTGCGTAAGTTGTTTCAATGTCGTCAAAGAAGGCATCAGCAAAATGAGGCAACACATTGAAGATCTAGTGCAACTGGGCCTTCCTTCCCCATTTTTGGATGTGAGGATAGTGCTAATGGTGGACCAAATCCAACCATTGATGCTAGCCAATTAAGGAATCAAATAATTTTTCAGAGCTTACGGGATGATTCTCCAACCTCTGAGGTCGAAACTGTTCTAATTCATGTTTTCCTGCTAGAATCCAAGCTGAAAGCCACTGCCAAAGTCCTATAAACCTTCTCACACAAGGATCTCATTATCTTAGATTTGGCTTTTGATGAGTTGCAGAACAAGCAAGGATTATCTGACTATGAGTGGTCTACCTTCTAGACAGCTCTTTTAAAGCTATAAATTTTGAAATTTTGATCGAGCAGGAGTCAGGTTTTTTTTTAGCAGGCTCAAAATCCCTGATGGTTGCCAATAACTATAGATTAATTTCCTACTCTACGTTGTATTCAATTATTTTCAATCGAGCACTACAATTTTGGTTCTTCGAGCAAAGTGGCAAAATTTTGAAGCAGAGGGTCGGTTCATTTTGTCTAAGTGTTGAGATGCAACAGAAGCTGGCAAGTGTCACCCTCTAAGCAGGTCTTTTTCCCCTTCTTTTTTCCTTCATCTCATTTTTTCTTGAGTATTAGTTCAAGTGGATGCTGCCAAGTGTCACTTTTTGGGAGACCAAGCAGAAAATTGGCATCCCCTGAGTCCCCTTTTTGTAACCTTCAAGAACCGCAGACCATGCCACATACCCAGTAGCAGTTAAGCGGAATGCACCACATGTCAACATCTGCATCTCATATCAGTGTCCACACTTCATTCAAATACTTTCAACATAAGGTAGTAGAGAAGGCATAAAGCACCAAGTGGCAGTTGTGGAGGCCCTGAAATACCTTTTTGGAGAAAAATCGTAAGCCAGCACGTGTCGCCATCCGGGAGACTTTGGTCCAACAATTTTGTTTAATGCATAAAGGCATCCTTTCATTTTGCTTAAGTTCTAAGAGCAGTGGAGGCTACCAAGTGTCACTCTCTGGTCCCTTTTTACCCCATCCCCAAAAGGCAGTAGAAGGTACCACGTACCTTTAGATGAAGAAGCGAAAGATGCCACGTATCTTCTCAGGAGTAGCGTAGATTTCCACGTGTCAGCATCTGAGGGATCATCCTCGAGTTTCATTATTGAATAAAGGTTGTGGTGGGCCTCAGGTGTTACTTAAAAATCCATGGAAGCTTCCAGGTGTCGCCATCCATAAGAACCTATTATGAGTCCCAAATAAATCTATAGCATAGCCAAGGAAAGCAGAGAGAGCCGCGTGTCTTCAATGAATCGAGTAGAAAGTGCCAAGTGTCATTTTTTAGTGCCTTCTAGGTGATCAAGGGGATTTTTAAAAAATTGACTAAGTGTCCTCTCCCATTTAAAACATAGCAGAGTGTTCCATGTATCGATTGCCAAAATCGAAATGGAGAGAAAAGCGGCTGGAGTTAATTCGAGTAGATGAAATAGTTCATCGGGTAGATTTTTGGAGCCACCCACAGCATTGAAGGCACCGTCTATTTGTCCCCTATGAGAGAAGGATGGAGAAGATTGCATAGGAAAGAAAGTGATCAAAAGAGACATCCAAGGCTATATAAGCAAGATTTTAAAATTCGGAGGAGGGGAATTCTCATAGTTTTAGACTATTTGAAGTTTGTGGCCAATAATATCATTTGCTCTTGTCTCAATTTTCTTGAGTTGTAAAGTTTATGTAATCGTGCATGTTTTTGTGCCCCTTATGTGGCTAAATGAATTGAGGAAATTTGAGCTCCATGCCTTTGTTGATGTTATCTGTGTTGTTTGCAATGTAGTCTATACTATAGATTTTCTAGTGCGGTGATTGGAAATGTTATTTTCTTTTGTCTCATTTTCTTGAATCTGAAGATTTACATGACTGTGCATGACTTATGTGCCTCCTATGTGATTGGAAGATTCTATTAAGAAGATTGGACACTATGCCTTTGCTGACAATTCCTGTATCTCAGCAAAAGACTCCCTTGTTGTGAGCCTCTATTTCTGTTATTCCAATCTTTTACATTGATCATGCACTTGTCTACTCTTAAATGTAATAGAATCACATAATAGTTTCACTGTGCTCAGGTTAAGATTAGGATTAATCTCAGGTGCATCACCATATTTAGGTTTCAATTCTTGCATTTTACGTTTTTGTTTAGTCTCCTATCCCTTTTCCCCAACACCTAATACAAAAGAAGAGACCAGCTTCTTTAAAATTTGGAGGTTGTTTTCAAGCCGCATTGTCCCATAGCTTGAAACTTCCCATTGTTTTTTATTAAGATCTAGTGCAATTTTAAGACATTAACAGGGACAAAAGGAGAGAACCAAAAGGGATGCATGGAAAGTTTGACTCCCTCTGGAGAGGCCCATTTATAATTCATCAACACATTGGTGAAAATAGCTTTCTACTGAAATATCAAGATGGCACACTCTTTTCTTTACCTCACAATGGGAAACATCTGAAACACTTCAACTCTTGAAGTATTAGATGATTGCATCTATATATATGTATATTTGTATAGTTTTTAATTCTATTTTGTTTTATTTGTTTCCATTTTTGATGCCTTTCATTTTTGGGTAGCATGACTCTATAACCCAATGGTACACATGAAGACACTAGAGATTCTAGATTCTACTCCCTTCAATTCTTTTTGCAATTGATAAAAATTCCCCAACTGGAGCCAGCTATTGTCCCCTAAAAAATATCACTCATTTTTGGGACAACATTTGAACTATTTTGGTCCTACAGACCAAAATTGTCTCTTCCCTTTCTAAAATTTGTCATGGGCATTCAAATTCCTCATTTTTCAATCTTCTTAGGAATCTACGGACTCTACAGGCTTGAATCTATGAAGTCTGCAGGAAGAGAAATCTATGGACTCTACAGGAAAAGAAAATCTATGAACACTATAGGCCAAGTTCAATGGGCTTTACAGGTTGATTTCTACGGAATTGGTTTCTATGGACTCTATAGGCAGGTTCATTTCTATAGGTTCAAAGGCTTCTACAGGTGGGTTCAATCAAAATAATTAGTTTCCAACACTTAGTCATTTTTGGGATTGGTTTAGCACCTTGGTTTAATCAAAAATGTCCATCGGCAAGCATCTAATCAAGGATCCAACCATTGAACCATTGAACCGTTGAACCTTGAACCATTTTGTTTCAATGAGTTCAACAAGTTCAAAGGTTCAACGTCATCGGCAAGAGTTAAGTGGTTCATCAAGGTTCAAAATTCAACCACTTCAAGGTTCAACAGCTTCAAAACACTTATCAAAGAGAAGAAGGCTTGAACCATTGAACCGTTGAACCATTGAACCACTTTGGTTCAAAGGTTCAACAAGTTCAATGTTCAACAGGTTCAACATGTTTGGTTTAATGAGGATCAAAAGGACTTAGCCAAATCAAAGGGAATGAACCGTTGAACCAAAGCTTGGTTCAACGGTTGGTTCAATGCTTCGGTTCATCAAATGGTTCATCCGATTGGTTCATCAGCTTAGTTCAAAGCTTGGTTCAATCAAAGGGATCATCGGCTTGGTTCAAAGCTTGGTTCAAAGTGTGGTTCAAAGCTTGGTTCAATGGTTGGTTCAAAGGAGTGGTTCAATGCAAAAGTTTAAAAGAACCTCCTAAAGGATAAGTGCCCTTGCAAAGGGCACTTGGTCAACAAAATCACCCTTCATAAGGGTCATTTTCAAGGAAGCCACAAAGGTAAATTATTTCAAATTTTTGTTTAAGGTAGTCGAAAAAGACTAAGGTATAATTCCTTCGAACAAAAATTTCGAAGGAATTCGGGAAAGAAGCCACAGGAGGAAAGCCTAAAGGAATTTCCAAAGGCAAAGACAAATCAATCAAAATAATTATGTGAACTTTTTGTCTGCAAAAAAATGTCCACAGACTTTTTGTCTGTGGGAAAATGTCTATGGACTTTTTGTCCATGGGAATTATCTGCGGGAAATGTCCACGGTAAAAGTTCTAAAGGACTCTAAAGAAAAGGCCGCCAAAGGACCCTGAATGGTAGGTGCCCTTGCGAGGGACTCTCAGCTACCAAATTAAAGGACACTTCCCAAGGCCCGAAGGGCAGTTTCCCTTTGAGAAATCTCAAATGACAAAGCTGAAGGAATTGTCGAGGAAAGTGACGTGCCCACAGACGTCAAAGTTGCAACAATGAAATAGCTGTTGATCCTTGTAAAGTGTGGACCTGAAGGCATTCAAAGTTTTTAAGGCCAAGACCAGCAGGAAGTGACTAAAGAACAGGGCATCAAATGGAATCAGGGACCCAATTCAATTAACTAGAAAAGGAGGAACGATGAAGAAGGATCAGATTGCCAAGTGGACATTGAAAGATGCAAACTTTCAATAACGTGACTTGTTTCTCTGCATTGAGATAAACAAATGGATAGATGCCTCTAAATTCTAGCTTGTCTTCTTAATAAATTTCAATGCAACATGATGTGTTACTATTCTTGAGTCCTTCTTGAAGAGGCTATATAAGGGACTCTCTTTTATTGTAAATGTATCTCTTTTTGACAAGCAGAAATGAAACTCTACCCAAATTGAAAGGCATTACTGACACTTTGAGCTTAGATTGTTGATCATATTTTGTTATTGGAATAAGAAAGCAAGTGACTTTTTAGACTTTGTGATGTAATATCTTTATTGTTGGGAAAATTGTTCTTATGTCTTTTTCCTTGATATATTTTTTGTTCCTTTAATTCAACAAGTAGAATTAGTGAAAGTAGTCAGGAAGGTGTCCTGAAGTCAGCTTTGGAGAGACTTTGTGCCCCCATAATTGCCTTTAGTGTGTTTTCTTTTCATTTATGTGTAAAGGACCTTGGTATGACTTTGTGCCCTCATTGTCCTTCGTATCTCACTATTGGGCAATTCAGGTGGAGACTTTGTGCTACATCTCAATTTGTTGTTACTACATCCTTGGTTACATTTTGCTTTTACTACCAGGAGTATTCTTATGGCTTGTTTAATAGTACTTTTGAAAGAAGAGGAGTGCTTTCTTTCATTTCCCTTGAGTTTTTCCTTTGATTTACACCCATCATCTTTGAATAAAGAGAGATGGATGGTTTGTCCTACCCTTGAGTATTATAATATATATATATAGCATATTCATAAGGAACCTCCCCTTGATGAGAGGAGAGATTAGTCCCCTTTTGATGTGGTAAACCTACACATTTGGATGACCAATCTTCCTACTTTGGCTGATCAGACCTATTTTGTTTATCAGTACGCTAATCAACAAAATATCCAACCAACACATCACTATCGAACATATCAAATCACATCAAAAATCCCATCATATATAAAAATGTCCACATGGAGTCCATGTCACAAAATATATATAATGTAAGGGCCTCATGGGAATCAATGTGATACAAACAACAAAATCTATGTATACACGGTCTCATATAGTCATGGTTAGGCTCCTGGTAGTCTTTTGGGGCACTGGTGTACTGACTACGATGAGTTGGCTCTAAATACAGGGGAACACTGATCAACTAACACTATTACCTTGTATAAGTCCCTATAATATTGTGCCTCTTGAGTTAGCCTCATAATTTTCCACATAACCCCATCTACTAAAATGGTTGTGTCTACCTCATTCTTGGCCCTCTTGACCACCTGCACCTCTCCTATTATATCTATGATCTAAGTTTGCATATAACTAATTTGAGACTATAATCCAATAACTTGTGTGTCTTGACTATAGATCTAGATCTATAACATCACTATCTAAGCCTATAAGGTAGTAACCTAGCCCAATAACCTAGTAACCTATCCTTGTGCCTAGGCTAGTTTCTCATCCTATCCCTAAAATTATTCTTGGATATGGTCTTTCTCTATGGTAATCCTTGTAATCTCAGTAAGGCACACCTATATCTCTAACCTGAGCTATGCTAATAATGATCTCTCTTTCTCTATCAATGGTAGCCAAATTGTTCCTACACCATCCTTAATCCCACTGGCTCTAGCCTATGTACCGACCACCCCAACCTATGTATTTATCCCCTAAGCATAGGTCTCACTCCTTCTTGCCTAAGCCACTACATCTACCTAACCACCATTAACCCTATCATCCCATATACATCCATGGAATCTAGACCTCTTTATCCATCCTGAGAATCCTAAATTAAGACATGTGCCCTCCTCTATCTTTATAACTTTACCTATGCCTACAAATTCCTCCTAACCAATCCCCTCTATACCACATCCCTATTTTTGAGCAACCTCATTGATACCCTCTAATCCCACCAATGTGATATATGTTGTTGTTACCCCTAGTTTGGGTACAAGAGTATGGAAATCCCATGAGATTAGGGCAAGGCTACTATAATCAACACATGCTAAATCTCTATCCACTACCCTACCCTATTTTGCCCTCTCTCAATCACTCTATAAAAACAAATACTCCTCACTTGGTATATCTTGTAGGAGCTCAAATTGTCTCTACACATAGTTGGATCTATATTACTCTATAATAAACTCCCTCTAGCATGTCAAGTAACACTCTATTAGCATATACTGATTCACCTCAACTTTATCCTCCCAACCAAACTAAAATCTATTGTAGGACATCCATGTGATATGTTATGGCCACAAAATTTCAAAAGCCTATCTCTCTGGCATGACCTCTCTGCTCACCCATTAAAATCTACCATCCAAATACAATAAGCACATGAGGTTCTCTAGTTGCTTGAGTACCTAATGGATGATGGATCACTATGTACTCTCAGCTCCAAATTTGTAACAATAATGATGGACCTAGGCTCACAGCTTCTATATAGGCCCCTAAGTATAGCTCCTAATATATATGATACAAAACCATTGGCTCTCATGCAAAAACCTAGAAATCCTATACCATATTTACAACCACATCTCCAAGTCCCAACTAAAACCACTTATCGCTCTTATTTGGAAGAAGTATGCCAGTCACAAGAGACATCACTACTATTTTCAACTAATTAATAGTAACCTCCAAAATACATCTATCAATGTTTACCCATTGGTCTTACACACTAACTCATAATCCTCCCACCAGTTTCTATATTGTTTCACTAAGTGTGTACGATCACTAGTAGATCATGTCCCTTATCATCATTTATCATAAAATCTGATATACATCCTTTGAGTCATGAAGTATAAGGTACTCATCTTTGAGTGTGATTTCTCCACTAACATAATAATCAGGGCATGATCAATCTACATTATTGACATCATAGCAATGTAATACAACCCCACTAGCTCCAGTACCCCATAGTCTATATGGATCAATTGATGCATCTCATGAAGGACCTTAGGATGCCACAATCAAGATGATATCATGTGTAAGTCATCCTACACCAATCACACGAAGTATTACTAACTTTATTCCATTACAATCTGTCTCACCTAGTCGACTCACCTACCTATAACTCATTCTCCCTCCCACCCTTAGTTATCCTAAATTGAAATCCCCAAACCCCAAATCCATACTAATATCCCTTGACTCATCCTAATCAATCCATCCCTAGCCAAATAAACACCACATCTTATCCAAGTGTTTAACCTAATATAACCCCATCCATCTTAATCTAACTAACCCTAGTCCATCTTAACCTAACTTACCTAATCTAACCCCAACTTTTAGCCTAAATCCCCTTACCTAACTCACTTACAATCCTAATCCATTAATTACCTATCCTAATTAACCTAGATAAATAGTCATAATTACCTCCCCATCCCTCCTTACCAATCCCATCATCTAACTTACACCCTTAATCCACCAACTAATATTCTTACCCTAACTAAATCTAATTTTAACTAACTTCATCATGTCCTATCCTTTTCTCAACATATCTATCTCACCCTAAACCCCTTAGTCTATCCTCTATCCCCACATCACTTAACCATTTTTCCCACCTATGGAAATATCACAATTTGTGAATTTTCCCTAATGTACAACATTGCCAAGATCACCACTCGAGTTTCATGGTTTTACAAAATCATCACTATAACCTTGCAGTTATGCAAAACCATAGATCCCTAACCCATAGTATTGTGATATCATGAGTCAAGACTTATGGTATTGTAATATCACAATTCCACAATTGTGGTACTATAATACCACAACTCAAAATGCAACATTGCTAGTTGTGAGTGCAATAACATGAATGAGGGAATTACCCTTAGTATTTATTTACACCCATAGTATCATTTCCCTAATTAACATGATATAAATGTAAAAAATCATCAAAATTTAAAAAATTACTAGATCAGGGGCTAGAAACATATTGATGGTCTAACATCCTCAAGCCTTTAGAACTCCTGGACTCTCTCATCATAGTGTGAATATCGTAGGATTCAGTCCATATTTTTAGCTCAGATTAGTTTAAAGTTAAAAAGAACCCATTTTCACTCCTTTTTTCCTATTTGACCCCACTTCTTTTACCCCCCATCACACTGTTAACCCCTAACACCCCTTTTCTCTTATCTTGATAGACCTAAATCTTGTACCCCAATCAATCATTAACTATCATCCCTCAAGTGTTTAGGGCATGGCTTTTCCATTTCCTTGTCATCCACCCTAATCATGAGTCATAACTACATTGAATTGAAGTCTCATAATACTATACAAGAAACACCTAGCCACAATTTTATGCCTAGGGATAGTTCAGCCACTATTAACCCCCAACTTTTTTGGGTACCTGATTATTCACTCAATAATCATACATCACTTTAAGCTACACATATCCTATAAAGTGAATTTTTATCATTAATTAACTTCTCCAATATTCATTATAGGCTTTCAATCCCTCCCTAACATGTGTCCTTACTATGATAATTATCACTAATTAGCATCTTGTCTTGTCTCTTTATTTCTCATACATTATCTCCATCTTGGGGAAAGTCATCTTATCAACCAAGTCTTCTTTCTAGACATTGATCATTTGTCTAGAACCCTTCTCTCAAGATGAAGCCACTTTATCTCCTTGTATCTATGCTTGGGGGATCTTAATCATAGATACATCAATCTTAGAGGCATCCTAACCCCACCTTATTATCCTAGTCTTATCCCACCCCCAAGAATTTTATTCTAGTGACCATTCAGGTCGAATCTCCCCACATGATCCCTTGAGGGGGCATCATATACACTAATGTTGTTTACTAACATTCATCCATGAAATGATGTTTAATTGAAATACCATTACTTCTTCCATCATATCCACTCACATTGCCCTTTCAAAGAGGGGAAAATATATGAACCTAAATCCATTCACCCTAATAATTATACTAATTTAGCTAATATAACCTATAACTATATTTCCTAGATAATTAACTAATATCCTATTTCATACTTCTCACATCCCACAAACCTTATTTTACCCACACAACCAATTAAGCATCCTCATTTGTCTACTAATTAAGTTTACTTACTTACTAACCTACCTATTATCACTTGGATTTTCACCCTTTGAGGATATATCTAAGCTCTCCTCATCTAATTGGCACAATTTAAACACCTCTAGGTTGTGGGTGAGCTTAAGAATGAGGTGAATCTCTAGATAGGGATAGCTCCCTTGATGTACCACTTTGGATCACTACTACACCTAAACTTTGGGGGGGAAAGGGAGAGAGAAAACTAAAAGAAAACTATCCTAAGGGAGGTGGTAAACCAAATATTTTGATGACTTCTAACCAGTTGCATGTTACACATGAAACTAAGAGACTAACCAAACATAAACTTCTCTAATCTGCATCTTCTCACATCAATATTAAATTATGAGGTTATGGATGAATGTTTAGGCTAGGAGGACTAGAAAAGAGGCATTGTATGGCACTAGTGAATAGACTAACTCACTCAACCTTGACACTTAATAAAACACTCTACATGCCCTACAAGAATAACATTTACAACTACAAATAAGTGAGAGAATGAAACAACATGCTAAGGAAATAAGAGTTATCACAAAGAAAAATTAATCATCCAAGTAAACACACTATGAATAATTATGGAAGAGGTAAAAATTAGTATTCTTATTGATCAAATGGTATGAAAATGAGTATGTCTTCACCAAACTTAGGTGGATCATAAGTTACAAAGGCCAAAATGGTTATTTCTTATAAAACATGAGAGAGAGAGGAGAAGAGAGAAGTCCAAAGGTCACAATGACACTAGTCAAGATAAGAAAAGGAGTTACTTGTTCATGATAAAGGAATTTGAAATGAACTGTGCAATTTTAGGAGGAACAAGTGGCTTTCCAAGTCATGAAACTCTTGTAAAGTGGCATGAAAGTTTTCATTCTAGCTTCGAAAACTGCCTTCATGCTTTGGAACTATTTGAAGGTCCCAAAACTGATTAGGGACGTATATAATGATTGTATTTAAGGTTAAGGGTTACATACATTCCTCTCAATGCATTATTTTTAGTCTTGGTCATCTAGAATCTTCCCAAAATGAGTTATTGCCAACTATAGTCCAAATAACTCTTCTTTCATGCACCCTTCACACTTATCCTCCAAAAATTCATTAATTTTCCATTAAAATTCATAAAATTTAGTATATGACACTTTTAAATACCCTCTATAGCCTTAGAGGCATCAGAAACACCTTAAAATTAGCTCACTTGAAGTTTTCCACCCTTCTCACTAGGTTAGTCATTATGCTAGTTTTGACTGGCTAAGATGAAGTAACTACTTGAGGCACTTAGGAGTTATTAAAAGTCATTAAATTTACATGGGTAGTTATTTTAAGTCCTAATATTACTTTCTATGTGATTGGAATCTCTTGGAACCTTTTGGAACACACAAAATAGTCAAAAGTACAATATTTTGTATCATGTCCATACAATTCCATATAACTCATCTTGGTGTTGATTATCCTAAGAGATACCTATACAACCTAAAATCATAATCCTAGGAAAACTATTCCATTAGAGTATCTTTACATCTCCATTTCCTCTAACTAGTCACTAGCAAGGGTTTGTGAGGATTTTAGACAGTTTTGACCTCTTAAGATTTTTTCATAAAAACTTGACATATAACTTGAAAAAAAATTCCATAATAATTATATATAGGACCCATAATAACACCTATAAACCTCTTAGGTTCCAATTTAAATCACCAAGAGAGATATGAGCATTCAAAGTCACTTTGTTGAGCTTTTCCTTCCACTTCCTATAGGCCTTAACTATCTTTGAGCTAAAATATGATTTCTGTGTGGTTTCCTTTAATTCAAAGAGAATTTTTACATCTTATTTAATTTCATAAACATTATCCAATAGGGTATAAATCATACCTAGGGCTATAAGTGTGAAAAACCTCCTCTTTGGACATTACGCCTAAACCTTGTTTAATAAGCATGACTGAGACCCTTGTGGTCTAGGTCATCCAATTGGATTATTTACATTTAAAAATATTTAAAACATATATAATTACCCAAAAAAATTTATTTAACAATTTATGATTCCCAATGTTATAAGTGAAAATGTCCTCTCATTTGGGCTTTAGGCCTGAACATGCTTAGTAGGGTTAACTGCAAACTTAGCCATATAGACCATCTTGTTTTTTTCCCCCATTATGTGATGTGTTTTTCATGATTTTTCATGTTTCATAAAACTTATCACATCTCCTAAAAAGTTTCACTCAAATTTTAGTTCATCCCTTCTTCTCCTTTCCTCAAAACTGTAGGCTTTGCTCATGAAAGGAGTGCCCTCTATCTGAAATAAAACAAAGGGAACTTCTTATACTTACCTAGAATAACCAAGTATTATAGGGTATTATCCAAGTTTTATAGAAAATATACGTAAAATTTCAACCCCTTATTATGCCTTTTACCCTTTCAAATCCTAAAAAACCAAAATAAACTTGTTAGAAAAAATAGATTGTGCAGAGTTCTAAGGTGTGGACTGTATGTTATATTATTTCAAGATATCTTGCCCCTATTTACATGATATTAATGCACAATGGGGAATAAATTTTCATTTTATAAGTTTTTTATATACTTACCAACCTTCTCAATCATCCATTTCTGCACTCTCAACCATGTTCTACCTTGTTAGGTCTCATTGTATTACCTTGCCTATTGTATTGCACCTGTAAGTGATTATGTGTGTTTAGGTCTTGAGTATAGTTTTTGAATGTCTCTTTAATATTTTATTGATCAAATTAATATATGTATATAACAATCCAATTCATATTGATACCTTTAACCATCTGTTTAAGCTCATATTATGCACTTGTCAGGCTTCACAATCTAATGTACCTCACTTTCTAGGCAAGAGATACCTATAGGTGCATATAGGGATAAAAACCTCACTAAAAAACTCTTAATGATAGTCTCTTTTCTCATTTTTATTCCTTTTATCAACCAACATTTATATCTCAATTCTCAAACTCCTCATGGATGATATGTAAAATGGGTCTTGGTTGTAGGTGGACAATTTTGGGATTAGGCATGCCTGTAGGTGTATTTTAAGGACAAAACCCTACATATCAAATTTTTCCTACTTATATTCATTTTAATGGTGTGTATTTCAATCCATAAGTCCATTGAAATATGATAATATTCTTTATTTTCTCTTTGATTCATCAATGATCACTCAAAAGGTTCAAAACCTATAGATGTTAATGGAGTTTAGTAGATAAATTGGCAACTTTAGCCCTCTAAAAGTTGTATTCCCCTAGTCCTCTTGACCCCAAACTTTGAAAATTACTTATAAAATGTGAAAATAGAAATTTTTGATCCCCAATATGCATCAAAACCTTTGATAACCCTGTTACATGGTCTTGACAAAAATGCCTAGACCTTTGTTTTGCATTTTTAGGTAAAAGAGTCCTTAATATTGTCATTGTTCCTTTGAGCATGGTTCCCAACCTTAGTTCGTCAATCCAACCCTAAAACTAGGTTTTACATGGTCCTTATAACATATTAATACCCCAAGGAATGTTTCACTACATTTTTCAACCTTTCTAGACAAGTACTTCAGAGCTTTATTAAGCCACTTGTAGGTGATTATCTTATTGAGTAGGTAGTAATTATGAGGATTGGGTATTATGCATTATGTTTAGAATTTAATGAGTTTTAGGCCAATCTCAAGAATGAAAAAAAAATTTCCTTTCATATTCAATAACCTATCTTATTCTAAATACTCCTCAGCATGAGATTTTTCATGAGGACTCCTCTTGGCCTTGTACACATACCTCATATTATTGCCCACTCTTCATCTCATGATCAGCTTGCATCTTCTTTATAGGCATGGTTTCAAGAGTAATGGTTTTTTATTCTTTATAAGATTATTTCTTGTTTCAAGAGGATTTTCACCCTTTGAGGAGATGTCTAAGCTCTCCTAATCCAAGTGGCACAATTGAAACACCTATAGGTTGTGGGTGAGCTTAAGAATGAAGTAAATCTTTAGATAAGGCTAGCTCCCTTGATGTACAACTTTGGATCACTACTACACCTAAAATTTGAGGGGATAATAGAGAGATAAAATTGAAAGAAAATTATCCTAAGGGAGTTGATAAACCAAATATATTGATGACTTCCAACCAACTGCATGTTACACATGAAACTAAGAGACTAACCAAACATACACTTCTCCAATCTGCATCTTCTCACATCAATATTACATTATAAGGTTATGGATGAATTTTTGGGCTAGGAAGACTATAAAAGAGGCCTTTAATGGCACTAGTGAATATAATAACTCACTCAACCTTGACACTTCCTAAAACACTTCACATGTCCTACAAGAAAAAGATTTCCAACTGCAAATAGGTGAGAGAATGAAACAACATGCTAAGGAAATAAGAGTTATCACTAATAAAAAACAATAATCCAATTAAACACACTATGAATAATTATGGAAGAGGTAAAAAATAGTATTCTTATTGATCAAATGTTATGCAAATGAGTAGGGATTCACCATACTCAGGTGAAGCATAAGTTATAAAGGCCAAAATGGCTAGTTATTATAAAACATGAGAGAGATAGGAGAAGAGAGAAGTCCAAAGGTCATGAAAACGCTTGTTAAACTGAGAAAAGGAGTTATTTATGAATCATAAAGTAATATGAAATGAACCATGTAAGTTTATGAGGAACAAGTGGCTTTCCAAGTAATGAAACTCTTGCAAAATGGCATGAAAGTTCTCATTCTAGCTCAAAAAATTGACTTCATGATTTGGACCTATTTCAAAATCCCAAAATTGATTAGGAATAGTTTTGATTATTATAATTAATGGTAAGGGTTGCATAAATGCCTCTCCATGCATTGGTTATAGTGTTGGTCATCTGGAATCTTCCTAAAATGAGATATCACCATCTACAATCTAAATAATTCTACATTCATGCACCCTGCACAGTTGGTCTCAAAAATAGAATCAATTTTCCATGAGAAATAATAAAATGGAGTGGATGACACTTTTAAATACCCTTCATGGCCTTATAGGCATCAGGGATACCTTAAAATTATCTCACTCGAAGTTTTCCACCCTTCTCATTAGCTTGGTCACTATGCTAATTTTGATTGGCTAAGATGAAGTAGCTAGTTGAGGCACTTAGTATTTGTTCCAATTTATTAAATTTACATGGGGAGTTATCTTAAGTTCTAATCTTACCTTCCATGTGATTGGCATCTCTTAAAACTTTATAGAACCTAAAAACACATAAAATATTCAAAATCACCCTATTTTATACCCTATCTGTATAATTCCATATAGCTCATCTTGGTTAGGATTATCTTGAGAGAGTCCTATACAACCTCCAATCATCATCATAGGAAAATTATTCCATTATAGTATCTTTTCATCTCCATTTAATCCAACTGGTCACTAGCAAGGGTTTGTGAGGGTTTTAGATAGTTTTGACATCTTAAGCTTTGTTCATAAAAACTTAACATCCAACCTGAAAACAAATTCCACAAGAATGATATTTAGGACCCATGATAACACCTATAAACCTCTTAGGTTCCCATGCAAATCACTAAGAGAGATATGATCATTCAAAGTCACCTTGTCAATCTTTTCCTTCCACTTCCTGTAGGCCTAAATTATCTATGATCCAAAAGGGGTTTTCTCTATGGTTTCCTTGAATTATAAGATCTTTGTTACATATTATTTAATACCATAAAAATTATCCAATATGTTATAAATCATAGCTCGGGATAAAAGTGTGAAAGACCTCCTCTTTGGACACTAGGCTTAAACCTTGATTAATAAGCCTGACTAAGACCCTTGTGGTCTAGATCATCCAATCAGCTTATTTACATTTTAAAATATTTAAAACCTATATAATTACCCCAAAAATATTATTTAATAATTTATAATTCCCACCTAAGGTTATAAGTGAAAATGTCCTCTTATTTGGGCTTTAGGCCTAAACATGCTTAGTAGGGCTAACTACAAACTTAGCCATCTAGACCATCTTGTTTAGTTCCCTCCTTATGTGAGGTGTTTTGAAATATGTTTCATGTATCCTAAAAATTATCACACCTCTTAAAAATTTTAACTCATCTTCTAGTTCATGTCTTCTTCTCCTTTCCTCAAAACTGTAGGCTTTGCTCATGAAGGGAGTGCACTCTATTTGAGATAAAATAGAGGGTAATTCCCATATTTTCCTAGAAGAACAAAGTATTATATGGGATTATATAAGTTTTATATAAAATATACACAAAATTTCAACCTCTGACCATTCCTTTTACCCTTTCAACTCCTAAAAAAACTAAAAACTACTTATTAGAAAAAATAGATTGTGCAAGGTTCCAAGGTGTGAACTGTATGTTTTATTATCTAAAGCTATTTTACCATAATTTACATGATATTTATATACAAATGTGAATAAATCTTCATATTATAAGTCTTTTATATACTTACCAACCGTCTTAATCATCCATGTCTGCACTCTCAACCATGTTTTGCCTTCTTAGGTCTGAATGTGTTACCCTACCTACTATACTGCACTTGTAGGTGATTATGCATGCTTAGGTATTGAGTATAGTATTTTAAGGTCTATTTAATATGTTATTTATCACACTAAAATATTTATATACCAATAAAATCCATACTTATACCTTCAACCATTTGTTCAAGCTCATATTATGCACTTGTAAGGCTTCATAATCCATTGTACCTCACTTTCCACGCAAGAGATACTTGTATGTGCATATAGGTCTCAAAACCTCATTTTAATTCATTTTATAAACCAAAATTTATATCTCAATTCTCAAACTCCTCATGGATGATATGGAAAATGGGTCTTTGCTATAGGTGGATAATTTTGGGATTAGGCATGCTTGTAGGTGTATTTTAAGGACAAAACCCTGCATATCAAAGTTGTCTTAATGATATTCATGTTAATGGTGTGAGTTTAAATCCATAAGGTCATTAAAACATGATAATATGTTTTTTTAATCCTTAAGGCATCAATTATCACTCAAAAGGTTCAAAACCTGTAGATGTTAATGGAGTTTCATGTATAAATTGGTAACTTTAGCCCTCTTAACAACTAACTTCCCCTAGTCCTCTTAACCCCAAACTTTGTAAAGTCCTTATAAAATGTGAAGAAAAAAATTTATGATCCCAAAGATGCATCAAACCTTTGATAATCCTATTACATGGTCTTGAGAAAAAGGCCTAGACCTCTATTTTGCATTTTAGGGAAAAGAGTCCTTAATATTGTCATTGTTCCGTTGAGCATGGTTCCAAACCTCCATTTATCAATCCAACCATAAAAATAGGTTTCTAATGGTCCTTATAAAATATTAATACCCCAAGGAATGTTTCACCACATTTTTCAACCTTTCTATACAAGTACTTTAGGTCTCTATTAAGCCACATATAGGTGGTTATCTTACTGAGCAAGTAGTAAGTATGAGGATTGGGCAGTATGCATTGTGTTTGGCCTTTAATGAGTTTTATACCAGTATAAAACATGAAAAAATAGACTCATTTAATATTAAAAAAACTATCTCAATCTAAAAACTCCTCAACATGAGATTTTTTATGAGGACACATGTAGGTAACATTCTCATATATGCAGGTAGTGAAGAGGAGTATGGGTACTAAGCATTATTTTGACATTTAATGAATATTAAACATATTAAAATACCCCAAAATTGATTTCAAAAACCCTTTAAATGATTCAAATAGTTGTGTTCCTAGTTTTCACATGATTTTCTTCTTCTAAGCACCTGTAGGTGTACTTTCATGTCATACTATGTGTTTGTGTGGTATATGACTCCAATTTCATATAGATTATTTTGGGAAAAGAGGTTAAAAAGTGAAGTTGACCAAGATAAAATTTGAAACATGTAAACCAACCCATATTCACCCTCTAAAACCACTATCAAAGCAATAATATCTTGCAAATGGTGAAAAATTGCTTGTAACACAGAATGATGCATTCACTTGCAACTTGAGATGATTTTCATATCCAAACATATTGAAAAAATAAACCAAGAACAGGGATAATTTTATGAAGGATTAAACATAATATAAAACTAATCTTATCAATTTAATTATACAGACTTTCCTAAACAAGAGCAAAACCTATAGGGTGCATAGATTAGTAAGCATAAAAATAGAGTAAACTTCATGAGGATTATTCATAAAGCACAGGCCACCATTATTCAAACTCTTATTATTTAAATTAATATATATTATATTAATTTCACTCCAAAAGTCATTTGACCTGGAAGTTTTCCAACTATTTGTACCAAGTACAAACCTAAAGACTAGTTTTGTATGCCTAAAAGGGTGAAAAAAGAGTAGAATGATTTTAGCCCAATTTTGACACTTATATAGTACTTAAAGAATGTAAATAGATATAATTAATATTAAGAGACATCTCATGACCTTATCCCACATGTAAAACTCTCTTGTGGGTTGTACAAGTGTCAAACCCTTCTCTTTTCCCAAGAAAATTACCCTTTCTTTTGAAGAACCTACCAATTTCAATTAATAATAGTTGATTAAGACATATAAAGACACATGGGGAATGACATCATATTTTTTAACCTTTAAACTTCACAAGGGGGCTGCAAAAATCATTTAATGCTCTATTTTGACCTCCAAAATGACTCAAAATGAGATAAGAACTAATATGACTAATGACTAAGGCTAATATGATATGGAATAACATAAAAAGACATATAATACATCCTATTACATAATATTAGACCCCTAAAAACACCTAAAACTCAAGTTTTTACCTATAAGTGTCCCAATTTGACCTACAAGGTCAAATTTGGTCAACACTATCTATTAACACACTTACCAATTTAAAAATACATTTTATTCACTACCCATCTACCACCCTACTAAACTATCTATTACTACATCCCTATTCCATAATGGAGTTTCTATAATTGGATAATTCTAGAATCTCCTCTAATTTAACCCTTCCCTTCTAGAATCCTCTATTCTAGAGGTTTCCAAGGAATTTGTAATTCCTTGGAAATTCCTCGGCCATTGATCTTAATGACTCAAAATTAAATTTGAGCCATGGATTTTCCCTCCATGGCTTATATAATAAATCCAATACATATATGAAGCCTAACTTAGATAACTTGAAGCTATCTTGCAACTTTGAGAGCCAATAATCATCCTTCATACTTGGATTATACAAGCACTCATATAGCCTTATCAAATCCATCATCCATTGAATCCATTATCAAGCATAATCCAAAAATCTAATTATTTTGCAGTCAAATTGGTTTGGAAGTCTTGGATGAGAGCTATAAGAGGTAAAATGATGGTAAGTGATTTCTTTATAAGCATCTAATTATCTCTTTATCCTCTCTATTTGATGTTGTTTACGTTTTGGGTTTTATTACTAAAAATAGTAATATATAAAAATCCAAAATTCCTACTACATTCACAAAATATAATCTAAAGAGAATATTTATTTCTATTAATTGAGTCAACCACAAAAAAAATCCATCAATTGGATGGTTTCCATAGTCCCTTGGCACATTGTCATAGTTTATTTAGTCTATCAAATGGATAATTTCTTTTCATATTGGTGGTTATTGCAATCTAGAATGATGCTAATAACAATCTTAAAATGTTGATTTGGGGGAGCCATTGATTTATTCAAAATTTTGTTTGTTCCATTAAAATGAATTTTATTGTTATCAATTAGACCTTGGATCTAATTTTTGAAATTCACACCAAAATCTGTTGAATTCAATGGGAATATATGATACCCAAAAAATTCTCTTATTGAAGGCAAAAAAATCAAATAAATCATATTGCATTCAATATATGCACATAATATCATATGTGTTCATTTTCTCCTCATATAATTTGAGCTAATTCAAAATATCAAAGGATCAAACTCCCTTATTCAAGGCAAAGAAATCATATTGCATTCAAGTAATGTATCCAAGACTTGTTGTGGGAACTCATTAATCTTAATAAAACTATATGTGCCCTCTTTATTGAGTCAAAATGAGTCTTTAATATGGTTTATCTATCATATTTACTTATATTTTATTATCATTTATGATTGGGAATATATTATTACTACTTATATTCTTGAATCTCAACTTATTTGTAAATGTAGAAGCATTGGGAGGATACTTCAGAATATTTGCATCTAAGAGCTTGATTTTAAATTCTCTAAAAATAAGACAAAACTCATCAAAATAAGTGTAATAATTGAACATGAACTTTTATTCTATCGATAAATATGCTTTGAATCTCAAAAAGTGGCTCATGACCCATCTTGGTAAGAATATTATTAAATATATGCACATAATCTCTAATGTGCTCATTGGCTCCTCATATAATTTGAGCTAATTCAAAATATGTAACCCTCCTAAAAATAATAATTTGAAATTTATCCAATAAATTGTCAACTAAAGTTGTGAACAAATGTATAGATCAATTTAGAAAATAAAAAAACCAATCAAGTGTATAATGTTTTAAGCTTATAGGGAATAGATTGATCAATAATTTATCCTAATTAACAAATTATAAGAAAGAGGCATAAATTATCTAAGCATGGGAAGGGTCCATAAATAATACCTTATATTTATGATAATATTCTTGGTATTATTAAAATAATAGTGTATTATGGACACATCTACATGATTTGAATAATTCTCTGATCAGTAGACTAGTGCAATAGTTCAGTTTCATATCCCTGACCTATGTACCATACACAACCAACAACTCATGGTCTTGTAGGACTTTGTTGCTTATTAAGGACTTGGGCATGATCTCTCACACCTTGTGACACTTTTTAACACTATTAAACACAACATAACATCTGTATACTTTGAGCAGCTTACATAGTATTGAGCCACTCTATATTGGCTTGCACCATCTGAATGGCTTACCCTAAATTGGTGGTATCACAATCAACTTTCATTGTTTGATTCTCCATTTGATTGTCACAACTAAATATAGCACACAAAATCAAGGATTTACTAATAGTTTGATATTCACCAACATTTACACCATCATCCCAACATGTTGTTATCTTCTATAGGAATTATTAAACTTAATTGGAATACTCGAGTTAACATGAATAATGAAGGAAAGATTGTACAAACTGCATAATTTCATGAATAATCATGAATCCTATATATCCTATGAACATATAAAGTATATTTTGGAATATTTATGGACTATATGAACTCCTATACACTTTTGAAATACCTAGATGTGTATTGTACATGTTTGAGCATTCCTATGTAGCCTATCATCACCATAGTAGTACTCACCACTCTAAATCATTTGTATGTGCTTATGTAAAATAAATATGCATAACATAACACTCAAAAAATTTGCATGAATTAATGGCCACATGGAAACTCTATGTCATATCATGCCACATAAAGTAAAATTTATTGAGCTTGTGTCATAACAAAACATCTATCAACATACCATGTATTTAAAATTTCAATTAACACATCTATAATGATTCTAATTATCACTTGGGTAGAATATGAATCATTCTTATAACTATCATCTTTCTTAACCATAATATATATTAACCAAATTTTTATAATGATATGTATGGTAAGGCGTCTGATATTAAAACATCAAACATGCATAATCCATGCACCTAACATGTGTCATAAATATTTTCATAGCTCGATTACATTGTATTAGATGATAATCTCTCCCAAATATTAGCAATGTATTGAGTATATAACATATATGGACCATTATAGTCACATTATATACTAGGAAAACCAGTTAGGAGATATTTCCCCTTTCTAATCACATCTATTATTATATTTTGCCTTTCAAGTGATTCACAGTCTAGACAAATTAGCTAATAAGTGTCTCCATTTTGATCATGAGAAATAACATTCTTAGTATTATTGTGCACTATGCCCACATGAATTATACCTTATTAATTCCATTAAATATAAGTAGTTTTACTATACTAATATATGTGCATTCAAATGTGTAATGGTTATTATACATCTTTTTTAGATTTCTTTGTATGTTTTATAGTTCTATAACTTTTTTTGAATAAATTGGTCTAGTTTAAATGTAAGCACATCCTTGGAACTACATGGATCCATGATATTTGAGATATGAGTTTAACACATTATCCTATAATTACTTGTCTATATTAAGCTATATGAATATTGTCATATGTAAACTAAACTCTTCTTTCTTGTATTCATGGGTAAAATAAGTAAGAAGGAAAACAACCTTTAGATGAAATTTCCCTTGCAAATTCTCTAAATGAGAAAAAACATATGCTTGAGGAGATTCACATATCCAACACCAAAATAAATAATTATAATATGGTCTTCAATATAAGCAAAAAATATTCAATCGTGTCTTGTAATATCTAATAGATCTCATGGCTAAAATCAAACATATTACAAGCCCTATCCTTAATGGCTTTGTTCAATCCAAGGATATATGTACTCAAGTCCTGATGAATCTAAAATAAGAGGTTTCTAAAAAGGATGAAAAACTTGAGCGACTTGAAGTCAAGTGAATACAATTCTAAACACCCAATCATGTAGTTATAAACACACCACCTTGCCCAATTAAGATATGTGATACAAAGACAATGAAATATGAGAATATGATAAGTCCCTACCATTCCCCAAAACATGATTCATAAATTTTTTTTGTAAATTTTTAGAAATACACCAAAGGATATGGTTCCAAGTTTTGAAGTGAATGCAATATGAAGGCCAAAGCCTAGGAAAAATATACAAGGTATCACCAACATCCTTTATATAGAGATGATATTATGAAACACTAGTATTGGTTACACTCTTTATGGTGCAAGTAGATAAGGTTTCATACACTTTTCCCTATATTCAAACATCAATGATGCTTCTAAATTATGTTTTACATCAAAATATACAAGTTTTTATACACCATCCTAACATCTCCTTTAGATAAATGAAGAAGTCATGTGGGCATTTCAAGAGTGCTCTACACATAAGCATACTCAGGCATGCTCACAGTCATCCTAATGATAAAATTTACAACAAATTTTCCATACACAACATATGTCTTGATAGAAACCAACATAAAAATAATATTAGGAACACCACATGAATCAATTTCACAAGTCATAAATATGTTATCAAAGAATATACACAACACACACCATTGTTACATACATTTATTTCTAGTGTAATGGTCAAATAGATAAACACTATTGGGATGTTCATCTTTATGGCCTTTGTGGAAGAATCAACCATCCTAATCAACTTTTTGGTTATTATCCATTATTTCACAAAGGATTTCAAATTCTTTAAAACTACATTGTGTGTGTATGGACCTTCAAATTTGTGGAAAGACCACTTCATCTTTGTAACATACTTAAATCACAATTCTTTCTACATTAGTAGCATATTAGATAATGACACATCCTGTTACACACACACAAACACACACACACACACACACACACACACAAATATATATATATATATATATATATATATATATATATATATATATATTCATGATGCAACTTTTTTCCACATGGTGTTATGTACTAACACCTCTTAGATTTGTGATGTTATCAAGTCAAATTTTGTTTCACCAACATGTCCTGCACTCACACAAGAAGCTTCATATTTATTGTTAGAGGTAGATCACATGGGTTTCTTAACTCATGTATCATGGAGTTTTGATATGGAGATAAAACTCATGCCACATGTAGATAAAATTGTTATCAAGTTCATGTTATTTTGACTATTTTGCCCCATAATCAACACCACCATAGCATTCGGTATCACAATTTATATGTTTGTTACAATATTGAGTAGGAATCATACATATAATGTGGATATGTTTTGTCTACAATTTGGTCTCACATATAGGGAGTATTCATACATCCCTTAAGAAGGCATTGTGGGAAAACATACACCCCTATTCTCAGTGTTAGAGTAGAGGGATATCACATACATTCATAGGAATTCATAGGCATATTTATCAGGTTATATATCATGGTATTAAGAGAAATTGTACACTCTTCATAATGTGCAATATCAGTGATTTCTAAAGCATTATGTGACAACAAGAAACATATAGGATGATGTACATATTTTTTTAGGGATCTAACATCCTAAATTCATTCTTAGGGATTGAAGTCAACATCAACATGCCATAATTTTTATGGACTTAGAGCATTGGCTTAGTACCATCACCTTCAAACTCAAAACTAATAGTAATGGGATCATTTCTCTATTAGAATGGGTGATGAATGATATGAGCATAAGAAGTGTCCCTCAAGACTACCTTATCAATGCAATATCTTGTTAGTGTTTTGACACTAATTTAGTATTTCATTACACACCTACATGATCTAAATAATTTTTAGAATAGAAAATTATTACATTAGTTGAGTTCCAATCAAGGATCCTTAACTTTTGTAACATGTTAATTATGCACCTCATAATATTTCAAGGCTTTATAATATCCTATGAACTTGATCAGGATCTCTCAGTACCCTTGTGACACTTTATAACACTACATAACACAATTAAATATCTCTTCCATTCATTAATATTACATACTATTTCACCACTTCATATTGGATTATGCCATCCAAATGGATTTACCCTATATTGGTGGCATCACAATCATCTTTACTTATTTGACACTCCACTCAACTGGTATACCCACTCAAGATACCAAGGACTTATTCATAGGTTGATATTCACCAACATCTATGCCATCATCTTATCATATTAGAATCGTCCATCTAATTTTCTCAACTTCATTGGAATACCCAAAGTTGATACAAAGTACTAACGAAGTTTTTTACATATCACACAATCTCACACATGCTCACATGTCCCATGTTTCTTATGATCATATATAAAATCTTGTGCCATCCATAAAAACTTTATTCAATTTTGTGAACTTTGAAAATAAAAAGATGCATATGATATATGTTGTTGTTATCAAACAGCTTATGCATCACTATAAAAATTCATGACACTCATGTAATCTTTGTGGCATTCTTGCATGATTCTTTAATTTCAAGATGCATACCATGTAATAGACAGACTTTAAATGACTCAACAACCACATGGTCACTATGTGCCATGTTGTGTCATTTTAGGTTACCCTTTGTGAGTTAGTCCCATGAAAAATCATTTGTCAACATACCACACATCTAAAAGTTTAAGTGCCACACCTACAAGAAGTCTAAACTTCTCTTGGGTAAAAGATGAACCTTTCTTTTAACTATCCTCTTTTATAACTATCATATATTGTAACTAATTTATTGTAATTATATATATGGTAAGGCATTTGATATAAAATCATAAGACATGCCTCAAACATGAACCTAACATATATCCTAGATATTTGCATGCCCCAAGTATCGTGTATTAGATAGTTGTCTCTCCCATATGTTAGAATGCCTTGAATAACACTAACATTTGTGGACCATTGTAGTCACATCCCATTCTATTAAAATCAACTACGATGTCTTCCCATTTTTTTTATCATTTTAATTATAATTCTTATCTTTTCTAGTCATTCATAGTCTAAACAAATTAGTTAAGAAGTGTCTCCCTTTATAATCATGAGAATTATCATTCTCAATCTTACTCTGTACTCTACACATATTTATTAAACCTTATTCTTTACATTGAGTAAAACTATCTTTATTATTGTAATATATGTAATGGATATTTTTCATCTTTTATATTTCATTGTATGTTTTACAATTATGAAACTCTTTTTAAATAGATTTATCTAGTTTAAATAGTTATTTTTTTATCCACTGTGCATCTCCTTCACACCACACAAATCAATCAAATGACTTAATATGTTAAGAACTACCTTCTTTTCCATATAACATTTTTAAAAATATATCTACAAATTCTATTTGGAATGGATATGTAATTACTACATAAGCTAGGGGGTTTTAAATTATCATTGTAAGTCATATTACTATTTGAATTTTGAGATCCTTGAGAAGTAATTTTAATTTTCTTTTTCAAGTCACAAAATGTATGCATCAAAGTAGTCATTTAAGGGTTTGGAAAAAAGTATAAGGTCAATAAGTAGAATATCTTGGAGAACATTAATTTCACAAAATAGAATGATTAACAACATGTGAAACATATTAAAGAACTTTATAATCAAAATGTTTTTGAAGAATAAGGGGATGATTAACACTAAAATGATTTTGAGAAACATAAGTATGAATATAAGCATGTTATAAATAAGAATAAATTGAGAATAAATATAAACATATTTAGAAAGAAGAAGAACTTAAGAAATAATAACATTTTGAGAAGTGGGAGAAACTATTACTCTTAATTTTTGCTCATTTCTTAATTTTGGAAGAAGATAAGGAACTAGTAATAAGGGTGTGGTATAAATATCTGGTTGGTGATACATGCATAATCTAGATGAATGATGGAGAAATCCTCTTTGGATTAGAAGGAATAACCTATAGATAAGAAAGCAGTAATAAATGGGTTGTTAGCAAGATAGTTAGGTGGACTGCCTAGCGTGAGCTAGATCCAAGAACTACAAGATTGCTAAGAGGCTATCAATCCACTCTTAGTAACAATTAAGTTGAAAATGATAAAATTAAGGTACTTGCATAAAGAAAATGAAATGCAATACAAGAATAAATTAGAATGCTTGTTAAATAAAATGACTATATATAGAAAAAGTGGGTCAATACGCATACTAAATTGGGTGAAGACAGGTTTAAAAAATCAAAAAAGGGTCTATAAATAGGGAGGGACATAAAAGGTTTGGTTTGGTTGGGGTTAATGGGATAAAAATAACTTGTTATTTTTTGTGACAGTGACCATCGATAATTGGGTTAACCATAGGTGATTAATATGACCATTGACGGTTAGGTAACCATCGGTGGTTAAGGGTGACCATCGGTGATTGTGCTAACTGTCAGTGGTTACCTATGGATTTTTGAAGGTTACCAAAAGGGAATTTTTGGAATAATTGAATGGTATGATAATGGTTATGTTAAGGATCCAAAAGTTGGGAAACAAGATATACATAGGTCTAATCAAGTCAAGGAGGGTCAAAAATCTAATGAAATAAAGAAAAAATAGAATATACTAATAGCTTACTAGATGGTTAATGGTTGATGACTAGAGTAATTTCACCAGAGTAGTAGTAATTTGTCCTTAAAATCAAATTTGGTAAAGGTTCAAGTCTCTTTTTTTATTTTTGAGTTGTTGAAGGAAGACTAGATGCTAAAAAGCTTGAATACCTTTATGCAAGAGTGCTTGTGATGATGGATGGATCCATTTCACCTCTTACTCCCCTCTTTTATAAGCAAAGAGAGATGGAGGATGGAAGGTTCCATAGAGGGTGAGGCTATTGATTTTGATGCTTGGGATTTTTTTAGCACTGCATAAGGTGAACATATTAAATTGTGCCTTATTATCTCATAAACAATTGGTGATGTGTTAAGAAGGTGAAGGCTTGACCATCAACGGCCAAGCTAACTATCGATGGTTAAGTTAACCATCGATGGTCAAGTATATGAAGGTAAAAGGGGTCAAAAAGGGGTTTTAAAATGTTTTTTAAGGGTTAAGTTAGTAGGTTGGTGAATTTGGTTAACTAGGTGGTCAATTAGACTTCGGGTCCAATAGGATCAAGAACGGTCCCAAGGTATTTTGACATCTAGTATGGCTTTTTAGTTCTAAATTTTACCCCTTTTTGTTATGTGGATTTGAATTAACAAGATGAAAAAACAAAATAGATTGTTTGGTTGAAGGTCTATTTGCTCCAAGTATGGGAGAAGGTGTTCCCCCTCAAACCAGGAGTTGATGAGGTGAAATTAAAATTGAGTCAAAGTTTGATAAGTGGTATATGGTGAGTCATGAGGTTGGTGAAAAAAAGGTGGGGATGGTAATTTGAGACATAAAAATGTGTATATAATACTACTAAGTGTAATAGTCAAGATCACATAAAGACTAAGATTGCCAATGTTGATAAAAATAAGGTCAATTAATTAGTCCATAACATTGGTCATAGTTGATCAGGGGACTTTATAAGTCTCCTAGATAGGGTCAATGTTTTCTTAGGTATCTAAGGTAGGAATTACTCCCTTTAAAAACATAAATGTTTTGGTTGTGCATGAGGTGGTGTAAATTCAAATGGTCAACATGGTAAGGTTGGTCGATGCAGTAAAAAAAAACCAATGCAAGGTCCATCATGAACTATGTGATTATTTTGGTCAAAAATGGCCAACATCAAGGTGGACATGGTTTAATGGTTAGTCAAAGAAGGGTAATCTCTAAAAGTTTAAGTTTTGGTTTGGGGAATTTATATGATCTCCAAAACTTAAGCACATAGGTTGGGTGATTTAAAAAAATTTAAAAGTGATACCCTGACCATCGATGGTTAGGTTTTTCAAGGTCAAGCATCGATAGTCACCCTGAGCATCAATGGTTAGGGTGAAACAATAAAAACAAGGAATATAAAAAGTGAAAATGAAATTTCATTTTCACTTTTGACATTTTAACCTTCATGCTTCCATGCATTCTGATGATTCAATGTTTAGAATTTAGCTATGAGATTTGACTAAGAATTTGGGTGAGGTATCAATTATGGATTCATTAAGCTTATGTTTGAGGAGATCATCTATGACTAGATATGTAGGGTAGGCATGGACATTATTGAGCAGTAGGATGTAAGCTTTGACTTTAATAACAATCAAGGAATGAGTTAGGTGATGTTTTGTAATTGTTAGTTAGTTGATTTGGTTGTTGGAGTGAAATTTGGGTAATTTATGATTAATTTGGTAGGTTTTTGGGAGGTTTGACATAGGTTTAGGTTTTAGTTAAAATTGAGAAAATTAGCAAGTGAAAGTTAAATTTGATTGAAAATTTGGGTTAGGGATAGGTAATAGGTTAGATTTAGCTGATTTGGTTTTTGAAGTTATTTGTTTGGATGGTTTTTTGAAGGTAGGTCAAGGGTTTTTCCATTGATAGTCACACACAATGACCATCGGTAGTTACAACTGACCATCGATGGTCAGACATGACCATCGATAGTCAACCACTAAAGGAGGAAAAACACCTGACCATTGATGATCACGTATTTAAGGAAGGCGAGCATAAAATAAGAAGAGATAAAAAAATCTTTTGAAATGTTGAAAAGGGATTAGTGGTAGTTAAAATACCTAGGTAGGATAGGGCAAGTTCTAGTAGGAGTGATAGTTTGAAATGGGTAGTTCTAGGTAGTATGAGGTAAAAGGTTTGATAAGTTTAGAGAAAGTTGTTGAGAATTTTATGGGGTAGGGATTGGATACTTTTAAATGTTATAAGTAATGTTGTTGAGATAATGGTCAAAAATAGGTTGATGTAGGTAGACTAAGTAATGGAAATGGAGAACTTATCATGCATGATAACTTGGTTTATTTTATAGGCATAAGACTCGATCCAGATGAGGGATCAGGTCTTGAGGATCTTTGAGGAGATCCATGATGGGATGATTTGGGATGAATGGACAGACATAGAAGAGGTCAACCTTAGAGCCATGGTTCACTATCAACACTTACCATGGGATTCAGTTATGATCATAGACCTTATCGAGATATGGGACCAACCATGAACACATTTTTGTTATCGACAAGAGAGATGACCATCCTACTAGAGGATATGCATAGGATTACATAGTTGCCCATTTGGGGGAGCTGATTTATACATTGAGAATGAAGAGAGGGATTACCATATGAAACTATTATGTGGTGAGGATTGGGTCCATGCCAGGTGGCATTATGGTGGCTTTAATTATAGGCCATTATACTAGAGGTATTTAAGGACTAATGTTTAATGACTATGATGATGATAGTAGTGTCCTATTTTTTATTGCCCAATTTGAGTAGTAGATAGTTTCCTTATTTACTACTAGGAATGTTGGTAGAGATGTTGTTGGGCAAGACAATGTTCAGGTGGGATCCTATTTTGTTGGTCTAGATTTATAGGGATTTATGGATATTCCAATCTCATCGGTGATATAAGATCAGTGTTGGATTTGTGCTCCATTTCTAGGCATATGAGAACATTAGGGTGTTGAGTCCACTAGGGCTACCATGGGATGGATACACTTAGGTACAGTTCATAATGGGTTTCTTATGATTGAAGTGAGACTATGCATTGATAGGGGTTGGTGGTGGTGATAGATACATTGACTAGTTTAGAGATGCCTTGGAGGGTTTGGTTATAGGTGATGTGGTGTGGAGGCCATATGTGGGTTGGCCTAGGTGGGCCCTCTATAGCTATCACATGTTATCTTTATAGATCTAGAGGTGGGTTTAATAGAGGTGAGATATTGAGACAGAGCTCATCCCCTTTGATAGAGTTCAGAGGTAGTTTAGCCTCATGTCGAGGATTCTAGCTCCTTTTGAGGTATAGGAGAGAGGATGTAGAGTTTTTACTTCTAGAGTTTCAACCATAAGATGTAGTGCTAGATCATGAGAAGTTGCCAACCAGAGCAATGATAGATGATGTCAATTTTGTTGATTGATATGCGACATGGTATTAGGCCCTATATGTAATAGTCAATTTTGGATGAGATGATGGGGGTCAGCAGGCCATGGATGTGGATCCAACTGGGGCACAGGTACAAGGCGATGGTTAGGATGGATAAGTAGTGGTAGCATTAGAAGTCACATAAGCTCAAATTATAGGTTTACAAGGATAGGTGGCCACATTGTATGGATATATTATCACTTTATAGGGTTAGATTTCCACCTTAACTGGTGAGATAAATCAGGTGAGGACATCCCTTGGTTTGGTGACCCAAGAGAGGGATATACTAAGGTAGAGGGTAGGAACAATGGAAACACCAATAGAAGGTCCACCAAGTATGTTTTTTATGACATGATACTTGGCCATGGTTGAGGAGTTGAGATATTATGAGGCCATAATGCTAGCACAGTGTCCAAAATAGTTGATATGGGGAGAGTATAGGGCTAGTTTGGTAGATGGACCAGCTATGGTGACTCCAAGATAGTGGAACTCTACCATGAGTGGACATGTAGGTATCCTAGGAGGACCATCATTAGATGGTAGTGTAGATGCAAGAGTAGGAGGGGTGAGTGGTAGTGGTGCCCCAAGAGCATGATATTATATGTTTTGATTATGTTGTATGTACATGATTTTGATATGGTCTATGTGTCGATGATGTGAGATGTATACAAGAAAGAGATTTATACATTATTACATATATTATTTATTTTATGGACATGATTTATATGATGGTTATGTTTTATGATGTTCATATTTATAGATGTGATGTATATATTTTTTGTTGTGATCATGGTTTATGGTTTATGTTTATGCTTTATAATTATGAGATGTGGACTCTTTTAGTGTAGGAATGTGATGATTTATGGATGATGTTATTGGTTTTGTTCATGAATATGATGATGAATGGTTCAATTATGGTTATGTTGATGTGGTTTTATGATTTGATGTTATATGATGAATTACTGTGATGTTTTGATCATAGATAGATATATGATGTGGTACATGGATATGGTTCATGATTGACGTTTGTTGTTCATGATGATGGAGATGTAATGTGAGTATGATTAAGGATGTCATGAAAATAAATAAAGTAAGTTAAATAATAAACTAAATTTAAGGAAAATAAATGAGAATCATGAGATGTATGTCTACATGAACCAATGATAGGAGGGTAAGGAAAAAGCATGATGTCTTTTCAGTGGTAAGGACCTAACAAAACCAAAGTTTGTTTATCTTAAGGAACATAAGCCTTTTGGATGCTTTTCAAGAGTATGTTTTGGTTGATAAAATGGTGTCTTGATCATATCATGTCAATTAAGCTCATAATTTCTTGATTTACAAATGGTATAAAGGGGAGATGGGTGAAGAGGTAGATGGTTTGATAGGTAAGGAAACCTTTTGTGGGTTAACTTTCCCCTTCTATATGTGACCTAAGAACCAAATTAGACAAGTCCATATTTTATGCAAAGTGTAGACTAATCGATGTGGGAAGTCCACTAATGTTATATATGAAAGTTGATTATAGCTTTCTTGGGATAGCTTGTTCTATTTTGATATAGGGTCTTTTGTTTATTGGTTTTTTTTATAGGTGGTGAAGCTGATTGATGCAGTAAGCTTTGAATAATTACTTTTAACCCATTTGACTTAGCCATATTTTAAGGGAGTGATCTAAGTTTGTGTTTGTATGTTTAGTATTTATCCTTCAAAGGAGCAATCTATCTTTTAAGAAATTTATTTTTATGCAACTATCCTTCAAGGGAGAAGTCTGTTATGCTAGAGACATATGTAACCCAAGTGGTATTTTGATATCCCAAATCATTTTGATGCAAGGTTTTAGACATGGACAAGTTTAATTAGGATTAGAGGTTTACCTTTATGAGGGCAAAAAATTTAGCACAAAAAAGTAATGATAGGTAAAAGGGGTGGTTTTGAGAGACAAATGACCATGATATTCCATCTTATTAGAGATGAAAATTATCCATGAGAATCATGCCATAGGTAGAGTCATGGTACCCATATTTAGGGTTAGGCTATGATTATGATATTTAATCACATGGTTCTTTGTTGTAATTGATTGTCCTCAAAGGGAGATGAATAGGTAGGTGTGAGGGTGAAAATCTTGTAAATCAAGGGATGAGCTTAAGTCACACAAAAAAGTGAGTTTGATCCTTCTTGAACAAAATAAAGGACATAGATACAAAGCATTGAGAGGATCAAGTTCTAGTTTTCCTTCAAGAGAGGACAAATGGTAAGCTCTTGATCCATACTTATGGGTTATGATGTAGGGTTAAAGTCAATTGAAAGCAAACTTGCCACTTTTAATTTTCTCCATATTAGTTATGTGTTGTTTTTCCTTTAAGATGAGGTCTCCAATATTGAATTCTTACTCTTTTAGGTGTTTTTTATAGGCATGCTTGATTCATTCTTGGTAGACACAAAGACAGTTAAGCACTAAGAGGTGATGTTCATCAACTAGTTCAAATCATGCTAGACATTCTTGATGATATTCACTCTTTGAAATGATCTCCTGTAATGATATGCAAAGAGAGGGAATCTAGAATTCAAGAGGTAAGACTGCCTCTACTTCAAATACTATAGAGAAAGGTGTATCACCCATAGAGGTTCAAAGTCTAGTGCAATAGGCCCATTACATGAAAGGAATGGGCAAGTGCCAATCTGAACCTAAAGCACTGACTACTTTGGTCAACATTTTGTTAAGGGTTTTACTAGAGGCTTACACTTGTCCATTTACTTATGGATGATAAGGTGAGGAAAAGATTAACTTAATTCCAAATGCATCGTAGAGACCTTAGACTTGCTTTTTCTTAAAATATTTACCATTATCAATGATGATTTTATGGGGAACACTGAAATGATATATGATATGGTGGTTGATGAAGTCGACAATCTTATCATCTTTAGTTGAGATGAGATAAAATGGCTTCCACCCACTTGGTGAAATATTTGATGGTGGTAATGATGGATTGGTATCATTATGAAGAATGAGGGTTGATTTCCCCAATGAGATTGAGTCCCTATTATGAGAAGGACTAATAGTCTTTAGATACTTTTAGGCCATGGGTAGGTGCATGATGTAAATTGGCATATTGTTGACATTTAACACACTTCTTTACATAATCATAGTAGTCCTAGTTGAGGTTGGGTCAAAAGTATCCAAGATGAAGGATACTTTTCATGATATCTAAACCACTAAAGTGTCCCCCACAGATTATGTCATGTGTTTCCTTGATAGCATGGGAAGCTTAATGACTATGTAGATAATGGAGAAGGAGACTGTTGAAGCCATGTTTGTAAGGATTCCAATAGTATGGTATAATGAGAGGTATGCTAAACAAAGCCTCGTTTGGCATTCTTAGAGATTTTGGGAGGAACAATGCTAAGGTTGAGGTAGTTGAATGTTTTTTCATACCATATGTTAGATGGAGATTGCTCTACATTATCAATAGTAGGAATGGTGAAATGGATATAAGATGGGATGATAAAATGGTGGATGGTAACAAAGAGTTTAGACTCGATAGGTTGAGATGGGATTTGGGAAGCAAAGGAAGCCATTGTAGCCATGAACTTATTGGTAGATCATGGAATAGACTAGATGAGGTAACGATCAAATTATGTTAAGAGTACATCTACAAGTTGGTTTTAATTTTGAAAGACATCATTCTTACATTGGTAAGATCCATTTACCTAGTTGACCATAGGTTGGGAATCACCAAAGATAGTAACAGTTTTAATTCCCAAGGATAGAGCGGTTTGGAGACCTATGACAAGGGATTCATACTTAGCCACATTGTTGGTACACTCAAATTCAAGTTTAATAGAAAGAGGAAGAGGCTCATCATCAAGGGGAATGAGGATACTCTAGCACCCCCACTGCACTAGCATTTGGATCCATCAAAGAACATGGTCATTTGGTAGGTGGGGTCCTCTTGATAAAGAGTCATGATGGACTTGTCAAGAAATGTAAGAGGAAGAAGTTGATTGTTTGGTAGAAGATATTCATCCAATTAGTTGGCAATGACTTACCATTTAATTTAGTTTTTTTGAAGGAACTAAAGATCAAAATTAGTTAGGAGTTGAGTCACTTAGCCATACGTTAGTTTTGTTATGGTTTAGAGTGCATGTACTTGAGTGGGTCAGTGTTAGTGATCATGTAGTTTTTGTGGTTAAGAAGGTAATGATGAAGTTTGGAAGCCATAAATACTAAGGCGAGGTAAATGTTTTTAGGATGGGTGTATCGAGTCTCATACTCTATAAGAATTTGACTTATGTAGTAGACATTTTACTCTTTATGTTGTTCATCATGTTGAGTGAGCATTTCCCCTAAGGAATGGTCAATGATGAATATGTAAAGATAGAAGGGTTAGTCCTCTTTAGGTGAGGTAAGAATGGGTGGAGAAAGAAGGTATTCTTTGAGTGAATCAAAGGCTTGTTGGCAATCCTTGGTCCACTTAAAAGATGTATCTTTCTTAAGATGGTAAAAAGGTTGACATCTATCTAATAGTTGAGAGATGAAGTGATAGATGGATTAGAGCTTCCCCTACAGGCTATGGAGTTGCTTAAGGTGGGTAGGAGGAGGCATCTCCAAGATTGCTCTAACTTTGGTAGGGTCCACTTTGATTCCTTGAAGAGATATGATAAAGCTAAGAAGCTTTCCAGAAAGGAGCCCAAAAATACATTTCTTGGGGTTGAGTCTGACATAAAAATCAATTAGGCATTCGAAGATGATGGTGAGAATAGCTAGATGATATTTGTGATGTTTATATTTACCAAGGAAATCATCCACATAGTCCTCTATGATTTTATGGATCAGATCATGGAATATGTAGGTCATCACATGCTAGTAGGTTACTCCAATGTTCTTCAAACCAAATGGCATGACTCTGTAGCAAAAGGTTCCCCATGGGGTGATGAAATAAGTTTTATGTTAATCTTTAGGGGTAATCAAGATTTGATTATATCATGAGAAACCATCCATGAGAGATAACATCTCATGGCCATCTACAAGATCAACAAGTCATCCTTTTGGAAAGTGAGGTTGAGGTGATGAAATTTGATAAAGAGGTGAAGTCCCCCTCTAGGTTTGGTAATGGGAATGATGTTAGAAGCCCATTGAGGATAATTTATGGGTTGGATGAAGTTGATAGATAAGAGCCATTGAATCTCTTCTTTGACTAGAAGGGTGATATGAGGGTACATCCTACAAATCTTTTATTGAATAAGCTTAGCATCAGGATCGGTGACAACGTTATAGATGTATATAGAAGGGTTGATTATGGGTATACCCTGATAGGACCAAGAAAATGATGTGTTGTAGTCATGAAAGAAAAAGGGGGTAATAATATTTCTCCATGAAATCTAAGTATTAGCCAATCTTGACAATGCGAGGGTTATCTTGAGTACCTAGGTTGACATCGATAGTGGATTCATTCAACATGGTTTGCTTCTCAAGAAGAAAGGATTTATGGATATAATAATCCCCCACACTAAGGTAGGTGATAATGGAATCATCATCCTGATGTTGGATGATATTGATGGTAGAAGAATCATTTTCTACCAAGTTAGGATGGATGAGAGGAAGGGTTTTAGTTTGGCCATACTTTTGATAAGTTAGGGGGCCTAAACTAATAGTATTAATAGAAAAAATTAGATGGAATGACATCAAAATCCTTAGAATTTGAAAGAGATGAGGTTAGTGAGGAGGGGATATCCTCATTAATGGTGGTGATGGGTTTAAGTGAGATGGGTTATTTTTGGTGGTACAAACCCAAGGCCAAATAACTCATGAGGCTTTTGGGTTTTGATTATGGGTAACTCATGAGGTCCATGCTCATACCAGCCTAGGCTAAATCTCTTCTAGGCACAACTGTGAAGGTATAGCTTGGAAAATGTTGATTTGTCAAGATAGGATAAGTCATAGGTGAATGGTCAGATGGTAGAGGTATCGATGGAAATAAGTAGTGGATGATCAAGTCCCCCATAGATTAAGTTGTTTTGATGGTTGGGAGGCCCAAAAAGGATGATGGTTCTAATGTTGGGGTTATAACTAGGATCATGGGTGAGATTACCATACTCTTGAGGAGTAAGAAAAGCATCTAAAGATAAAAGATGATACTCCCCAAGTGAGAGATGTTGGATCATAGGTTCTAAGAGGTCCTCTACGGGGATATGGGAAGAAGGGATTGATGAGCTAGTTGAAGCTTCATTGATGGTAGGGGTGGAGATGTTATTGGTTTTGGTTGATGAGTTGGTATTTTTATTAGTTGGTGGTAAGGTGGATGAAAGAGGAAGAAGAATATCTTTAGGTAGATATGTCATATTACATGATGCAAAAGGACTAGGGTTAGCTCTTATGGTAACAACTTGACCTTCATGATCAAATTTGACACATCGATGTAAGGTAGAAGGGATACAACTCATGGCATGAATCCAAGGACATCCAAGTAAAATGTTATATTTTAACTCACCCTATATAATGTAAAAAAGTTTAGGAATGGTGTGAGGTGTCAAGTAGATATGGAAAATGATTGTCCCCAAGGTAGTGGCTATAGTATCATTGAAAGAGTGAAGGACCGTTGTAGTTTATGACATGATATTCTTGGGCAATTGATGTTGGTCATAGGTATGAGAGGAGAAATTTTTGATATTAGATCCTCCATCAATCATCACCCATTTGATGCAAGTCTGATTAATGTATGTCATAATGAAGAGGGGCGGATCAGGATCTTCAAAATAGATAGAAGGTATTTCCAAATCTTAGAAGGTAATGAAGGTAGAAAGTTGAACGACTCCAACAAAGGATGCAAGAGGTTGAGGATCTTCTAGTTGAACCTCTAAAGATTGTAATGCCTTTATCAATGTTTTATGGTGATGGGGTAAGGTGTTTATTATTTCATAAAGGTTCATCTTCACTGGTGTTTGGTGAAGTTGTTTTAACACTACTCACTAGATAGTTTCAGAAGGGTTGAAAGGAGAGGTACCCAAAATAAATATTTTGGGTTTAGATAAGGTGAAGGTAAAGTTGAGGGTGCTTGGTTTTGATTGGAAGGTTGAGGGGTATAAGGGTAGGTCTATGGTATAGACACTTTTACTTTTCTCTTATCCTTTTGTTAGGCCCTAGATCAGGTAACCATATGGATAGTGTGGATTAAGGGAGGTGTTGGGCTAGGTGATTGTTTTGGTTCATCCTTACTTTCAAATGAGATTGGAGGAGTAGGTAAATGTTGGATGGGATTAGTTGGTGGTTAGGTTGGTAATGGGATCAAGGGAGGTTCATCTGATAATAGATCATCCTCATCCCATAAGTTATGGACAAGTGTTTAGAGAGCTTTGTAATTATTCATATCAAGTCTAAGAGTTCTATAATATGATAATCGAATTGTCATTAAACCATGATGATTTAATACATGAAGGGTTGAAGGGTTTTATGGGTGGTAAGGTTAAAGAAAAGGTTTGAAACAACATTTGTATAATGGTTGAATAAGATTCGGTCAAAGTCATTGTGGGTGTTGGGTTTTTGGTTTTAAGAGTGGGAGCCTTCCTAGGAGTAGGCTTCACTATGGGAATTGGAGGTGGTGGAATGGTTTTGGTAGGTGGTTTTAGTTTAGATTGCTTGGTTATGGTTAGTTTGAAGGTAGAAGATTTAGAGGTAGAGGATGAAGGTTTGGTGATAGGTGGGAAGGTAGAGGTAGCTAGGTTAGCTTCGAATGATCAGGATTTTAGTGATTCAAAGGTAGGTGTGGGTAGAGTAAAAGGAGTAAGTTTACTAGATGAGGACTAGGTAATGGGGATAGTAGAGAGATGGGGTCCTACGATGGAAGGTAGGTGGGAAGGAGGTGGTATGAGTCTAGTTCGAGGTAGGAGTTTAGGTGGTTCCACCTTCCTAGAGGTTTTGGTTGGGGTTTTCTTTGGTGGACTAGAAGAGGTTAAGTCCAACTTCAAAGATGGGTGAGCAAGGCTAGGCATAGGAAGTATTCATAGATTCTTGATGGGTTTAGTTAGAGAGGCATAAGGTGATTTGAAAATTTTATATAGAGGTGGGTTGGATGGTTCTCCTATGGTTTTGGAGGGACAAGGTTTTAAGGATGGGATTGAGGTAATGATAGGTTTGATGGTGGATGCAAGTGAGGTTGAAGCTTCAAGTTTTTTTTGGTAAGGGATCCCAAGAAGATTCCAAAAATTGGCTCTATCTAGGTTGGGTTGAGAATTAAACTCTAGATTTTGGACTAATCTAGGAAAAGGCTTGTAAATAGGTTTGATCCCTTGGTCATGGGTTTCAAAATTTAAGCCCATAGGTGGAGGTGAGGGAATGGTTTATTCACCTTTATTTTTAATGGAATGTTCTAATGTTTGGGAGGATGTCTCCTCCATGGAAGGTTTAGGTAAGGTGATCTCTTCCTTTGGAATGGTTCTCAAGGAGGGACTGGTTGGTTTCATGGTAGGTAAGGAAGGTATGATGGGGTTAAGCAAAGGGATGGAGATGGTTGATTTCTTTGGTTGGGTGCTCAAAGGAATGGATGGTAATCTAACCACTTCAATAGGTGGATCAGGTGAAAAGGTGGTTGAAGCAATGGTTTCCTCCTTTGGTATTTCTATCAAAGGAGATGTGGATAGGTCCATGGTCTCAAAAGTAAATAAAGAGGGGTGGTCATTTCCTCTATTTAGATGTCTAAAGGAATAGAAGATGAATCCATCACATTGATGAGTGGACTAGAGAAAGGGGTAGATGAGGTGATGTTCTCCTCAATGATAGGTTCACTAATAATGATGTTAATCATATGGACTTCACAAGTGTGAGATGATTCTAGTTTATTATCACCATAATTGTTAGAAGGGGCATGGTTGAGAAAAGGTTTATGAAAGATGTCAAGGGAATAATTTGGGGGTATGGATATCATATTGATGTTAGTTTTCCCTTACCAATAATATTTTAGATAATAGTTGTAAAGGTATTACACCTACTAACATCATTTCCAATGACGTGGTGGAAAGCATAAAGATCATTCTCATTGTACCAACCAGGTGTAGGGTGAGAGGTATCAAATTGTTGGGGAGTTTTATTAGAGGAAGTTGTATGATGTTTGATTTGAGTAGTTTATCCAAAATAGAAGCATAAAACTATATCAGAGTATATTGTTTTGGGGCAACTTAATTTTAGTTTTAGTTTAGTTGGTTGGAAGAGTGAGAAGAATTGGTTGGGTTGGTTGATAATTGGTGATGGATTGGTTTTAAGTAAAATCAAGTTGGTGGATTCCTTTTATTTAGGATTGTAATGTTAAGGTTTATTGGTGGTTTTAGTGGAGGAAGGGTCATTATATTTAAATCTAGAATTTTTGTTCTACAATTTAAATTTCCCCTCATCAATGGCTCAAATTTCTAATTTATGTGCTCTAATGAAAGCCTCATCAGAAGTTTGGAAAGTTTTAACTTGAATATTAGGGGACATTTGTTTGGCACACCCCCAAGATAAGATCTCAATTAATTTGGGTTGAGTTAAGGAGAAATAAAGTTGGTTGATAAGACATCTCCATCTAGCTACAAAATCGGCAATTGATTCATCATCAAATTACCTAATGGAGTAGAGGTCGGTAATAGAGACCTTTTTAGATATGTTGACTGAGAAATGATCAAAAAAGACTTGGGAAAGTTTAGAAAAGATAAATATGGAGTGCTTGGTGAGAACACTATACCAATCCAAGTTTGGTTCTGATAAAGACATGGGGAAGGTATGAAAGAGAAGAGCATTGTCATATGTAATCAAATAACAAGAATGGAAAAATTCTCTCAAATGTTGTTGGGGGTCCTTCTTGCTTTGGAACTTGGAGAAATTGGGTAGTTCCCATTGAGGAGTATAAGATCAAATAGGGATAGATGGATGGATAGGTTTGTTGTATGTTTTATCAAAAAATAAAAATTTATGAGCCCCAAAAATAGATGATTGAAGATTGGATATTTTATCCGTCAACGACTTAACCAAATATATTTGAGGTTGGGGAGGTCCATAATTAGATAGTAAGTTTATTTAAGGTTGGGTGGAACTAATGTATGGATAAGAGGTAGAGCGTTAAGAAGATACCACATATTGGTATGTGGTCATTGTAGGTTGGGATGGTGCTACATAAGGGTTGATGGGAACAAAAGGTTGGGTATAAGGTGTTATGTATCCTTGTGGATTAGGAACATATTAGTAATATTTCATGGGTATTTGTCATGGGATGTAGGTGGGTTGATTTGGAGGTATGGATGGGTTGGTAAATGGTTGGGTTTGAGAAGTAACTCTCGTGCTAATACGTGGAAGGGTAGGGGGTATGGAAAGTACCAAATTTTGAAGAGGGGTATAAATTGGTTGGTTAGTGGTGATAATATGAATGGTGGAAATAGGGGTATAATATATTCCCATGGTTTATGGGGTATAGGTAACAAGATGTAAGGTTTCTTATACATCAGAGGTGTTGGTTGGTGTAGGGGGTGTTTAATTATTAGTTGGAATGTTGGATTGGGTTTTGATGGTGGTAGTGGGGATATTGGTAAAAGAAGATGCTTGGGTGATCAAAGGTTGGGTAGAGGTAACACCAACCATAAGAGGTGGAGGCATACCATAAGGTGGATCTATAGGAGGAACTAAAGTAATAGGGATGCAGTGAGCAAAAGTGTTAAGGTAATGTTAGAGGGCCATGGGGTTTTTATCAAGGAAGGTAGCAAAATTTGCATCACCCTCTAAAATTATTTGAGGCATGGTAGGAGGGTGAGAAATATGAGGAGAAATCTCAACATTTGAAGTATACTCCATGGAAGAAGAGGAAGAGGAAGATGGTGTTTTCTTTTTGGTTTGATTCCTCGATTTTTGTCTAGTAAAGACCATGAGAGGAATAAAAAAGAAATGATGAAAACTCACACCTAGAAAAAAAATAAAGCAATAAAGAAAAGAATATCAACACAATCAAAACATACACTAAAAGTGTGTTTAAAACTTATTATTCTCTTTAGATCAATTTTGGCTTATGCCTTATAAAGTGTGAAGAATAAATTTGGCTTGTAGATAAGGTGCTAAAGTGCTTAGAAGAAATAAATATGTATTGAAATTAAGTACATGGATTGATATTGGGGCCTACCCCCTCACTTCACACATCAAAGCAATAAGGGTGTCAAGTGCTTAGCCAATAAATACTTTATTTTAGAGTCTATACTTAATCAGAGAGTTGAGTTGGTTCTGCCCTTGGTATTGACCTCCAAGTAGGATTACCAGGAAGGGTAAGGTTTATCTCTAGGTGATGAAATCCTAGTCAGTCCTTGTCTCAAGTTTGTTTTGATGTGTTGATTGATTATTTGGTTTGGTAAAAGTGTGTGATAACAAGAGTGAAAACTGTAATTGATTACTTTTGCCTTTAAGTTAACTAGATGAACTAAAACAAGTAAGCAATCAATGTATGCAAGGTATATATTTTAATCCCATAAGAAAATTTAGATTTAGTCAAATGAGAAAAGAATAAAGGAAGAAATACGGGGCACCTAGATGATTTTAGGGTCCCACCAGGTGTGCTAAAATGTTTCTCTTAATTTCTACTCATTTCTTAATTTTGCAAGAAGATAAGGAACTAGTAATAAGGGTGTGGTAGAAATAACTAGTTGGTGATGCATGCGTAATTTAGATGAATGTTGGAGAACTCCTCTTTGGCTTAGAAGGAATAACCTATAGAAAATAAATCACTAACAAATGGGTTGTTAGCAAAATAGTTGGACAGAGTGCCTAGCGTGAGCTAGATCCAAGAAGCATAAGCTTGATAGGAGGTTGTCAATCCACTCTTAATAACAATCAAGTTGAAAATGATAAAAGTAAGGTACTTGAATAAATAAAATTAGATGTAATACAATAATATAGTAGAATTATTATTTAATAAAATGACTAAATATCACAAAAATAGGTCAATACTTGTATTAAAGTGGGTGAAGTTGGGTTTAGAAAATCAAAAAGGGGTCTATGAATAGGGAGGGACACAGAAGGTTAGGTTTGGTCAGGGTTAAGGGGATGAAAATAACTTATTATTTTATACCATAGTGATCATCAGTCATTCAATTAACTGTCTGTAGCTAAGTTGATTATCAATGGTTGGGTAACCATCAATGGTTGGGGGTGATCATCAGTAGTTATGCTAACCATCGGTGATTGCCTATGGATTTCTGAAGGTTGATAAAATAGAAGTTGTAGAATAGGTGAATGGTCTGATAATGGTTATGTTAAGGATCCAAAATTTGGGAAATAAGGTATAGATAGGTTTAATTAGGTCAAGGGGGTTAAAAATCCAATGAAACAAAGAACAAGTAGAATATACCTGTAGCTTGCTACATAGTTGGTGGTTGATGGATGGAGCAATTTCACCAGAGTAACAGTACTTTGGCCTCAAAAGAAAATTCAATAGAGGTTCAAGTCTCTTTTGTTTTTGTTTAGTTGCTAAAGGAATATTGGATGCTATAAAGCTTGAATACCTATATGCAAGAGTGCTTGTGATGATGGATTGTGGATCCATTTCACCTCCTACTCCCCTCTTTTTATAGGCAAAGAGAGATGGAGGATGGAAGGTTCCCTATAGGGTGAGGTTTTTTATTTTTATGCTTAGGAGTTCATTATCACTGCATAAGGTGAACATATTAAATTATGCAATCTTACACACTATTGGTGATGTGTTAAGAAGGTGAGGACCTAATTGTCGACGGTCAGGCTAACCATTGATAATTAAGATGATCATTGGCAATCAAGTATATGAGGATAAAAGGGGTCAAAAAAGGGATTAAAAAGGTTTGTTGAGGGTTAAGTTACTAGGTTGGTGTATTTAGTTAACTAGGTGGTTAACTAGACTCAGGTTCCAATAGGGTCAAGAAGTGTCCCAAGGTATTTCGACATCTAGTACAATTTTTTAGTGTCTACAAAAACATTTGGAAGAATAACATTAGAATAAAGAGAATTTTGAGTATTAATGGGATTAGAATATAGTTGAGAAATGACTACATTAAAAGGTATATTTTTATATGCAACTTGTTTCAATACATTGATGAATATGGCTATTCCATCAAGGATGTACATAACATGTTATCTAGTTCAAGAAATATTCTTAAACCTATCTTGTGAATATAAGCAAGATTGTTGATAAAAATATTCTTCATTTTCATTTGATAATCATCTTGAGTGTCATTAATATTAAAATTTGTATCATTATTAGCATTCAAAGAAGAAACATTGGTTTTGACATGATACCATGAATCTAAATCAATATTATAACTAATAGTTTACACTAGGTTTTTTCATGTTCTACAAAAGAATCAATTGGTTGAGGATAAATAGTTTGTTTTTCATATCTCAAATTGAATCCATATTTCTCTATGTGGTTATCATTTTTTTCCATAAATTTATCTCGGTCATGTTCATTAGCATCATCATAATACACACCATCAAAATAATCATATCTTTTACATCTTTTTAAAAAGACATGACATTCATATAAGAGTTTAAAACATATTGAAAAAGGAAATCTAAAGGGGAAGCATTATAAGAACACTAGGGTTTGAGAAACAATTAAGGATTCTTTTAACCTAGGGCTTTAGTTCAATCAAATCAATAGAAAATGAAATTATTATTATATGTAATAAAATTCAATAGAATTATCTCTAGGAAAAATTAGATAAATTTGTTTTTATCTTGAGATTGAGAAATATCTCACCCTATAATTACATTTAAAATAGCACAAGTTCACCAAAATGTAATATGGATAAATATATTACAACTAAATTGTGACATAAAAACCCAGTTACTTTTAAATAGGCTAAATTAGCATTTGATATACATAAATCAAGCTTAACTAATTAAGTCTAACACTAGAGAGATAATCATGCAAGTTTTATAGTTATATCTTGGATGTCAAAAGATTTGGTAACAATATTAAAAATATAATAGTGGAAATACATGCCCATAAGTGACAATGACCTCTCCCATAAATTTGATAGTGAAAAAAGAAGTCTACTAGGAGTTTGATTTCTTCTTCAAGTGGTTAAAAAGGAAGTGTCGATTCTGGAAAATGGCAAACATAAAAAAATTTGATTTGATGGATATGCTCACCTAATATTGGACTCTAATAACCTCACTTAGTTTTTTGTGTTTTAACCTCAATCACTTGAAAAAGAAAATATTCTCCTTATCTTAGATTAGAAAAAATATCATAAGCTTAAGGAAAATATTAAGTTTTTTGGTGCTTTGATAAGGGTTAGCTCAGTTTTTAAGCATCATCAACTTATCAGGCCCCTAGATAGTAAACAATATTAAGAACAAAAAAATCCATTATTATAAAAAAAATGACATACAAAATCCTAATGATGTGCAGTGTTTCTCCTTCCTCTTTCCAATGTTTGCTTTAACATAATAAATACTTTAATGATTGCTTAATCTATTTATAATTCTTTTGAAATCTCAGTAGACTCTTTTGTAATAAAAAATGGATATTATTTGATCACATAGATGTAAATAAACTACAATGCTTGTGTATTTTTGAATATTTGAATACAAAATAGAAATGTGTTCGTGCACTAACATTTTAAAGGCTAAAAAGTGAAAAAATGAAACCACAAAGATGGGTTCATCCTAACCACAAAGGGCCATTAAATGCCTAAGAGTGTAGGCTATGCTCTTATAAAACCTATGATCATAACCTATGTTCCTATCATAAATATTGAGAAACTTATAAAAAGAGGAGAGAGAGAGAGAAATAAATAGGGATAAGAATAGGGAAACATGACATGAACACATATATATGCCAATAATGCTTAATTTGAACCAAAAATAATTTTTTTAATAAGCATCATATAATAATATAATTTAATGAGTAATAAATTCCCAACAAATAATTTTAGGTGTCTACATGTTCATATCATGCAAAATCAATTACAAAATCTTTCTATAAGGTTGAACAAAAATACCGAAAAGGTCACTTCCAATGATATTCTTCTACATCCTTTGGTTTATGAAATTATTCCTCATCCTCTTCCAAATGGTTTTGTTGCTCTAAAATATGAATTATAAAATGGAAAATGATATCCATCACATCATATTATATCCATTCATGATTATTTTTAATATTTTTATCATGATGACAAGTTTTTAACCAAGCTCTTCCCTATAAGTATAAAGGATTATTCTCTTGGTTGTTTCAATATTATCCCATGTGGATTAGTTTATTATTTTACCATAATTATGGATGATTCTTACATAAATTTTAAATTAACATTGGCATGACAACCACATTTTCTAAATTATCTCAAATTAGATAAGGATCCAATGACCATATTTGTGATTATGTGCTTAAATTCAAAAAAAATGGTTATTAAATTGAGATATGATCTACTAGGTAATGAAGTACAAAGTATTTTTGTTGATAACTTGCTTCTAATTATTAAAGATAAAGTTGTTTTAATTATTATCCTTCTATTGATGAGCTTTCCCATGCTATTTGATAATTTGAAATTAATCTTATGAATCCCAATGCTCTAAATATTTTTTCAATGCTTCAAATTTTTCAAACAAGTCAAAATTTAAAAATAGATACAATAATAATTAATTTGGATAACAAAGAATAACCTAGAGAATTTAATCAATACCATAGGACAATCATTTTAGAAAATCATCTGAACCCAATAAAGAGATAAAATATAACATTGGGCTTAGTAAAGTCTAAAAAAACTCTTGAATAAATTACTTCAATGTAGCACAATTATTTTATCTCAAGTAAGGGAAAATGTCTTTCAAAAGTTTTACCTAGTAATTATGATCCAAATGCATTTTTTTACTATCATATACTTTAATTAATTTCATAAAACAAATAATTTTATTGAAGTATAAGATCCAAGGTCTCATTGAGAGAAATTAAATAAAAATAGATGGAGAAAACAATGATGTCAATCGATCGGTAGCTCCTTCAAACCAACATTTGATTTTATTTTACAAATCATCTTTTAAATCATAGCCAATAATAATAAAACAATGAAATTAATGATAGAACAAGAGTTAAATTTATTTAGAATTTGACTATTATTCTCATCCAATTGATATCCTTATTTGCATAATAAAAAAATCAAGAAAATAAAAGCCTTAATCCAATTTTTTTTTTATGGGACTGAAATTCCAATTGATAGTTCACATAAAATGATCCCTTATTCATTATATATGTAATAAATGGAAAATAAAGGGATGTTGTTATGATATATAATGGTTCAAGTTTGAACTTGCTCACTAATGATTTTTATTATAGCCTTGTTTTTTATGAATAATATCTAATTTATATGATATTATGTCATAAAAGGAGACCCTTTAGGTTATATCTTATTTTACTATTCAAGTAAGTCCAAAGAAAATTTAGAGCTTGTTTTAAATATGAAGGAATAGAAAGATACTATTTAGGTATATCATCTTGCCTAGCTAAGTTAAAGTAGACACCTAAGTTTGGTACAAGATCCTTCTCCTTAGTATCTCCCCCCTCATTTATCATAATTTAATTAATCAAGTTTAACTACCTATTTTAGGGCTCTTCCATACCCAATTTGATATTCATTGTATTCTTTCAATCTCATAAGCCTATCACACTCACCAAAAGTTATCTTTTAGTTGAATATCACACAATTTATTATTGTGCCTTGAGATATAATCCCTATTTATTTGTGGCCAAACTCGTAGGCTAAATGATTTTTTCATGGTCAAACTTGTTGGTCACCTTTTAGTTGACAAGACTATCTAAGGCCACTTCGTGATTCCTTATTTATTTTTCCATCGATAATGTGCCTTAATTATAGCCTATTATCATTCTTAGAGTCAGTGTAGATGGATAACTTGACCTACAACACCTTATATATATAGTTACATATCAAGTCATTTCATAGAGAAGAATGAAGACAATCGATTAATGATAAGATCCAATAAAATATCCTAGCCAAGCCCCAAGATTCATCATTCCTACTACTTAAATTTGAGATTCATTTATTCATATTTTACACACTTACAATAGATTAGTTTGCCTTGGTCTATCCTCACACCCTTATACTAAAGGAAGGTTTATATTTGCATGTATCTATATCATCACTTATAGGTATGAGGAGGTTAAAACCCCTTTCTTAAGATATTCCATTTACACACATTCATAACTATGTAGAGGTATAAATATAGCCTCCATGATACATAATTTTCAACCTCATATTGGAGGTTGTCTAATTTTATAACCCTTTGTTTGTTATAAGTGTAACATTTGGTAAAGAAGGAAGAGATTAAAAAATCAAAGATTTTTCATGGTGAAAAAATAATGTGAATACACAAGACATATACATATCATATATCAAAGTAGTGATAAGAAGTGCAAGTCCTAAAAACCTATGCAGGTTAGACTTGGCAAACATAGTTAGACTCAGTGCATTGATCTGCCCAATGACAAGTTTGGCTAGGTAAAACTTGTAGTAGATGATGAGTCTATCCAAAGAGACCCATAATCCATACACAAGTGGTAGACAATTTGGACTATAATATTCTAGGTTCATATTTTTAAAAATAGTCAAGGTGTAATCATTTTATCTCATTTACTCTTATTTGCATGATATTTATCATTATTATTCTACACTTGAGATACATTCCTAAATTTGACACTAGAATAGATATGATTTTTTTACTTTATTATTATATCTGATTAAAACTATCTTATAGTTTATTTTTTTATTCTTATTTTACATAAAACTGAAATTAAAAAAAAGTTGATATTTTTTATATAATCCCCAGTGATGAATCATATAACATACATCAAATAAAAGTAATTCCTTTATTTTTGCATCAAAGTAAGAAATTTGGACATGAATGACAAGTAGTTACAAGCCATAAAAACCATGAGTTTCTAAGAGAATAATGAAAGGAGGTTACTTCACAAGAAGAAACAAAAATAGAAAAGACAAATCTAGTGTTCAAACCAAGGAGAAATAAGGTGAAAATTCATAAATCCATTCCAAGGAGAGTGTACATGGTATCAAAACTAAATAAAATATCTTCAAACCCAATTGGTAATAAAAAGTCAATTTCATATGAAAGGGATGCCTCTACATGAACTAGCCTATATAATGATGGCCTCTTAGAAGATGACTTATCATGGTATGCTTCTTAGATATCTCAAACATCTATTATTTTGCCTACACTATCTTTTGACTATGTTATTGGTTAGATTTGTTGATCATCCTTGTGTTTGTTGACTAATTTCATTCTATTTTTTTTTATTTTCACAATATTATTTCATATTACTCCTTTCCTTTTTTATTATTTCTAATTTATTTTTAAGATGTTTTATCTTTCAACTTGTTTAAATGATTCTTATGTTGTTTCTTTTATTTTTCATTTTCCTTTATGTTCTTATCTGTGTCATAATTTTATTGTTGCATTATTTTTTAATGTGGTTTAATTTTCTTTAATTTTTCAATATCCCTTCTACCCTTATGTGAGGTCTTCATTCATTTATGTTTGTTTTAACTTTCTTTCTGTACAGTCGTTTCCTTCCTCTCCATTATGGTTTGTCTTATATTTTGTCCTTGTAACCCCCATATTTATTTTACCATTTATATTGTTACATATTTACTTTTCTCTATAGTTTCCTTTTTATTTCATTTTATTTTTTCCTAAAAATCCATAATGATTTCTAAATGATGAAAACACTTTTGGGCTATTACAATCATATTAAATATATTCTTATCAAAAGGTTATGAGAGTAAAGTTATCTTTGTTTACCCCATTATTTCATGTCCCTTGTTTTATCTTTGTTTATGAATTCTTTCAAATTATTATTACTTTCCACACATATGAGCCAATATTTTAAATATACAGATGTTATAACAAGCAATTACTTATGCCTAATTGTTCATTTAATTATGCTACGTTGAATAATGTATTTTTTTTAATGATATGTTATGATTATTTTTCCTTTGCCATTTATTCACTATGATTTTTTTCATGTTATGTCTTAAGTGATTTTTATGTCTACCTACTTTATGATTGTATTATATAAAACACATTTCACATGATAATTCATACACATGTACATAGTGACACATAAAACAAAATACAAAATGTATTAAACAACCTTAAATGTATAATACGAAGCACATCATAGGCATATCTACCATGCATATCATGTATCAAGAATAAGGGAATGATCTCATTTCCTTTCTTTCCTAGTTTTTAATGATCAATTCTAAAGGACTTATTGCCTTTTTTTATTTTTCATAAAATCGCTCTACAGTCTAAAATTTAATTAATTTTTTATATTTTCTTACATTTTTAAAAAGCTTGAAGAAATATAGATTGGGACCATTATTTTTAATTTCTGATTGGAGGCTGACATAATATCAAAATCACTCAATCAAAGTCAAGTCAAAGGTGAAAATCAGAGTTGGCATTGTCTAGTCTTGTTATGGCAGGACACATAAACTAAGGATAAAAATAAGAATTATGAAACTCTATGTAAAAATCCTAGCAAAGAAGATATGGATTTAGAAACAAAATTTGATGGCTCTTCTACTCTATTGTTTTCCTTGGTGGATCACAAGGTGAGCCAAATCAAGTATGATTTGCATGGCCTACAGTCTGAGATGACAGTAAAGTAAATAAAATTAATTAGGGTTTAGATGATCTCATGTATAAACTCATTCCAAATTTTAATGTTCATCAACATTCCCAAAACTAGCCACAAATCACTACTACTCAACCCAGCCATGGTGGATCTTCTATCCAACTTGATCGAAATCCAAATACACCACATTTATGGAACCTTAATCCACAAGTATAAATGCAAAAGTTCGATAAGAAGGATCCCCTCTCTTGGATCAATGAAATGGAAATTTTTTTGATGTACATTAGATCTTCGGTGGACAAAAGGTGGTAATGGCATCATTGTATTTGGATCCAAATTAGTTTATTAAATATAGATGGTTTTGCACTCCAAATAAAAAGAATGGTATTTTTGTTACTTGGTAAGGATGAACCATAGATGCATTATCATCATAGTGTAATAGATAATTACTTTATCCAAGTATAAAAACTACCACAAATTAGATTAGTCAAATATTATATTAAACAATTCCAAAACTTGTCCTTAAGGGAAGATGACATCTCATATGATAACATGAATGATGTCTACTTGGGTGGTCTCAAGGATACAATCCAAATAGATGTTTGTATGTTTAATCCAAGCATTGTATCCAAATCCATGGTATTTGTGAACTAGGAATTTGACTCAAGAGAGGATGGTTAGTATCGTGTTAGTTCCAAAGTTAAATAAATACACTAAAATGGAAAACACAACTAAAATTCAAAAGAAAACCTTATTTCACCTTCCTTGGATACTCCAAATAACTTCTTGAAGTGTATTGCTCAGCTTTGTGCTCATGAAGTCTACATCAATGAAGTGTGGGTACCCCCACCTCTCCTTAGCACCTTTGACTTTGGGTTGGATTGGCTCAATATTTGGGCATTATAACACTAATTTGCATGAAGCTTTAGAATCAATTTAGCATTATAACTTTGGCATATGAGATCTTTTTTTTTCAATAGGCAAGGCCTCCTATTTATAAATTTTACAAAATGGTCAGAATCAACCTGAACCGTACATCTCAAGATGAAGATGTGTGGCTAAGGATTAATTTAATTTTTGAGGAAAAATAAATAAATGCCTTCATAAATACTTGGGATAGAGAGGCAATAAACATGCATAGAGGGTCTTAATAAGGCATGGGGTGGCTTAATCCTAATATTTTATGCATTTATAGCCTAGGGATGTCTTCCTAAGAAATGATGTCACCTAATGATGCACATATTCAATATTCATTTCCAAAAATAAATTATTCAAAAAGTTTCATGTAATTCTTAATTAGGCTTATGATTTGGTTTAATGATCTCTTAAGCATGATTAAGCACTTTGATGCAAACCTTGGCTCTTTGTGCACACATTACTCAAATTGGTCAGAATGTCCTTTTATTGGCCCAAAATTTGATTGGATTGGAATTAGAATGTGATGTCAGATGCGTTGGATTATTTATCCCATTTAGGATGTTTCCAACACAAAATAACAAAGGCATGTGTCTCATGTAAGAGATTTCATAGAAAATAATAATCTAGATCACCCAGGTGCAAAATTGGCATTTTGACTTGAAATGATCTGATCAAAGTTAGATGACCCATAGATTTTGTTACCCCAATTAATGATAATTTAGCCAAAATTGACACTTTAATATTTTAGTTTCAAATATTTTAATGTGTTTTAGCATTTTTAGGCCAAATTATGCATTTTGGTGGAAATTGGTTAAAAGCCTAATTAAAGATCATCGATGGCCAGATTTAGGTGTCTATAGTATTTAAATTCTAGGTAGAGGAAAGATATATATTCAAATAAAGGGATTTCACTAAAAACAAAGATTACATGGGTCTAGTGTAATCATTCCCTCAACCTAATTGATTGACTCCTCACCAAATTGAAAGGAAATGAACAAAAGGATTATGTTTTAATTGTGATAGTAAATGGATTAAAGGTCATAAATGTGCCAATAATAAATTACTATACATTGAAGGGGCTAACAAGTAAAAATATGGTGATGAATATTTTGGTGAAGAAGTACCCAAATTAGAATCTGAAGAGTCCCAACTAACTATTTCATGCCATACACTTTCAAGCATTATCACTCCACAAACCCTAAAATTTATGAGTTACCTTAAGAAACAAAAGGTGATTATGTTGATTTTCTCATAGAGTATACATAGTTTCATCAAAAATTAGTTGGTGGCATGCCTAAACTATTTTAATTACCTAGCTCCATAATTCTAGGTCATGATCATAGATGGAGGCATAGTCAATTATTATGAGAAATTCCATAGTATCAAACCGGCAATAGGAGACTAACTTCTTAATTCCCCTATTTTTACTATTCTCATGGGTATATTAAATATTCTTTTAGTATTCTAATGTCTCATGACCTTGGGCATGATAGATATGAATTTACAAGAACTTTTTATGCACTTTTATTCTGAAGTAAGGACATTTAAACTATGGGGATTATGGTAAAAATCTCCACAATTGATTAGTCCTCATCAAATGTTGAATATTATTTGAAAAGGGGATGAAGTATTTGTCCCATGGTTGTGTTCCATATAATTTCAACCAACAAATATATCTACCCATCCTGATCTACAAAGAATTGATGATGACCACTCAACCATTTTTGAAGTAATGCCAAAAGGACTACCACCAAAATGAGATCATGATCATGCCATTCAACTTCTCCCTAGTATTCAACCACCAAACATTAGACCATATAGATATCCATATACCCAAAAGAGTGAGATTGAAAAGAAGGTACAAGAGATGTTGGAGGCTAATACCATTAGACATAGCCAAAGTGCATATTCATCCCCAATGGTCATGGTACCTAAGAAGTATGATACTTGGAGTATATGCCCAGATTATAGAGAACTCAACAAATGTACCATCAAATGTCATTTCCATATTCTAGTAATTGATAATTTGTTGGATGAGTTACATGATGTCTACTTTACCAAAATGGATATTCATTCTAGTTGCCATCAAATTTGAAACAAAGATGAGGATACCCTTAAGACAACTTTTATAATTCATGAAGGCCATTATAAGTTTTTGGTAATGCCTTTTGGTCTCACAAATGCACCATATACATTTTGGATTTTGATGAATATTATTTTTAGGCTATTTTATAGAAATTTGTATTGGTCTTCTTTGATGACATCCTAATATCTAATAAGACTTGGGAAGAACACTTGTAGCATGTGACCGAGGTCCTAATCATTCTAGAAAAACATAAAATTTATTTAAAACTTTCCAAGTATTTTTTTGGATTAAAAGAGGTGAAATACTTGGGTCCCATTATTTCACATGAAGTAGTCAAGGTAGACCCTCAAAATATCAAAGCTATGATCAAGTGGTAGAAATCCAAATTCCTCTCTTTAATTTAAAAAAATTGTGTCCCTAAATGTTATAATTTATTCTCCCTTAAATTAAATTTAAGCTATTTTCAACACCTAAAAACACATCCAAGACAAAATGAAATGTTCAAATTAAATTGGCCCATGCCATATTCAGGGTTGAAACCACATTCACTTTGAGAATCAAGGATCAATGTAGTTCTAATGCATGTGAGTGACCCATCCCAATGTGAAATAATACTCCACATATTTTCCCTATGCAAATAAGTACAACTATATAGTATTTAACTAAATTCAATTATTTTTTTCATATAAGTATGCAACCACAAAACTTTAGTAGATAGAGTGTTGAATGATAGTTGAATATGTGAACTATATGACAAGTGTGTGATAGATATACTCAATGTGAATGATATAATAACTTTTAGGATATGATAAATGACTTAGGTCACATATTAATATATATAAATATTTTAATTTTAATTAGAACACTTTTTCACATGGGTTAACCATGGAAAGGCATGAAATATAGAAATCAAGGCATAGGAAAACATGGCATGGTGGCACAAAGGACCTATAGACAACTTGACCACTTTTAAATTGCTCTAAAAGGGTCAAACCATTAAATGGTCAAGAGATAAAATCCATGAAACAAATACCAAATGAACTGCAAGATAACTTAGTAGATCTTGAGGTAGACAAATGACAAATCTAAAGTGTTAATGAGAACATTACAAATAATGTAAGACTATTAAGGGTCTGATGTGAAGGGAAAATATACCAAAAACATCCTAGAGCAAGAAAATGAAAAAAATATACATGAGCATGAAAAATTCATTGTAACTCATGACTCATACCAAATTTAGGTGTCTACATAATACCTCAATTTAATGTGTGTGTTTTCATACATATCAAAGTAAAATGAATAAGTGATACCTAAGATGGTTTTGAAGAAATAATTATGTCTTTTTCAATGAATTCACCCACACTCAAATGTCAACATCTTTAGTGTACTTGTAAGAAAATGAGAATATGTGTAAGTAGATCAATGCCTTGATAAATTGATAAAATATAACCAAACAAAATAAGTGAAAAACTAAAAATGATCAAAGGAATATAGGTACATGAACCCTATTTCCATATGTATAACTCTTTAAAAAAAAAATGGATCATCTCAACCCATATCATTTGGAAAATTTTGCTTATTTCTTAGTACATGTGACCTTGTAACAGTTTAATTATGTAACCAAAGATAAAATACTCTAACTGTATGCCTCCCTTTTGAGGTGATGGATGTTCCTACATCACTCATATCTGAATAAATAGTCAGACACACCATGTGTAACATAGATATAAATCAAACTATATAATAATCATTAAAATCACATTTATAAACATGTGGGTAATCATAGAAAAATATACTCATGTAAATCTCAATACTAATATGTAACCCAATAATTTTATTCCAAAGTTGAAGCCTGGTGAGTTAGGGTGTGAAACAAAAAGGGAGGGAAAAATGATTTTCCCTAATTATACCCCAAAAAGAGGGACAAGCGGTATGCCCCATTGTAATAACATACCCAATTGGAAAAAATATAGCAATAAATGTACCAAATATAGTAACTGCAATGCGACTATGTATGAAGGATGTGAAGTGAAATCCAACCCTAATATAATTCATGTAAGATCAATAGAAATGTGTGCATTATGTCATTAATGAAAAGTTATAAGTGATAAGCATATATAAATGGAGAGATAAGTGATATGCCTTGATGTAACACTAAAAAGAGGGACAAATCCCCACTATAAAAATATGCCTATAGAATGGAGATAAATATAAATAAATCATTAAATAGTATTATGCCCCAATAGATGCATGGTATAATCTATGGAAATGTAGGCATAAAGAACAATATACATTAAATAATATTTTTTGGGACATAAATCATGGCACCAAGCATACGGTATCACATAGTATAGTCAATCAATGCAACCATGTATATTCATGTAACCATGTGCAAAGCATCACAAGGTGCAAAGTAGGTAAATGTGTTTAAGAAGTTTCATATGACCATTTTTGGTCTTGTGTGGGTGTTATGGGTATTATAGGGTCTCATAGGAGGTTTTCTAAATAATTATAATTCTTTAGGTTGTTTTTTATTTTCTCTTATAGAGTTTCTTGAAAAAATACTAGATTCAAAATTTTGAATTTTCTACCTTGGCCTAGAGTGGTGTTTTGGAGTCTTGTGTAAAATATAAAGGTTGAAAATGTTGTAAAGGTTCATATAATTTCCTAATAAGGTGTATGAGTGTGTTTCAGAAAAAAAATCATAGTAAATAATAATTTAATCCAAGAAAGGTAAGCTTGTAACTGCCACCCACATTGAGTTGGCAAGAAAAGAGAATTTTCTTGAAGGTTTGACATCTTAAAAGAGAAAATAATGCATGTAATAAGAGAGAATGTGTGGTATGAAAGTGTTAGGAAGTTGTTAGGATAATTTAGGTTCAAAGGAGATAAAATAAAATATCAAAAAGCATCCCAAGGACCTGTAAAAAGGCACCCTATTCTATTGTAGGTGTCATTGGAATGTATGGTTTTGCGAAGAAGTGAATAAAGAGATATTTTGTCAATTCTATGAGGGATATTGTGAAAAATAATATAGGTAAGTGAGTATGAAACATTGTTTCTTATTGTTATTTGGTTCCATTTCCCTTCATTCTCAAGTCAATAGACTTGCAATATATAGGGTGGTCCAGTTGTGAAGAATTATGTTTTAACACAATCTTGAAAGAATAATTCAGAGGAGGTTTTGAAAGCCATTCAAGTATTTTAGGTGTTGGAAGCATATTATAGTGTCTCAAATTGATGATAAAATATTATTTAATTATAATAAATCTATTTAGAGATTGATTTTTAACTCCAATAGTCATTATTACTAAACACATTCCACCTTAGGGCAATTTTGTATATACATAGTCAAGTTTGACAAGTGAGTTTGTATTGTTGAAGATTGTTAAGCTTTGTTGGAAACTTATATGGGTATTAATAAATAGTTTATAATATTTATTGGTTGTTTCTTATCCTTTTTAAATCTCATTAATCCATTTGAATTTAAAGATTCAAAGAACTTTCATACATAATCTTTTTGCATACACAAAATTCTAGAAACTTGCTTGTTGGGCACTTATTCAGAGTGGTCATTCAAACAAGGTGGGTAACACCATAAACTAAAATTATTTTCATTTTATATCATCAAAAACTCATTAAAACCCTTTTTGATATCTCTTGGCCTACATAGGCCTGTGTCAAGACTAGACTAGGGTTTAGTAATGCAACCTTCAATAACTTGAGTTTTAAATTGTCAAATTTCATGAAACTTTGGGATCATGTGTATTTTTTAATTATATATAGGAATAAAGAGGTTTTATAGTGGTACCATTCTATATAATATGGTATCCATAAGTGTGGGAGTGAACTAGGCCTAAAGAGACCTAATTATGAAGGAGGTGTGGTGAGTTAGTAGGGTTACATTGAGAATTGGGCCATGAAAATTTGTGTGAAGTTGTAAGAGGATGAATGCTACCTAAAAGTGCATTTAGTTTTATCATAAGATTTTTATATTTTTCTAACCTACTAGTTTGTGTAAAAATAGGTCTACAAGGATTAGACCTTAAAGAGAAGAAAAGTGGATGGTTTGAGGAGTTACTACTTAGATATGAGTTATTTGTTTAGATATGGCAGAGGTTCATAACATGTAGATGAATGACCATATGAAGATAAGTTTGGGATTCAATAACCATGGATACATGTTTTAGGCTTTTAGGCCTAAGTACCTATATCAAGGAGAGAGAGACAAGTTTGAAAAAAGAATATAAAGTGAGGTTTTGATTATTGTTTATGAGGTGATGATGATGGTGACTAGATGAAGATAATGCAAAGGAACATGAAGGGTGAAATATATAAGAATAAATAGATTATTAAGTGTAACTAAGGCTTATGAGAATATCTAAATCAAGTGTGTTCAAGTGTGTTAAGAAATAAAAAAGTACATGTATGTATGAAAGCAACACAGAGTTCAAGAATCCATTGAAGGTGGATAGTAGATTTAGGGAAAGAATGAGGAGGTTGTAGGTATATATACTCTACATCACATGTCTAATAAATAAAACCATTAAATGAAATAAAGTAACCAAAATCAAAAAATCAATCAATCACACATAAATGAAACAACTTGGCAACTATAGGATCCTCTAAAAAAAGCACAAGACAATACATGCAACACACACAAGCACATAAAATCATAAACACACACATGCAAACAATCAGGAAATCATAGGGATAACAAGGGAGCACACAATGTTCTATCAATGTATCCACTCTAGATATAAGCTATAGAAATATATGTGTATGAAAATGTAAAGTAATAAGTATATAACTACAAACCAATTGAAAATACCTTTTGAGGATAACCCTTGGTGTAGGCATGATGAAGTTATGAAGCAACTTTAATTCCATGATGATACATAACCTATATATCCTACATCTAACTCAAATAATACCATGATAAGCATTCATGTAACTAGTGAATAATTAAATATATAGATATAACTGGATAATCATGATTTGTAACAATGTATATCTATGTAATCCGAAAACATAAAGGGAAATTAATTTTTATGTTTGTATGTTATCATTTATTTTTGTATTTTATTATTTTTTAGAAGAATGGAACCAAACAAGAGACAAGACAAGAGGTGAAAAACAAATAATATCCCAAGATAACTTAGTCAAACAAGGAGCAAGCTAGGATATGAAAGAAAGAGGATTAAGAAACAATCCAAGAGGAAAAATTAAGCTGAAGTAAGTAAGACACAATACAAGGGGTGAAAGTGAGAAGAATCAAGAAAAGGAAAATTCATACTAACCTTAAACTTCCCTTGAAACTCAATGTGAATTTTAGTCTAAGGACTCAATATATGTGTTTAATCATCACTGGTAATTCCATGTAGGTTTTTGGAATGGGAAACAACAATCAAATGGCAAAGGTGAAATGAACAGTGAAAGAAACATATCTTGAGGAGATAAAGGAATGATAATGCAAATCAAAACATGAAATAAGAAGGTAATTACATATTTAAAGTAAGAGCATAAATATTAAACCTTGAAGAAACATGAAGTAACAAAAAATTTAATAGAGGATAGTGATGAAAATATATAAGGAAAGATAATAAACCCAAAAGACATACATGACACTAGGGAAGAAAGCACTAGATAGATATGAAAATAGAGGAAATATATCTAAAATAAATTTATGTATAGTTAATTATTCCACTAAAACCATGAGATGTGATAACAATGCTAACCAATAACCCCATATAAATGTCCATCATATGCATATAAGGTTTACCATTCATCTTGATGATCAAGATCCATGGATATCATGGAGCATGAACCTAAAGAATCATATATATCACTAGTAGTATCTAGAATGTAATCATGAGTTGTGTGGTAACCTGAATCATCATCACTATAAGTGTAATCATTATCATGTAAATGGATTGTAATATCCACTTTATCCTCTTGAAATAATTATATTTTTTAGATGGTATATTGGAAGCCTTACTAGGTGCCCAAGGTTAGGATAAGAATACTTTAGAATGCAGATGAGTAGGTGTTTGAACTCTAAATATTTTCATTTGAGGTTGTATGATTTGTTATATAGGTAGTAATTTGGGTACTAACTCATGTTTTTTTTGTATAGGTGACACATAAAATGTGCATTGAATAGTAAAGACTTTGTTATCATGCATAAACGTAGGCATTAGTGTAATGTGGATGGCATAACTCTTGTTTGACTAAGCCACTAATATCCATGTAATGTCTTATTATCTAAAAACACATGAAACCACACTAAAAGGGTCTTGGGACCTATAGTTATAGATAATAATATATACTTGAGAGGTTTCCATGTTAGACCATTATATCATTTAAGAACCATGGTTGTACTAATTAAGTCATTTTGATTTTATCCTCTACTAGTGAAAAAATGAATTGTGTGTATATTTAAACTTGAACTATTGTCAACCATAATACCATATGTTAATGTAGGATGGGAATCAATGCAAGCTTGTATGAATCCAATGATTTTCATGGAAACCTTGTCGATGTGGTCTATAAACCTCTTTATTATGTCCATCAATCCAAATATCTACTCTTGATGTTGCATATCTAAATATTCAATGGACTTAAATTTTTCATACAATACTATTAGAAGAGACCCAAGAATGACTCTAAAAGATTAAAATATCAGTTCAGTAGGTTTAATAATTCCTTGGTTATTATTTTCATTTCCTCCTCATGTATATCCAAAACTATCAATTATCCAATGTCCAACACTTGTTTTGAATATATGGTGTTCCTTTATTATGAAAATGATACTCATAGGGGTTTATTTTATACCATAATTTATATTTGTTGAGAGTAATTTTTTCCATTATCCCATGAAGTATTTTTTGTGGACCTTTTGCCATTATTTTCCTTCCATTCTCATTTTTTAGAAGACTAGAGGGTGAGACCAATTTGACAGGGGGTTAGTTCCCATCACAAAAACTTTTTTTTTTCAGATTTGTATGCAAATGCATTGTTGGTGGAACCCAATGTTTTCTATGGGATCTTTCTTGCCATTATTGACTCTATTTTTTGGATACAAATTCATTATCATGTAAACTCAACATCTATTTTTTTTCTAGGAGGTCCTTGTTCATTATGCAAATTGGGACAAATCTTATATAAATTGCATGATAATAATCAGTTTAGGGGGGTTCACCTTGTTGAGTGTGATCTTTTCTTGAGACATTACCTTTTGAAATGGTTTCTTTATTATCACTTCAGGAATATAATATAAAATTGATGAATCAAAACTATTTTTTATGCTCCCTCATTCAAAATAATGACACCCTCATTCGCTCCTTGTAGAACAAAATTACCCATTTATAACATAATCTTGATATATTTCACATTCATGCCCCTAAGCCTTGTCCATCATGAAATGTTCTTGAATCTAGTATGCATCATCTCAATGAAATTTTAGATTTTAAACTACTATATTCACTTGTAATCACTAATATTACACCTATTGACCCTAATTTTTTAGTTTCATCATATGTTATTGTCTTCTATTATTTCACCTTTTGCATATCACACTATAGATCCTCTTGCTTATTTTCCTAGTTATATTGAGAAGCACTACTGCCTTAAGTTCTCGCATACCCCATTATATGGGTCATCTCAATAGAGGACCTAATATGTGTTCACAAGGCATTGTTTCTCCCATTCAACCTATTATTTGGGATTCATGTCATGACATTGGTTGTAATGTAGATGTTGCATCTTCCTCAAGATCACTTGATGACAATGTAGCTCCAATTTTTGTTAACTCTTCTTTTCGTGAGGACATAGAGCTACACATGATCTCTACTATATCTTTACTTAGGCTTGAACACCTTGAGAATGATAAGATTATTTATGCTAGGCATGTTTCTCTTGATACATTACCAAATGTTTTTCCATATGCTCTATTTGTGCACTTTGCATCAATTATAACATATTCTTCCATCCATATTTATATGGGATGGGATTCAAGTATTTTTTGGTATATTTATAAACATTTATTTAGAGTTAAATACAAACATGCCTCCTACACTTTTTAGGTTCTCAGTCTACACTTCCCTCCTCCTATCCTTTGTATCCCCCTTGGTGATTAACCTTTATTTTTGGTAGTTTTAAAGAAAATCTCTTTATTTCTTCTTGAGAGGTATATTATATCTATATTCTCATCACTTTTTTCATGTTGATAATCTCCTTTAGTTTATTGGTGGAGTGTGTTCTCCTTCTAAAGAGTATCTAGTTTGATGAAGTCTAGTGTTAGCTTGTCAGTGTTTGAGGAGCGAGATTTTCCCACTCATAAAGATATTTTGAGTCATTACACCCATTTTAAAATTATTGGGAGGGGGGGAAGGATGAACATAATTCTTTAGGTGTTGTGTTATTTATTATCCCTTGACATACCACATATTATATTTCAAGTAGATGTTTCTAGTTAGTAGAACTTTATGAGTTGTGGATTTGAACTTTACAATGTTTTGTTGTCTGTCATCCCCCACACTTGTTAACTCTTCAGTACTAGCTTTAGACAACTTATTCTAACAAAATATTTTATGAATTTTGAATCTATTGAGTGAACTTGTGTTTGATGGTATCCATTCCATCTAGTGCATTTACTTCAACGTGGTGTATGCTTTTTGAGTCATGCTTCTTGGGACACCTTGAAACATAAGTTATCTCTCATTTTCATTGTGATTTTACTAGTTTTTGGGTACCTTGTGATGACACATTTCATCCTTGGTAACTCTTTTTACCAGTTCCTTAATTATTTTTTTACTAAGTGAGCCTTGTACAGAGTACCAATTCATATAAGACTTGGTTTTTATGGTGACTTGACATCTATGTATTCTAGTAAGATGGATTGGTTACTATAGGGACACTTATTATCTCACTATGCATTTTTACATGGGTACCTAATTAGGGATAGTTTTTGGTACCCATTAGTCTCTTTGATTCCTATTTTATCACTCCCATTTTGTACTTTAAGAAGGGTGTTTGAGTGTTCAAGTTCACAGTGGTTAGTGGTTCAAGATATTTCCTAACCAGCTAGGTTTGAGATGTGTTCAAACTCACCTAAGAGGTAAGCTTGATTTGTGAGTATGTTTTCTTATTACAAATTATTATGAATATTTACGTGTAAGTGCAAATACTCCATTCCAACAATATTTGTTTCATGTAATAATTTATTTTTACACAATAGAAACTTCCTAGTTATTTATATTGGGAACTCCCTATTGTAATTTAAGACACATAAATAATTAGATACATATAGTTGTGCATGATATTTCTCTATATATGTATAATGTGTGCGATGAATTTATGAGTGTTGTGGTAATGGTGTATAAGAGAAATCATGTAGTTTGAAATAGTTTTAATAACTTTGTCAAGCTTTATGGGAAGATGTACCATTTGAATTTGATACATGATCCTTATCTAAATAATTATGGAAGTAAGTGATGTCATATGAATTAATGTGTGATGAGCCATCATTTAAATTTGATGAATAATCACCGCTATTTATAGTGGTGTCTCCATGTGTTAACCCTAAATAAGCCTTTGTAGAATATCCTTCTCCTTTTAATGAGATTTTAGAATAAGAATCAAAATGTCTGTGAACTATAATTTCAACCTCTTAGAGTATTATTTCATCATATTCAAAATTTTAGGTAAGGGAATCATAAATAAATTGATCTCCATCAATGTAATTAAATCCTTCGATGATGAATCAAGAAAATAGTTAAATTTGTATGGTATATCACTATTGTTTAGGGGCATATAAATGAAAGCCTTGTTTTTTTCTTTGATATATGTCACTAAAAAATCTCTATCTTAAAAAATAATACTACATTCTCAATACTAATACTTTGCATCATGGTCCCACTTAGGCACACATATAATAAGTTTGGAAACTCTTACCTCGGCCTATAGGGAATTTTGGTTAGATTGAATGGTGGTTAGATGCTCTCACATGCACCTTTAAATTTATTCTAATCTATAGGCATCAATTGGCATGCATCCACCTCCACTCATATTCTACCACCACCTTGGAGTTGAACCTTGTAGTGGTTGCTTTAGAGCAAGCTCCCTTCCATGAAACTTTGTAGATGTAAGTTTTGACACTTTGTCAATGCAGTGATATTGTAGACACATATAATGTGTGAGGTGTGTAGATCAAAGCTAGACTAAATTGACTTAAAGTAGGAAAAAAGTCTCTTAATAGTTATTTAAAATGATTAAGGAAAAACGTGCAACTCAATAAATCAAATCAATTAAAGAAGTTGACTAGAGGCTCATTGAGATGCATGATATGGTTCAAGCTTTTATTCACCATTATTAACAAGTGTTCAAACCTAAATAATATTCCCATGAGTGACGATAAGCACTTATGAAATGCCTTGTAGTAGTCCCTTGTAAGCTCACTCAATCTCAATGAGTTTCATATGATAGGATTCTATATATTATGGATCTGTATGAAGATGTGATGCAAATGGCAAATGATAAAGCTCTAGGTTGTGATGGATTTCCTTGATAATTCTACAAATTTTTATGGAATATTGTAAGAGAAGACATTTTTCAATTTTGCCGAGAAGTATTCAAATCTAAGTCTCCTAGTCAATGAATTAAAAAGGGTATATTATGTTCATACCTAAGATAGGAGACCTTGAAGTTGATCTACATGCCAAAGCCATTACACTATGCATTTTCCATCTCTTGCCATTGATTATTAGTCCTAAGTAGATTGAATTTATTCAAAATAAATACATTCTTGATAATATCATAGTAGTTTGGGAAAGGATGGAATCTGCTTGCAAGTCTATTCAACAAGAATTGTTCATTAAGATAGAATTTGAGAAAGCTTATGATCACATCAAATAGGCCTTCATCTTGGCTATGCTAATAAAATAAAGATTTGATCCTAATTTTCTTCATTCAATTTAGATATTTTTTTACATATTCTTTAGATTTTCTCTCCATCAATGTTAGTTCTAAGAAGTTTGGGTTTTTTTTCTCCATTATACAAGGATGCCCATTATCTCCATTGTTATATGTGTTAGCTACGAAGGGTTTGTCTATCTTTTGTTAAATGCTAAATTGTAGGACCTTGTTAAGGGTATTTTTCTTCCCTCAAATGAACCTACTTGTTACTTAATGGTTACTTTGTTAACTACTCTTTTCTTACTCTTATTGAGGATGAGGATAATATTAGCAATACAATATAGTATATAGATACTTTTTTCCTAGCTTCCAGCTCATGTATTCAATGGTAAAATACTCAATGTTACAAACAATCCTTTCTCCCTATGCCTCCTTGGTTGGACAAATAAAATTGGAAATGGATCTAACATACTGAGGTATTTTATTATTTAAGGATCCCCCTTTCATTCCAATAAACCCCATCCCATTTATGGTAATATATTATTGATCGAGTTACCAAAAAACTTTCTTACTAGAATACTAAACCACTCTCTAGCCAGGATGTTTCAAATTTGTTCTAAAGTTCTCTTTGTAACTCATGTTTACTACTCTTCTTGTTGGGTACCTTCTAAAAATTCCTACAAGAAGTTAGAGAATATCCTTAGATATTTCTTCTAGGATCTCTTCACAGGTAAGGGTTTTCATAGGGTAGTTTTGGGTATTATTGTCTTCCAAAAGAGGCTAGAGGTTTGGATCTACTAGACATTAGTCACCAAGGCACTACTTTGTGTTCTAAATGGATTATCACGTCCACTGAAGGGAAAGAAGCATGAAAAGTCCTACTTTTTCAATTGCATTTTTTAAGGCTCTCCATATGGTCACTTAACTTGGAAAGGTTTTGGTTTTAAAAATCCACTCATGCTTTAGGATCCGATCAAAATTGTTAGATCATTTGTTGTTAAAAGTATTCAAAAAGCATGAAAGAAGATCAAATATTGGTTTTTATGGAATGGTAATAATTTTATGGATGGTCTCTATATTAATAAACATTTTTTATGGTGGTCATGTTTTATCAATTTTCATGAAGTCCCTCCTATTGAAGTTTCATGGGTGTGCACCCTCAAATTTTTTAGACAAGGACTATACACCATACAAGATTTATTTTGTAAAACAAACTCGATCTCAGATTTATTGGTTGGAAGGTAAGCTTAAGTTTTGAATAAACAAAAATTATAGTCTTACCAAGAAGTTATTCAAGTTATCCCTGTAGAGATGATGTATAATATTTTGATCACTTTTATACACCTATGGTGGAAAGACTAGAAGTGGTATGTTGAAAATACTTTCCAAAAATATATTTTTATTAAGGGATATGATTGGTTGTCTTACAATAAGGGATATAAATGGTTGTCACCTCAATTACGTATGATTGATAAGCTCAATGTTCGATGGGAGCTTTATTCTTCAACCACCATTTGGAGTAGATGGATTCAAAAAGTATGGAATTTTATTTTTGAACCTAAACTTGCACATTTTTCTTCGTGTCTTCTTTCCCAAGATCTCCCTCTTGGCCATTGCCTTATTTAGTTGGGTGTTGTTCAAACCAAATGTCTATTATGTGACCATTTAGATACCCTTATGCATTTTTTTATAAGTGTGAAATCACAAAATGCTTGATTTTTTATTCATTATTTCTTTAGATCTTTCCAACTAAATCCATTTATCTAGTAGAATATCCTCCTTGGAGATTGGCCCACGAATTCTAATACTTATGCTCAAATTTGGCATACATTCAGAATGAAAAAGCTTTTTCTATTTGCAAAGAAATAAATGTATATATTTTTATTAATTTTAATATGGATATTCATTTTTATACTTATAACAAGCAAATGGTTATCTCAATGTGTTTATGCAGATACAAGTGCAAGCAAACAAGGTGGTTATGGAGGTCTCCTATCTCCGGATCTTTTTGGATCATTAGGGCAATGTTCCATACACCAAAGATGGTGTTCTGCCCTCCTCGCCTTCCAAAGAGGACACTCTAAGGGGAAGAACTATCACAATAATGCCTATTATTGTTCTCATTATCATTTTGGGTGGTCTCCATAATACCACAACTCACCTTCGCTTACTCAGTGGGATGGTTGGGGATCTCCTCCACCTCCTTCAGTTGTTCAACATGGAAATTAGAGTGCGCTACCATTGACACGTTGGAATGGTTAGGCTTCATTGTTTTGTGTTGACAAGTTACCTCATCTGGCCTTGGCCATTTCTTTTACTCGTGCAAAGTCGGGCACTATCGAAGAAAAAGAAGAAGCATTGATCCCACTCATGTAGGGGAATACCTCTTTTACGTTGGTTGGAGCAATCTTAAGGATAAGGTCCACCTTTAAACTTCTTTTTATAATTACTTAGACTCTCAATATAATTTTATACTTTTTATTATAATAAATTTTTTACTATTTTATTCTTAAACATATTTTATACTTAATATATCTATAGTATGATGTATTTTCATACTACCTATTATTTTAAAATAATATGTATTATTTTTCTTTTTAATATATAAATATATTTCATCATTTTTAAAAAAAAAATAATTATAACACTTCTTTCTATAACATTCTTTCTTCTTCTAGTTTTAATAATTTAATAGATAAAAATATTATATTAAACATGTTAACTTGGTCACGAAGGAAAATTATGTAAGTACCATTTGCAACAAATATTTCATCATCCTTTTCATTGCCAAGATGATCAAAGCATCTTGAATCCACTCATTTGTAAAATAATGTGTATAGCAAACAAAAAAAGTGATTGGAAAAACATCAGGTCACGGTTAACCATCTCTGTCCCTCAATAATATCCCATCCTCTTGTTGCACATTTTAGTGCTTGTCATGTCTTTAGTCATCATGTTTTCCCTCTTGCTTCTCATATCTCCTTTGACTCTTGAATTTCATTTTGTCCATTGGATCCCAGCTTGCCATTTTTGGACCAACTTGATTTTCTCAAAATTGATTATACAATTCATAAAACTTGATGTCCTCCTCCTTTAGTTTAATGGCCTTCCAAGTGAGGAATATGTAATATTATCCCTAAATTTGATTGTATAATATTGATTATGATTCATTCTTTAATATCCCTTTCAGCATTAGAACAATTGGGCTTCAATGTACTTATTTAATTGAAATAGTCTTCAATTTTTTTCAAAAATAAAAAAATAAAATTGAGAGATTATCTCCTTACCTTAATTTAATTTGAAGAGATTATCTCATACTTTAAAAGTATGAAAATTTAGCTCTATCGAGATGTAAGGAATAATAAGATCAAAATATTAATGAGGTAGTTTGAGTATTTTATCTACTTTTCAATATTTGTTGGAATTTTTTATTTTTTCACAAAATTAATTTTTTATTTTCTTTTTAAAAAAATATATAATCTTTTAATTTTTATAAGTTTCATTTTATTTTGTTGTAATAATATATAATTTAAGTTAATAAGATTAATAAAATTTATTTTCTATTTGTTATTTTTTGAGGATTATTTCTTTATTTATTCAATTTTTACGATTTGTATTCAACATTTTATTAACTTTCTAATATTTTAAATAAAATTTATATATATAAATTATTTTTTATTTGATAAGGTAAATTCAGATTTTATAGGGACCCGAAATCACAAAAAGTGAGATAAAGAGTTATAACTAGGTCTTAAATAGTTGAACGATCAAAAGAAAAAGGCTAACAGCAAAAAATGAGAACAAACACAGATAAAATCATGTTAAATGGGGGGAGTGAGCGGGCCTCCTAGGTGTCCTTTGCAGCATAATTATCCTTTGCCAAGATGCTAGACTTATCTTTCAAGGCCTTTGCTCTGATACAATGCCTGGAACCCTCAGCGTGGTCACCGGGGAAAATCATCCTCGAACGCTTCCTACCTTTCCCCTGGGGAAAGGGATGCTTTGGGGGGACCCCCCTGGCATCTTAATATATTTTAATTTAAAAATCTTTATAAATACAAATAATAAACAATAATTTATAAAAATTATTTAAAAAACTATCCAACAATAAAGCTATTTTTCACGTATAATGATCTGAGGACTACTTAAATATATATATATATAAATAATGTATTTAAATAAAAATAATACGTGCGTGTATGGGGCGGGGGGGGGTGGGGGGCGAGGCAGGGCAGGGTGCGCGGGGTAATGAACCTAAATAATAATCATTGGCAGTGTTTTCCATGGGAGACAATTCCTTACCTTTTTAAGATTTGTTTATATTTTCTCCAAGTATTTTTTATCAAATATCTATACCATATCTTTATATTCCTTCTGATCAATATATAAATAGTTATTATTACTTTAGTATTTCCTTTGCTCCACATTTTTTTTAAATTTCAATTAATCGTCAATTTTTACTTAGCGTCCGCACACTATGTACTATTTATATATAAATTAAGGGATCAAATATGGGACCGATATATTCAAATACACAACCTAAGGTTCCCAATGTTTTAGGTGTTGTGAGTGAACCAAAGTAAAAGTACATGTATATGCACCTAACATGTAAACACACCTAACCTTATCTATCTATATGTGCACATATAATCCCATGAATACATTAATGACGAGCATGACCCATAATGTGTGTGTGTGTGTGTGTGTGTGTGTGTGTGTGTGTGTGTGTGTGTGTGTGTGTGTGTGTGTGTGTGTGTGTGTGTGTGTGTGTGTGTGTGTGTGTGTGTGTGTGTGTGTGTCTATATATATATATATATATAGTTGGTGCATTACTCTAAATACACAAACCATATCACAAAAGGGGCCCAAATTCCTTTTTAAAATATCAGATCAAGGTGTGCCATCAAATTTTATAAAATATATTAATATCCTAAGGATCAAAATACAGTACCAATGCCCCAACCTCAATCTTGTGTTCCATCCTAAGAACACCTCAATCTCTCTCAATCATCAGACACCACACAAACACATGTGAAGACTCAATGTGCCACATCATCTTCTCAAAAAATCATTGTGCCAACTCAATAACACCTAAAAAGGCATGTCACATGCCCTATCCACACTTATAAGGGACATCACACTCTCTTTATAACCAATACCTCTCCATTTGGCTCACTAGGCCCTCCAAACTTTGTGTGTTATCATCATTTGTGCCAAATCATCATCTTATGTGGTCTGAAAACCCTATATATCTGGTATCTCACATCTTAGAAATTTGTTAATAACACTATTGTCAGAGAATCTCATGCACACGTAGCTATAGCTAAAATAATTTTACTTCTCAAATCAACAAATCACTATACTCACTCAACCATGCATGCTAACACATGCATCTTTGCATCATCTCCTTGTTGGGTGGTTGAACCTACACTCTCTTTATTTGTAGCTTTTCCTCATCCTATATTCATGTGCAACTAACCTCTCTTATCTTCAAACCCCTCAGTGAATTCATATAATCTCTCCTCAATGTAAAACCCTATCATGCACCATTTCCCAATGTACTTTATGTCCTCATTTAAATAGTTAATTATGGGAGACACTTATTACAACTACCTTCACTATCATAGTCATCAATTTTGTTATGGGTTCATGCAACCATTGCTCAATATCTATGGGAATCTATTGATCGCCATTCTTTCTAAACAACTCTCTACATACTTAATACCTATCAAATAAGATGAACCTATAGATCCTTTGAACATGTCATTAAACCATAATCTCTCATTTGCATAGTTGAAACCATGTCTATAAAAATTATTAGAAGGTTCAAACATGATGTCCAATATGTGAGTGTCTATATGGTACTTGCACCATATCATTGCCATACATGGGTATCTAGCCATTACACCTATCGAGTGTATAGGAACAAGCATTATGTGCATAGCTCACTTAAAGCAATTACCACATGCATGTGAACTTGGAATTATATGGGCACCCATCCATGCTAACCCATTGCCTACGTTCTTTCACTATGGATAAATTATTTGTGATGTCATCCATATGTGTATGATTGAATGTAAAACCTCTTATCATCATGCCATGTGCCTTAGTACACTGTCATCATATCATGTATAATCATACATACACAAATAAATAAGTGATAAAAAGTATGCAAATTTGTTATCAAATCCTGATCTTTATTATCAACCTTGCACTATCTATGATATATAGCATAATAAATAATTTACGCAGTGATCCCGCATTTCTATGTGTAATGTTGAACCAACATGAAATAATACATATGAACACTTCATTATTGCACAACCAAACTATTCTAAGAAATCTACAAATATTTGTCTTGAAAAATCTACATGGGGGTTACATTGAGCAAATAATGTTATTTTATTAGTAATTTTATGCACCATCCTTATAGAAATTTTGGCAAGTTCTACAATCTACTCATATACAATCAACTGATAAATTCTATCTAACCTAATTATTACTAGAAGAATCTTTGTGTAAATGAAGAATTATTTTCCTTCTTAGGCCTCAAGATATAACTCACTTGGTATTGGCAATCTATAGAGGTATCCTTGGTCGTGGGTTTAACTCTTGACTTACCCTACAGTGTGGGGTGAGGGCCCACTCCACATCACATAGAGGTCATAGGGGGGCTTACCATGTATTAGAGCAGTTAACTCTAAGTGTCGATTTAGAGGACTCAATTTTCCTTTGGTAAAACCAAAAAAAATCCCTTCTTTATAAATATCCATCATTAAAATAATCATTAGTAATAACATTGAAAAAGTACATATCAATGAGACAATAACCTTTCTCAAACAATAAAAATATGGACACTGATATTCGGGTGATTAGTACGCTACCTATTATATTATTTAATCATGAAGTCCAAGTTGTCACTTCTAATACTTAATCCCACATTTTGTATTTCCATTATTTTTTCTTCAAAATAAATCATGTTTGAAGGAGCATTTCAGTACTTCCAATATTTAATATCACTTTTTGTATTTTTATTATCCTTTCTTCAAACAAATCATGTTTGAAGGAGTATTTAATTATAGACACCTAAAAATGGCCATCAGATTTATTAGTCATTAATTGCTTAATTTTAGGGTGTTTCATACTTATAGATTGTTGGTCCAAATTAGACATTATTGGTATATTTTGTGAGTTGCCCCTCTCTCTCTCTCTCTCTCTCTCTCTCTCTGTTTTTGGATGTCTAAGGCAATGTATTTGAAATATTAGTGCAAGTTTTTGGGTCTTTCAGTGGCCCTTTTAGTTAGGATGCACCTATCATTGTGGCCCTATATTTTATTATTTTTAGTTATTACTTTATCAGTTAATATACCAATAAGGGTTCTAATTTAAATTCAATTATTTATAAATATACAAGTACTCCAAGTCATTTATCAATAAGAAAAATGAGCATTCAAAAAGTATATTGAGCATTCTATAGAAAATTTCGAGCACTCGTAAGCATTTTAGAGGAAATCAAGAATTATTTGAAGCACACAAGTTTATATTTAAACACACACCACAAGACATTAGTTTGCATGCTATTGGAACTTCTCCAATCATTGAGGTTTATTATTTTTGATATTGTTACTCGCTAGGGGCTTAAAAAATATCAAGATAGTTCAACTATTCTCTAGTTTAACACAGACCCCAAAACATATATTATTTTTCTTAAGTTTTTAGATATTGCTACCCGTGGCATATTTATATTTTTACCGTGAATAATAAGATAATTTAGATTATAATCGTCAATTTTCTAGATTAAATTGTTGCCTTCTAATAACTACTACTAAATTGTGAAATAAAATCAAATAAACCTAAACCTTATTATTTATCCTGCTTATAAATTTAAAAATAATTAATCTTGATTACTCTATTATTCATATTATCTAACCTAATTAAATACAATTAAATGTTTATGTTGCAATTTATTTGAAATTCATTTATTTATAATACAAATTTCAAACTTAGATGTCACCTATATTTATAATTCTTTTAAGAAAAAAATAAGCTTAATAACATTTCACTCTATTCTTAAGGGATAATTTATTTGGTATGCACAGTTTGTGGAGGTAATCTTGATCATAAATTCGACTCATATCTTATTTTACAAAGTGAGGATGAAAGTTTACATCACACTACGTATAAATTATAGAAGATTCGCTTTATATTAAAACAATCAACTTTAAATACAGAAATTTTGATTTTTGTATTTGATTAAAATAATAATTGTTTCACCCAATTCCACAACATGCCCCCATTTTAATCTACCCAATGGTGCACCATTGAAGCTTAATATTCATGGTGCACATTATAAATGGCCAACTCAAATATTTATTCACTCTCATGAAATCCGTGCACATCTTAATTTAGAGTGCACTCCTTATAACCGTGTCACCCCTCACGAGTCAAAACAATGCACGTGTGCATATCAAACCAAAACCCGCACGTGTCATAGACTTGTGCCACCTTTAAGAAGCACTAGAAATACACGACTATACCAGTGAAGTTCTCTCAAATCCACATGGACAATAAGACACTAGAACATCAACAATATGCACATAACTGGATTTTCATTATCTCATTAAAATAATATGACTATGTTATTTTACCATTAAAATAATATGACCATGATGTTAATTGAATGGATGTCTTATTTATGTTGTCTGTTTCTAAGTATTGTACATTAAAAATATGTACATAATCAAATTTTTATTATATAAGTAAAATAATATGATTATGACATTAAAAAGACGGATGTTTTATTTATGTTCCATCTCGAAGCATCTCATATAAGCATATCAATAATACGTACATAATCAAATTCTCATTATATCGATAAAATAATATGACTATGACATTAAAAAAAATAGACGTTTTACTTATGTTGTTCATCCTGAGACATCTTATATAGACGCAAGATTAATATAGTAAATGTTGATTATATGTAAATATCTAATGTCTATTCCCATTTCACCTACTCCATCACGAAGCCCCATCTAACATGACATGTCATTCTAAGAACCTGGGAGATACGACAAAAAGGGTTTGATGTCCTATATACAATGTTACTTTACACTGCAACCGTGTATATACAATACTATATCAAAATAATATAGTTAGTTTTTGGCACCAACACATGCTTACCTTTCATACATAAACATGGGCAAGGGGAAAATAGTAAATGTTAAAAGTAAAATTAATTAACAAGAACCTAACATGTCATTCTAAGAACCTGGGTGATACAACGAAAAGGGTTTGATGTCCTATATACAATGTTACTTTACACTGTAACCGTGTATATACAATACTATATCAAAATAATATAGTTAGTTTTTGGCACCAACACACGCTTGCCTTTCATACATAAACATGGGCAAGGGGAAAATAGTAAATGTTAAAAGTAAAATTAATTAACAAGAACCTAACATGTCATTTGAAGCACCTGGGTGATACAACAAAAAGGGTTTGATGTCCTATATACAATGTTACTTTACATTTCAAACATGTATATACAATACTATATCAGAATAATATAGTTAGTTTTTGGCACCAACACACGCTTACCTTTCATACATAAACATGGGCAAGGGGAAAACAGTAAATGTTAAAAGTAAAATTAATTAACAAGAACCTAACATGTCATTCTAAGAACCTGGGTGATACAACGAAAAGGGTTTGATGTCCTATATACAATGTTATTTTACACTGTAACCGTGTATATACAATACTATATCAAAATAATATAGTTAGTTTTTGGCACCAACACACGCTTGCCTTTCATACATAAACATGGGCAAGGGGAAAATAGTAAATGTTAAAAGTAAAATTAATTAACAAGAAGATGCCTCCTTTGTTCTTAGTATGCAACAAAAGTTGCATGGGTCCATCATATTGTCAAAAGAGGTATAAGACGGAATGAAATGGAACCCTATGTCGTTAGGGGATAGGACTCCATATCTAAGAATCATATGTATCAGTAACCATCATAATGCACATTTTTTTGCTATTCAAAATGATTCAACTCCTAACACTAACCATGTGCCAATCAAGAGAAATCCTAAGCCATTCGTTAGCAATATTGTGATACCTACAAAAATTATATGCCTTCCTTTAAGGAATCTTGAAAATTCTAAAAGATTGGTAATAGTCAAAGTGAAAGATTGAAAATGGTGCTTGATAAGAACATGATTGTCTTATCTTCTATTAGGCGACATAATATGACACATTTACCATGTACATATGATTCAAAGTCATTTTGTGATTATCATAGAATAAATTACCATATAGAATAAATTACCATACAATGGATAGATGCCTTGCATTGAAACATAAGATGTGAGATCTTATTGATAGTGTTTATATTAAACATTACATGCCTAGTAAAAAATCACAAATCACAAGCCCATCTTGTAATCTAGACCGACCCATACATCAACATATTCCATCTATGGCTCCTAAGCATACTACATTGACACATTTATCTCATTCAAAACCCATAATCATTCTTGTTTTTATAAAAGGAAAACAAAGATATGGAATCATGATAAAATATAATGCTCAATTCAACATTTTCACTATCAACTTCTTTAAAACACATGGACATGTTTTAGTTGATGTAAATCAGGTATCAATATCTATACCTAAACATGTATGAAAGCCATTAGGTTATATTACATTTCCTATTATAGTTAGTCCTCAAACATTTTGTACATCATTGTTTGTAATACCTACCATGGTGTAATACAAAGCTATATTTGGAATCCCTTGGTTGTAAAAGATGAAGGCAACTCTTGATAGTACAAATGAACATATTACATTTGAATATCAAGGTGATATAATAACAATCCAATGAGACAAAACACAACTAATACAAGATTTAAAACATCCAAAACTAGATTCATTTACATATGAACCATGGATTTAAGTGGGTACCAAAGCAAAAATAATATAATGATCACATTCCTATAGAAAAGCTTGAGAATCCACAATCGTCTATTATTACATCTCCTAGGCAATTTTCAATCATAAATATTAGTACATTGAATAAATTAATTTATCAAATAATTATCTGTTTGATATATCTCCTAGAAGTGATAAGAGTAACTCAAGTATGCCTCAAATGATTATCTATATTGACACTTCAACATTTGCTCATTTTATTGGTCAGTGTGTTCATCTATTTATTGATTTACCTTTTCTTGGAAATGGTATGGTACAATAAAGATAAATTATGATGGAATGATCACACCTCGATGTTTTCTAGATTTTTGAGTGTGGATTTGGGTTATGCAAGTTTGTATTTATGTTTGTATCAAATTTAGAACTTTAACTCTATAGGGACAAGATTGGTCCCTTTGTTGATCATCCCTTGGGTGGGATTATCGATCTCCTAAATTGATCATTGTACTTGTCTTGCTATGTCAATCATGTCCTACAATACTTTCTGGATTTGAATTTTTGTGTGCTTATGTGCCATTGGATGTCATACATGCATGTACTTGCACTTTACCGAATTGATGGACAAAACTTCTTGATTTTCTCTATTAATGTCTTTAACCTAACTTGTCATAAGATGTTAGAGAAAAAGAGAAGGGAAGAAGTAGTTGAGTCGAGTAGCCACCAATGTGGGGTTGTAACTATGTATCCCGCATGCTGAGATCACACTCCTCGTAGTTCATGTTTAGTGTGAATGGATAATTTGAAATAAGAAGCTTCATATTTTTTTACCTAAGTGTGAGATGCAACTACATGCACATTTACCTGGGTCAATTTTGATTCAAGTTGTAATTTCTTGAGCATAAATAAATCGATGTAGAGTGTGCCTAGTCTTGAGAATGAATGACTAGCAAATAGATTGAAAACATTGGTTAGAGTCTATTTTATTGGAACCTTTGGATATTCTTTGTTATTATAATGCTCATACATGATGTGTGTGTGTGTGTGTGTGTGTGTGTGTGTGTGTGTGTGTGTGTGTGTGTGTGTGTGTGTGTGTGTGTGTGTGTGTGTGTGTGTGTCATTGTTTGAATTGATATGCCCATAAAACAAAGAGGACAAAATTGACAGGCCTGGGTGGGATCGATGATCCATTATTCCTATCATAGATGAAGAAATGAACATAGACATAGAGGAGAGAGATAACAAGATCATGAGCACAACGAAAACATGACATAATGACAAACATAAAAAAATAAGACCACAAAATTTCACAAAGCGTAATAAAAAAGACAAATAAGTGCCAATAAGTTCATAATTCAAGGTGATGGCCCATATACATAAAACAATACAAAAAACATTGTAATAAAAAGTCTTGTATTAAAATTGAGTGTCTACACAATGTCCCTAATTTTATGTATACATATGAGTGCCGCATGTGTGTATCAAATTAAAATTATACATAATTGTCAAAGTGCATACCTTAACTTACCATAAGGAGACGAGGAGGAAGCATTTATGTCATGCATCCATCTACAATTTTTTTTCACTTTGTAAGTTTTAGAATACATGTCAACAATGGCCAACTGTAAACAAGTAATCAATGCCATATATGCCTATTGAGTAAATATGAAAAATATAAATTGAACTTGAAAATTTTGAAATTGAAATTTGAAAGTGAAAGAGCATAGGAATGAATACACCTTTGTATCAAATCAAATATTGTTGAAAAGCAAAAAAAAAAAATTATTGTTCTAATTGAAAAATTTTATGACAAGTGTTGAATCATACCCAACACTTATATAAGAGTTTTGTGAACCCCCCTCCTAATTTTTTATTGGGAAAGTAGATAATGTTTTGCTCCAAGGGGGAATACCTAAATTTCACTAGGAAAGTACTCTAAAAAAAATGCTCATGCCTAACTTTCTCTATGAAATTACTATAAAAATACTAATGCCTAAATTTCACTATGAAAGTATTATGAAAATTGCTCATGCCTAGCTTTCACTTATGATGAAATTACTCTAAAATTTCTCTTATATATGCCTCCCTTTTGATGTGAGGGATTGAATAACTTGTACCTGTAATCACTCAGCTCAAAAGAATAGAGTTACAAACACCATGTGTAATAAGATTGTCTATAGTTTATACAATTTTGAAATTTGCATAAAACACATATAACTATCATTACATATTACATACAAACCCATATTAGGATAGATGGGAAAATATTCATGCCCCAAGTGTTATGTCACACAAAGATAAATAATATCATATAATGCTCAATGCCCAATATACAACTATAAGGATTATAAGTGTCATATAGAAGTTTAAATGGCATAGGTAAGATAGCATCATGCAAGGCTCAACACAAAATACTACTCTAGTGAGTATCAATGTCATATAAAAGTTGTCCTTGTGCACAAACCAATATATGTGATACATCCTCAATGAGGACGATGAGATGGACCAAGGTCCATGGTAGAAGCATGATAAGGTCCAAAGGTAGATACATCCTCCAATTAGGATGATAGTGAGAGAGACAAGACAATGCCTAGATGTGCTTGTGTATATGTAATATAATACATAATCTGTAGGAAGAAGCAAAGTAAGCACACTAAACACAAGGGTGTTATGGGAAATGATATGTAAATAAAAAACTGATGGATAAATATATTACACTACTTATATATTTACCATTTGGGGCATCCTTTAGTTATGATTATATAGATTACACTTCTGAGCCATCTAGCAAAATTTATCTATGACATGTAGACTTTCATGATGACATATCATTATGTTGGACATATATGCTTTTATTTCCTATCTTAGACATGATGTATAAAATCTTTTTAATAAAACCAAAAAACTATGAAGACAATAAAATTACCAATAGGCCAAGATCTGAAACAATAACTCAGAATTGATTCGTATTCAATGAATTGAAATAATTACAAACCCAAACAATGATTAAATAGCCTCAAGTCAGAATTTAAGTTGACATGCAAAAATTTGAAAAAACTAAAATCTAAAAAAATCTATTTTTAGCATTTGTTATTTATAGTAAGTTTTGCATGCAAACGCGCGCAGCTCTAAAAATCTCCCAAAAATATTAAATTCTAATAGTAACATATCAAATGAAATTAAATTGAAGTTGACGTTCGGACCTAAAAATATACAATTTTTAAAAATATGAAATTCATGAAAAAAATCATTAATCAATAATGTTGGACCCTCAGATGATCATGTATGGCCTCTAAAAAATATTGAAATCAACTCTAAGTGGATAGGATGGCTTAGGATAGCATCAAACTTTTTGAGATGATCATTTTGACACGTGAAAGAGCTCAAACGGAGCTACGAGTAAAAAATTATGGCCTCTGAAAGATTGGCCTACTTTTTATGCATCACATTTATTTTTAGATATGTGTTTCAAAGGTTAGCCCATGCCTCGAAATGGGGGAAAGGACTATCCATTATTATTTCTACACCTAAGAGTCAGGATACTTCCACATTATTTTGCTCTTCAATGTGAGGGCAATGACATATCAATATTTTGAGACTACATAACATATGATATTTGTTCCAATCATGGGATATATTCATGACACTTTATAACACTAATCTATTTTATTTAAATCATATCTTGTTATCTTAATATTTTTATCATTAAAGGTTAAAGTGAGAAAGCATGTAGGATTTAACACATGCTTCAAGACATTTTTGTACAAGAATCTACAATTTTTCTGATGACACCAGATGTACTTGTTTCAGATATCATTTTATTGATTTTAAAAATTCATTGATTATTTTGACACTTATCCACATGCATGTTCTTTGAATATTAGTAGGGCCATAAGTTTATATATCCCTAAACACATGAATATGGATTTTAGTACCAAAATCTTAACACCCATCCATGGTGGAAATCAAATAATCTCTCTCTCTCTCTCTCTCTCTCTCTCTCTCTCTCTCTCTCCATTGCATTATTATTCCTTTATTGAATTAAAAAACTTTTTAAAAGTTTTGAATGATTGGATGGAGTGAAAATCAACTTTATTTTTCTCTAAAATTAAAGCTATGTATCAACAAAACTGTCTGAAAATTACTAGTTATCAAATTAGTTGTGTTGTGAGTGCAATTATTGACTAAAAAGTGTATCAAATAGATCCAAACTTAAAAAGATGTGCTTGATGGTATAAATTAATGTATACTTATAATGATATCAGAAATAAAACATACAAAAAGCTTCTCAATTCAAATTAATGCACCACGTGAGAATTCAAGTATTTAGACAGTGAATTGGAGTTAACTAACAATTCCAAATATTTATTAAAAATTATTGAAAAGTGATCAAAAGTGATCAAAAAACTAATTAAGGTCATCAATAAATTGAATAAACTTATAAAAAATATAAAAAATTAAAATATACTAATTCTAAAAATAGAATTCAAGTGCCCCTATTGGCATCATACTCAACATTCCTCCATTCAATGCAAAGAGGTGAGATTCTTATAATGTCCTTGAGTCTTACATGGATATTTTTTTAAAATATCAATGATATTATTTGTGTACAAGTTGATGTAAGGGTTGCATATTTAGCTTCAGTAGAGGATAATGTAACTATAGCTTGTCTCTTTGAAGACTAATAAATCAACCCACTTCCCAATGTGAAACAATAACTTGAAATTGACTTTCTATCATGAAGAGATCCTCCCTAATCTAAATTTGTGTATCCAATAAGACATACAAACCTTACTAGTTTGAAATGAATACCATGATTATAAGTACCTCTTACATATCTAATCTTTTTTTACTCTTTGTAAATGATTGAGTGACAATTTACTCATAAATCTAAAAACTTGTGAAACCCCATCACTGATATCAAGTCTTGTCACAATGAGATACTATTGAAAATAGCCCTTACCAATCTAGAGCCAAAAGATCGTACATATAATTCAATCAGTTAATAAATTAACTTATTTTATTAAAAAATATATTACAAATATATAGAGCTAGCTATTCTAAGTCCTTTAACCACTTTCACTAATCTAGGATGGTTGTTTTTAACAATCTAGATTCTCTCTAACCATTAACCATCCCTAGAATAACTCACATCCTATTAACCAACAATATGAAATATATTATTTTCTATTATTTATATATCTAACTAACTATTATGCCCAATAATAACTTTATTGTATTGACCATACGATAACTAACAAATAACAGTAAATAGTTATTTATCACATAGTAAAAACTAATTACCATGAGAACTCTAATATCAAACCTCTCACATGTTTATAAAAGTCTTTTCATCTGTTGAATGATTTCCATCCTCCTTCATAAGATTTTATTCACTTTTAATTAGAGTGTTTGTGAATTTTGAATCTTGCAGATTTTACTTCTTTAGCATGTCTTGGGCATACTTGGCTTGACAAATGAATACTTCCTCTTTCTTTTGATAGAATTCCATGCCAAGAAAATAATTCATAATTATAAGACCGATCATCTCAAACTATGATTTCATATATTTTTTTAAATGTATTCAACATCTCTATAGAGTTGCATTTAAAGATTAGGTCATCTACATAGAGACAAACATATAAAATATTAGAACTCAATGCTTGTATATAAATAGCTAATTCATTTTAACTTTTTACAAAGCCTTGATCCAATAAACAGATAAAAATTCTTTAATACCAAGCTCTTGAAGCTTTATTCAATCCATAAAGATCTTTCTTCAACTTATATACCCAAAATTATAGTTGTGCCACATATATTTAGTCTTCAATCACTCTATTTAAGAATGCACTTTTAACCTTGGTCTTGTAGACTCACTTTGTACCAATGACATTTATTCAAATGAGGATAAAATAAATTTCGTGTATTATTATTCTCAATTGAATCTATAAATAATTTCATAGCGTCAACCCATTCTTTTTTTTGACTAGTTTTTGCATAAATTCTAGGTTCACTAGTCTCATATGATAATGCAAACATCATATTTTCATAATAAGCATCATCAAATAAGTTACCCTCATGATGTTGTAGTATTTTGATCCTCCTCTCATAATTATAATCTGACATTTGATTCGCAGGATGAGGATTCAAAAAATGTTTGTTCTTTCTTGGTGTTGATGTAGATGAATGATTAGTCTCTTACAAAGAGCTAGTATTATTTCCGATTGAACTAGAAACATGTGTAGGACTTTGTAATCTCTCAAAATAAAATTTAAGAGGATTTTCCCCTTCACTTGTGACTTATGTATCTTGATTTGAGGTGATTTTTATTATGCTATCATTTTCTTCAACTTGGATGGACTTTATATCTCTTAATTGTTATTTAACTTGGTGAAATCATTTTTATGACTTGTCATCAAATTTGAGTAACTTAAATCAAGAGATAAAAAAATTATTTTCTTCCTTTATTCCCACATAACATGTGAGACAATAATTTGAGCCCTCAATGAAAATCTCTCTTTCTTTTTTTGATTTACTTGATTTTTAACTGTTAGTATCTTGTCATCTTTTATCATATGTCTTGGTTTTTTGTAGTAATGATAAGTAAATGATTTCTTGCTCTTACTTGTGAAGTTTGTTTCATATTTTCCTTTTGAATTTGAGTTTTTTGAACTCCCTTGATTCTAATTTTTTTTTAAATCGGTCTTTAAAATTTTTACCTTAATTTCAAGTGTTTGTTCTTGATCTTTTATGTATAGCCTCATCTTATCCTCATGAGATAAAATAGAACCCATTAACTTGTCAACACTTATAGTGTTCATGTCTTTACACTCTTCAATAATGATCACAATATGCCACTATTTTTTGCTCAAAGATATTTAAAAAATCTTACTATAATTATATATTGTATAGTTTCTCCATAAACCCTCATTCTATATACTAAATTATTTATCTTTATGCAATAATCTCTAACTCCTTTAGAATCTAACATTCTCAAATTCTAAAAAATCATTTTTAAAGGATTAGAGTTTTGATTCTATTACCTTAATAGAGCCTTGATATGAAGTCTTCAAGGTATTTCATGCCTCATGGGTATTCTTGCATTCTACAATTCTTAGATAAATGATTGGGTCTATGACACTCTAAATATAGAAGAAGGTTTGTGCATCTCCCTTTTCTTCATCTTTTTTTATTATTTTTTTAATCTTGTTTTCAGATGTTTTAATATTGAGGTGGTGTGTACTCATAGGGAACATTCTTCCAAACTCCTTTCCTCACATTAATTCTCTTCAATTGATCTCTCCAATACTCAAAGTTGTCACATTTGAAAACAAGACTATTCATGGAAGCATACTTTATTGAATCTATTATATCTTCTAAAAATGATCGTAAAAACCTTCTGAACATTACTTAAATGTAGTTATGATACTAAATTAAGGTTTTTAATGATTAGATGAAATAAAAATCAACTTTGTTTCTCTCTAAAATGGAAGATATGTATCAACGAAACTATCCTAGAATTACTAGCTGTCAAACTAGTTGTATTGTGAGTGAAATTGTTGACTAAAAATATACTGAATAACTTCAAACTTGAAAAGATATGCTTGCTAGTATAAATTACTATATACCTACAATAATATCAAAGCTAAAACATATAAAAAATGTCTTAAATCGAATTAATGCACCACTTGAGAACTCATTCAAGTATTCAGACACTGAACTAGAGCTAACTAGTAGTTCCAACTATTTTTTAGGAAATCATTGAAAATTGTCCAAAAGTAATCAAACAACTAATCAAGGTCATAAATAAATTATATAACCTTTCAAAATTCTTTAAAATCTAAAATATACTAATTCTAAAATATAACTCAAGTGTGTATATTGGCATTATACTCAACTCTTTTATAGGTTTCACGCAATCAAGACACCTCAGAACCTTGAAAATAGTTTGTTATTTTACTTTGATATGTATACACACATACACATACACACACACACACACATCAAAGTGAGACATTATGTAGACACCTATTTTTGGTCAAGAGATGATTATTAGTCACAGAGTTTCATTGTGGTAGGGTGCTTATGTGTTTTTTAATTATCGATTTATACCAGGGTCTTAGTGGGACATTTTCCATGTGTTTTGTTTGTGTTCTGCCCTATTCCCCTTGTTTTCATCATTGCCTTATTTTCCTGGGTTACAGGTATGTTACCAAGAACCATATAGTTTACCATTTGGCATGGGCCCTTGTGACCCTTATTTTGGTCTCCAATGCCTTGTACTTCATTTTTATCAGCCTTTCTCACTTGTGTGTCGACTTGCTCACCAATATAGTTCTAATTGAATTTAAGAATTCTATAAACACATGTACATTAATGCATTTAGGACAGTGAAATTGGTAAGGAAGAGCCACATATTTATTTAAGGAATTTATTATAAAAGTGTAGAGTAGAACTCAAGTATTTAGAGAATATTTGAAGCATTTATCTCCTTCTACCACTTATTCATCTAGCACAAAAATTCAGATAATACTAGGGCTTTTATCCATAAATTTCTTGTTGAATTGTATAGAGTGTTGTTTTCCAATTTTGTTCTAGCCTAAGGCTTTGATAATAATAGAGGGATAATTGTTGAGAAAAATCATGATGTGAACGTATAATGTGAACATATTATTATTAGTGATTTGTTAATATAAATCACGTAGTGATTTGTAAGGAATATTTTTAGGGATAAGTTAATTGTTAATAGTTAGTTATTATAACAACTAACTTACTATAAAATAAATGGTTATTCAAACCATTTTTATATAATGTAATGTTGCAGTTGAATAAAATATGTTGGTTGATTGATTGATTGAATTATGTGTATGAGCCTTCGGCTCTAGCCTGGTAAGGGCTATTTTCAATATCTGGTATTAGAGCAAGCACCCTGATGGGACCTCTCTATACATTTCATTCACCTGTGATTTTTTTATCAAAATGATTTTTGAATAGTATTATTGTGCAAACCACATGCAACTTTTGTGCATATTTTCATCCACCCTTCTTGCAAATTGGCAATCAATTCTCAGTGCTGACCATGTGAGAATTTGTTGGCTCTACCACTCATCTGCATTTTCTTTTCTGCTTCCACCTTGCCCATTATTTTCACAGTTTATCCACCTATTACTGTTCACTGTGTGCATTTTGAAATTGTAAAAAAAAATGATATATGGATTTGTGAAAAAATACACACACACATACACACACACAAGGTATATTTTACAGAGATATTCTGCAATCTCATATTTATATGAAGAGATCTATTTAGTAGCTCTCAGTAGTGAAAGGCGTCCTATCATAAGGCAGATCCAACGCATGTCTCTCTTAGTATTGCACAAGTTCAGTCATCCCCCTGGTGACATTCAACACTACGGCAATGGATATACTCGGCCTTGTCACATTCAAATTCTCAGTGAGCTTCTTGACCAAGTCCCGTCATGTTGGGAATCCACCTTGACCCTGTCATCCTCCTACTTTGAACTTCACACAGTAAGCTCCCTTTTTGAGCGCTTCCCCTGATATGCGCTGCCAAGGCTTCAAATGATGACCTAGTTCTTTGCATATATCTTGGATACTTGACAGTTTGCTTCTCCATTATGCTATCGTCTATCTCTCAATAAAAGATCATTTTTTAAGTTTTCATATTTTAATTTTTTTAAGTCATTTTTTAAATTTAGGTCAATTTAGTTTTTTATTTATTTACTAGTTTGGTTTTAGATATTTTGTGATATTTTTTTATTAAATTTTAGTTTTTAATATTTTAAAGTTTTCTTTTAATAGTTTTTTAACTAAAAGTTTTTGTTTTTTTGTTTTCTTAGCACTTTATTAGTATAAGTTAATTACACTTATATGGTTTTTATATTTTGTTTTAAGATTTAATTTATTGCTTATAAATCATCATAGGTGAATCATGTCATTTAGGTAATGCATGCTTTCTATTAAAATTCGATTAATATTTCTTCAATGGTCATTTTAAGTTTATTAAGAGATGTAAGTTTTATTTTTTAATTGTTAGTTTAGTTTTGTTTAATTTATATAATCTTTATTTAAAATACAAATGTGTCAATTTTTTGGATTGTATTTTTAAGAGAGTTGTAGTCTTATTTCAAAGGTGTCAGATTTTAAAGTCGTCTTTAGTTTTTTGTGTCAAGTTTTTTTTAAATTATAAGTTTTAAATGAGCTTTAAAAGGTATGTTTTTAAAATAAATTGTGAAAGAGAATTTTTAATAAAATAAGATTTTTTGTAATGGATGTATTATCGGTTGAAACTGATGTCCATGAGTTTACATTAGGAGAGAGAATATTGAGGAAAATTATAATGTGAACGTATAATGTGAACATATTATTATTAGTGATTTGTTAATATAAATCACGTAGTGATTTGTAAGGAATCTTTTATAGGATAAGTTAGTTGTTAATAGTTAATTGTTAGAACAACTAACTTATTATGGAGTAAATGATTATTCGAACCATTTTTATATAATGAAATGTTGCAGTTGAATAAAATATGTTGATTGATTGACTAATTGAATTATGTGTACGAACCTTTGGCTCTAGCCTAGTAAGAGCTATTTTTAAAAAATAAGATATGTGCCACATTTACTCTCCCATTTTTATTGGTTTGTGATGATTTGTTAGGGTTGTAGAGAAGAAGATTAGTGTCATAGACTTCTGCATGGAACTCGAGAAAAGCGAGTAAGGTTTTTGAAGCCTTAAAACATGTGAACATGATCGCGAAATCAATTCCCAAAAATTTACAACTAAACATAGAAATTTCAATGCTCTTAAGAACATCTTCATTCTACTAATACACTGCACTCCAAAAAATACTTTGTTCATCTCAAATTTTATAAATTTTATTTACCTTACTACTTAACTCTATTATCTACTGCCCATTTTTTATGACTATCTCCAAATTCACAATTCTAAACCCTTTCTTATAATTTATTAATTTCAAGATATTTTAATTAAAATTTACAAATAATTTATTATTTTTATGTAATGAAATACAATTGATGTAATCACTTTCCCACATTGCAATCCTTGAGCCAATCACACTTCCAATAAAAACTTCCACAGGGTGAAACATACTAATCCATCAAAATCACCCAAACTTAGACCTGACCCTAAGGAAGTGGACGCCCTAGCATGGCATAGCACCATCATGTGGCAATTCGCCCGTACCCAATGAGTCATGACACTAACTTTTCTTCTATATTATTTTTGGTGTGGATCCTTATCCGTTTGTGTCCCTTTTCAATGCACATGCTTATCCATTCCACTCCGAATAACAACACTGAGGGTCAAAACATCGCATTTTAATGATCTCAACATTCGATACTTATAAGTACAAGTCATTCCATCTCAACGGAGATCAGAGAGAGGGAGGTCAAATCTCCTTTACCACCTTTTCAAGCATTAAAAATTGAAGACTTTATGACCAAAATTCCCAGTAGGAGCATGAACTTTCATAGGGTCCACACATGATGGGTCCAAAGCACGTCGCGAGTTTTAATCATGATTTAAAATGTTTTTTCGTATGCGTTTTTTTTTCAGAGTATGTCGTAACTCAGATTTATTTGAAGTTTTTTGTTTTTTATATTATATTAATTGTTTCGATTTTCAATACAATGAAAATTTGAAATACGTTTCGAATCCAAAGCGCGTCGCGAGTCTTAGTCATGATTTAAAATGTTTTTTCGTACATATTTTTTCTCAGAGTATGTTGTAACTCAAAGCCATTTGAAGTTTTTCGTTTTTTGTATTATATTAATTGTTTTGATTTTCGCTACAATGAAATTTTGAAACACATCTCGAATTTTATATTCATTTTATTGGCAATAACCATGTCCACATCAACATTGACATAAAGCATTGAGGTAAAACTATGCACATCAACATTGTTCATGTGCACAAACCTCACAACTCACATTGCATTATGTCAACAAAGGTTCAAATCTTCTCTTTGATCTTGTAAATGTTATTGAAATCTATATCTATCAACCTCACCCCTAAGATTTGTAACGATTTGATCTAAGATTGGTAAGTCAAACTCCCATAAAGCAAAACAAAGCAAACAAAAACTGTAAAATAAAGAAAGAGATTGAAAGACTAGTCGTTCAATTGATGTCGACGATAGTAAACATATATTAAACATGTCATTCATAAAAATATAAATATATAATTAAAGGGAATGAAGTTATGGAGGGAATCTAAGTTAGTTTAGTTGTAATTCTACATGGAGAGAGAACTCCAGGGTTCAAATCAATGTATACATATTTTTGTTTGCTTCTATACATTATATAGATATCGACATCTTTATCCTAAATTTACGATAATCACAGGGTTCCATTTCTTCGTCAAAATTACTTAAGAATTATATTGACCCTTTTTATATCATTATTGTTAGAACTTTATCTCAATCGAACTACAACCCTTTCGACAAAATCAATATCCTTATCCTTCCATTGATAAAAAAGAGCAAGAGCAAGAGCAAGAATTAGGCAGCCATGAAAAGGTGGACCAAAAGGTTTTAACACATGCAAAACAAAGAAAACACACGTCCAACACCACAAAGACATGATGTTTAATCCTCAAATGCCCCCTGCGTGACGTTTGATTCTTCTCATAAATAAAGTGGGAAGGAAGGCATTTGTTTCCAATTCAATGTATCACGTATGCCCCCGGGCCCCACACCCAACACCCATTCCGAATATCTTTTGCGTTCTACACACGTGTCAGTGGAAGCTTACCGTTTATTCCCAGACACGGTATGCTGGCATCCGGGAAACCGTCTACCACGCGTACAGCATGGCAGCCGTTCATTTCCTCCCTGATACCCAATAAATAAATATAATAATGATAATAATTTAAAAACGGTACGGACTGATTGCGTCACGTGAAGATATGGATAACGACGCCTGCGGAAAACGAGTGCTTTAAAGGGGCAGAGGCAGTGATAGGGTTTTAGGGTTTACTTTTCCCGGATATGCAACTTGCAAGGGAGGGGCGTACAATCCAAACCCATGTGCTCGTACGATATGCGCCAGCCGGGTTAGATTCCCACGGCACGCCTCACCAAAAATTTAATTTTAATATTAATTTTATTAAACTTACGGGGGACCATAATGTGAAAGAATGGGTGTTTTTTAATCAAATGGATTTGATGGATTTTGTGTCACAATTAAATGATCAAAATTAAAATATAGATATTAAAGATTATAGTCCAAGATACAAATCTTTCTACGCAGTGTTTATGTGAATAAAATCTAGATTTGTCACTGTATGCAGTTGTAATTTTATCTGTGACGTGTATAAATTATTGGTTTTCCAAAAATCGATAGTCGTATTGGGAAAGCTATGTGCAGGGAAATTTTATGATTGTAATTTGCAATTGTTTATTACAACCATGAACATCATATACATTCAAAACCGTATATAGCCAAAAGCATAGTGGAAATTACAATCTTACAATATTTTTTTAAAAAATTATATTTAAATGTTAGCAATAAATATATAGCAGATTTACAACACTGAATAAGTATACATTTTAATTAGTGAGTTCTTTTAGTTAAACAATTATAAGTAAGGGGTGTGGTATATCTAAATCAATGAGTTTCTTTAGCTAAACAACCATGAATAAAGAACACCCACACCGTTAAAATCATTTAAAACATGACCTTAACCTTAATCACTTGATTCATCGTATCAAGTATTTACAGAGATTTATATCTTGATGGATAAATATAAATAACCATCATTCTTGTTAGTCCAACTATAACTTTTCCAATACTTTCACAATAACTTAAAGAATAAATTTAATAATCATATAACTATATTTATATGTTATTATTATAAAATAACATCATTTAAAAAAAAATCATATTAAATACAAAATAAAATTTCATATAAACCTAATAATTATAATATAATATTTCAAGCTTCCATAATGAATTATAATAACGTTTAAAGGACAATGTTAAATAAATAATTATAAACAAAATTCAAATTTAGTCCCTCTCACTACATGAAATAATATTCAACGGAGAGATGCAAAAGAAATTTCAAATATATTTTTTATTTTACGGAGAATCTTTACACATTTGATAAAGAAAACAGTTTATATGGAGACAAACATGTGAAGATAATAACCAATGTAACATGATAAATTGAGAGAAACCATTATATTTGTGAGATTCAGACATTTAATTTTGTTATAAGCTAGTTACTGGTAATTGTAGTATGCAGGTGTTTAAAAAGTGAACATCAATAGAGTAAAAGGAGTTAAATTGAAGGAAAAGGTTAGTATAATAAGAAGGTTGACTTGACTTTTTTTTTTTTTAAATATGGATGTATACAAGATTTTATATTGTTATTAATTGTTTAAAAGAGAAAAGAAGTGAAAAGTAAAGTTTTCATAAAGTGCGCACTTTCGAGAAATTGCAATGCCAATAAAACTTTATAGTAACTTTTAAATCTTCAATAAATATTGAACAAAACTCATATATTCAATTAACCTAGTATAACAAGGAAAGCAAAGGAAAGGGTGAGCTCGGAGAATGAGAAGGTGATGATGAGGATGCTAATGCCTATGCATCATTTATCGATTTGTGTTGTATTGCACTGTGATAATCTTAAAATTTTTGAACCCTGCCTTTGTCTTGTATCTTTTTCGCTCTTTATTTGACTGCTACTTTAAGTGTTTCACACTGCATAAACAAGGAGTGAAAAAGAGTGTTGGGATTTTTTTAAAAGGAAAGAAGCCATTCAGTTCAGATCAAATTGAGGGCTATGGGGCACGCTGAGAGTGCATACTATTATGAAAATTTTAGGGTTTGAGGAAAAGAGACTAGATGGGTATAATAAAGATAAAACTTTTGAGGGAGCTTTTAAGGTTGTTGGGGATTCTTGGGTTGTTCTTTCTAATAGGATCAAAGGACAAAACTGAAAAGCCCAAAGACATGCAAAAAATTGTAGCATTTCAAAAAAGGAAAAAAGAATAAGCAACCGTTTGTATTTCCTATGATGAGTTTAACTATGTGTGCACAACATATTCAAACTACTTTTTTTGCGAAGATGTACGCCCTACAATGGTAGCCATGGCAAAATAGGGAGGACTGGGTTGTAGTGTCCAATAATGTATGACATTAATTTTTTCATCCATTTGACTGCCATAAGGTAATTTTTCTTAAAATTATGTTGAGAAGAGGGGGGTCATGATGACAAATGATTAAACGTGATGATGAGATACCTACAAATTGGAAGTAAGAATAACTTGTTGGCCTTTTCACAAAATAATTTTGGTCTCTAATTGATTATCATTAGGATCTTGGTATCTTCTACAATATTGCGTGTAATTGGCATATTCAATGATTTTGGCATCTCCTTATAATGTGTTGAAGCAAAATAATTTGTTGCATATAAATGTGTTGAAGAATGAAATGAGACTTTTTATTTTGAAGACAAAGATACATCTTCTCATGACATTAACAAATTCTAATCTTTAATTATAGGTTTAGAATTTCAAATATTCAATGAGAGATTTTAGAAAGCTACTTGGCTTGGATCAAAATAGTTTAAATATAAAATTATGTATAGTGTAAAAACAATGTTAAAACTCTGCCAAAGGATTGAACCATATGATGTCCCATCATAAATTGGAATGGATTGTACTAGAGGAAGTTGACCCAAGTCACCAATGAGAATAATAGATCTTGAACAAAAATTTTCGTATCTATGTTGAGAAAAATCTATGCGCAAACATTGATCTATACATGTTGTATATGTAGACACCTAAATCTAGCCACCAATGACCTTCAACTAGGCTTTTGACTAATTTCCACCTAAAGTGCACAATTTGGCCTAAAAACACTAAAATGCATTAAATTTTTTGCAATTGAAATATTTAAATGCCAATTTTGGCCAAGGTATCCCTAAATGGGCCAATACAATTTATGGGCCAACTAACTTTGATCAGATCATTTTGAGTTAAAATGCCAATTTTGCACTTGGGTGCTCTGAATTGCTCTTTCCTATCAAATCTCTTACGTAAGACAAGTGCCTTTGTTATTCGTTGTTGGTAACATTCTAAATGGGAATATGTTTCCAACGCATCTGACATTGACTTCTAATTCCAATCCAGTATAATTTTGGACCAATAACAAGGCATTTTGATCAATTTGAGTAATTTGTGCACAAAGTGCTTAAACATGCTTAAGAGCTAATTAAACCAAATTAGAGTCTAATCAAGAATCCCATGGAAACTTGTTGAATAATTTGTTTTGGAAATGAATATTGAATATTTGCATCATCAGGTGACCTCATTTCTTGGGAAGACATCCCTAGGCCATAAATGCCACAAATATTAAGATTCATGCCTGCCATGGCTCATCAAAGCCATCTATGCCTCTTAGTTGCTCCTCTATCCTAATTATTGATGAGCCTATTTATCAATTTTAATTGAAAAATTGGATTAATCCTTAGCCACACATCTCAATCTTGAGATGGATGATTTAGGTTGATTCTGATCAATCTCAAAAATTTATAAATAGGAGGCCTTACCACATCATTTCTAAGCTTAATTTGTGTAAAGTTATAATGCAAGATTGGTTCTAAGAGCTTCATGCAAACTAGTGTTACCATGCCAAAATATTGAGCCAAGCCAAGCCACAAGCCAAAGGTGACAAGGAGAGATGGAGGTAGCCAAGCTTCCATTGCCAAGGACTTCATGAGCACAAAACCGAGCAAGCCACTACTACAAAGGCATTTGGAGCATCCAAGGAAGGTGAAGTAATTCTTGTGTTTTATTCTTTACTTTTTAGTTGTGTTTATCATTTATTTTTGTTACCAAGCTCACCCTAGTAAATGGGCATGAAGGTGTTAGCTTAGTGTGTTCTTTGTCAATTTGTTTTCTGCATTTTGTCACTAACACCATACTAATCTCTCTTCTTAGTCAAATTATTAGTTCACATATGGCATGCCCGGTGGGATCAAACACATCCCACACATGAATAAGATCATTTTACAACTTTAAAATCTTCATTTGGATCATTAAAACTCTTGCAATTTGATTTTATAACTTTGTTTTGCCATTTTTCTTTATCACAGGTTTACATAGTAACCGATGTCGGTTAGTAAAATCATCATCGATTGGCATAGCCATCATCGATCACTATTGGTATAATCGATGTCAGTTAGATAACCATCATCGGTTAGTAAGTGTAATTGTCATCAGCTATAGAACCAACGTTGGTCATTGTGTTTTTCTTAAAAACACAAAACCCGAGAGCTAATAGGCCATTTTAAAATGTTTGGTTTAGGGTCATATGAATTTCATTTTGGATGATTTTTTTTAAAACCACGTGTTTTCTCTTAAATTTTTTGAATTTGACATTAGTTTAGCTTCAAATTTCATACATTTTTTATAAAATTTGGAAAATCTATTTAAAATATTTCTAATATAACATATTTGCTTTTGGGGTGATGCCTTAAGGGTAGATAGGTAACTAGTGGATTTCAAGTTTGATAAATCATGTTTTCAAACATATTTTGCATGTTTTAAAATAAATTAGGAACATTATTTTCATGCTTAAAGTAACATTTTAGGTTCTTAAAAAAGTGTTTTTAGCATTAGTTTTCAAAGTTATAACTAAGACCAAAGGGTCAAATGAACACCACCTCATTTTTTGAATTTGGGCTTAAAAATGAACTCACCTTTCCAAGCTTTTTTTATTCACTTAGTTGTTTAAATTAGATTTTTGTTTGGAAAAAATAGGGTTGTTGCATGTATACTCTTCCATTTGTCCCTTTTAAGGAACCCTTGGAATCAAAAGTGCCATTCCTATCGCAAATAGCCTAGTCCAAGGCTTAGAAATAAAGTCATATAAAGCACTCCCCAAAAACTCATCAAAGTTTGTGACCTTGAAAATGACCTTAAAGTCTTTCTATTTCATGTTTTCTTTATTTTTATGCAAAATTGGCTTACGAGGGGGACTTCATCACCTCTCATGAGTTCTTTAGGGAAGCTTTGACCTAGGGTTTCACCTCCCATCATTAAATTCATTTGGATCCTAATTGGAGTTGCATACGAGACGTAGTGGCACTTTGGACATCGCACTACACTGAGCGAATAACAAGATGTAGTGGTTACAAAAAGGACTAGACCTTTTTACAACAAGCCAAGTGATACAGACCTAAAATCTATGCTTTTTTTCGCATTGTTTGGCATGAAAGTCATTATGTAATTGATTTCCTTAGAATATTCAAAAACTTGTAAATCTTAGACAAAACCTCACTTATCATGAAAGTATTGTTGGTCTAAGGTGCACCTCAAGGTCCATGTTGCAGTACTATCATTTGAGAGAAGGGTGTGTAAAAACCCTACTATATAATACACATTTACTTTTGGATGAACACTTAAAATCCTCTCAAATGATGTATATGGATAGATTCTAACAAATTCCAAGCAACCTTGTCAGTTTAGAGTCTAAGAGCGATTAATCAATTGAGTTGTGTCCTAGATTAAAGTCTAATTTGAAGTCAAAACTTGGTGTAAACAAATGATACAAACCAAAACCCATGGTCTTATTTTTCCTTTGAATAAAGAGGCATTGTGTTGCCCAGGTGAAGTCATCAAATTTACCTTATTCAAAGACCATCAGAACTTGGGAGTCATATCATCCACTTTGGCACATTTATGTTTCCCAATTGAATCTAGACCTTTGCCAAAGTTATTTAAGTCCTTCATTTATAATCTAAGTTCAAATTTTCACCTTTATAAGTTCATAAGGTTGATGTGTTAAGTGGATTCACCATTTGTACTAAACTTGAGGGAATTTAGGTTCAATTTCCAATTTGGGTTGAAGGCCATTTAAGACTCATGATCGTTATCACCACTTGATAGACTTAAGCCATTTTGTGCTAAACACTTTCACTTTGAGTCTATGCACCAAAACATTTTGAGTCAAGAAAAGTAGTGTTATGTTGTCAAAATTATGGGAAGCTATATTTGCCTTAGAGAGTTTTTGAAAAAAACATTTAGTCACACCTTTTGGGTAGTGTAGCATTGTTACACTACCCAAAACATTTCAATTATTGTTTCATAGACCCTCTTGCATATAGTTTAAATTTTGTTCCTATATTTTTAGACCAATTCGAGTGTACTTTTGTGATCCTTTTTCTAGCATAGTTATACCATTCACTTTTGTCTAACTTATTTGTCAAATGAACCAAATTTTATACCATTATTCGTGAGAAAATAAATTATCTCTAAAGTGCCTTTTGTTTCATACCTTATACCTAGTTGATTGAGTTCATGTCCAAGAATCAAACTCCTAGTGTTTGTTAGAAGTGTTTCAAATTTGTTAGATTAAAACTTTCATGTATTTCAAAGTCTAGCTTTTGATGTTGTTTGGGCAAGAGTCCTAACACATGCCTTGTTTGAGCCTAGCTTTTGATGTCATGTTTGACCAAAAGACCTAGTAACTTTCAAATTTCTTAGATTAGATTAATTTGAAACACTTCAAACCTTAGAGTTTGGCATTTTGATTTTTGGTCTATTTACTTGTTTATCTTTGTGTGAACAGTGAGGCATTAGATACTTAACACTAGCTTGTTTCCTCACAAATCTTTGCATAGACCTTTTTGATCCTTTTGACAAATCTAGACCAAGTTTGAACATCATCTATTTTATACATTGTCCTTTTTAGAGTTTGTATAACTCTCTTTCTATTGTAAAACATTTACTATGGATCCCAACATGTATTCCTACACTCATAGTAGACTCATGTACACTCTGGGGATTAGTAATGTGGTTGCACAGGAAGAAATGGTGTAAGACCCCTACATAGATAATATTCCTTATGAGATAGATTCTTATCCCTCTTATAATACTCAATTAGGGGCACAAAGCCAATATCCATTGACTAACTATTTGGTTAACACACCACCTTATTCAAAACAAGACCAAGAACAAATTGCATAATACCTAGCTACAATGCCCAAAACTAATGAACTAGTTCTTCAACAGTCACACTCTAATAATGTGCCTTCCACATATGATCCATTTTTGTTTAAACATCATTTATTGGAGAACAAATATGAGATTTTGGTTAGAGCCCTAAAGGTAGGGGCCAAGTTTCCAATAGACTTTATGTATGAAAATTTACCAAGTCTAGTGAGAATGCCCCACAATATCATTTTAGGATCAACAGGCTTCTTTTAGAAATCCTTTGGCTTTAGTCCAAACAACATATCAGGACCTTAATCTACCTAGTAGAGGCAAAAACATCATGGAAGACCACTTTAATCAAATGCATATAGCATATCAAACCTACCTGAATCTAGCATGCAGTTTCAATTAGATGAACATGGTGAGCAAACCTCTTATTGACTTAGTTCTTTCAACAGGAGTTTTGATAGAGTTAACTGATTAAGAGAATCAGAGTTTAGACCCATTCATGCAAAACACTTTGATAGACAACTTATTGCATAAGCCCATTATTGAAGAAGTGTCTTCTGCTTCTACATAGAATAATGAGCAAAATATAGTGGACAATGTGCAAGCAATGTCCAATCCAAATCAAAGTGGTACTAACACACAAACAACTAGTCAAAATATGTGCCTGTAGTTAATATCATGAGTGAACCATCATACCAAGGAGTAGGAGTTTCTACATCCCAACCTCAACCAGTTGCTTCATCAAGTGTGCAACCAATAGGATTAGGTAGTCAACCAACAACCAATGTCACACCTCAACGACTGAATGTGATGAGTCCTACTCCTCCTCAACAAGCGATGAGTAGTATTCCACAACATCTGGTGCAATCTAGTGTACCAATGTAGCTAAGGTTGAATAATTACCACCTCAGCAAGGGGAAACTAATGTTCCACCTCACCAAGTAATGACAAAAATGCCTCTTCAGTCTTAGACTAATATACCAATCCAAAACCAAACAATGACTAGTCAACAATGTGTAAATATTGGTCGATAGCAGATGCCAAATCTTCAACCTGCTTTCACTTTCCCATAGGGATTCATGCAATAAGGAGGCTCCCATGTTTCTTAAATACCTACTAAAAAACCATTGGTTCAAAGTGTGCCACAAGTTTAGAGATAGGGTCTTGGTCCACAAGTTCCCATTCAATAGCAAGGTTTAATTAGTCAGTAGCATGTACCTTTTCAACCAAAATAAGCACATTATATTTATATACCTTCATCCCAACCAAAAAATCCTCCAAGTCAAACTTTTATCACCAACCCAAACCAGAATATTGCACAACCAAATGTATAATTCCAAGTACATTATAATCCATGTATGCATATTCCTGATCCATTTCCCAACCAAACCAATATACCCCAACATATATCTCCATCATACCCTAGTCAAAGTGTGCCACTTGTGACCTCCCAACCATCTACTCGAACCAATATTCTCATTCAAACTAATGTTCCTTCTAGTTTCCTATCCCAATAATTGCAATAGATGAAAGATGTAATTGCTGCCATTCAAGCTGGGAAACAGACTAAAAAGTTTAAGTTGGATGATGTGTGTTCTTATCCATTCAACATAGAGTACTTATAGATACCATTTCCTCCAGGATATGAACCACTAAAATTTGACAAATATAAAGGGAAAGGTGACCCTATGGCTCATTTGACCGAGTTCTTTATCGCATGTCAACCAATGGCATATAACGACATATATCTTTTGTTGTTGTTTCTTAGGAGCTTGGATAGACAAGCCTTGGAGTGGTTTTTAAATTTGCCTAAAAATTTAGTAATAGATTTTGATGATCTTTCTGATAAGTTTGTACAACACTTTTCCTATAATCTCAAACATGAGATTTCATTAGTGGATTTAACACAAGTAAAGCAAAAAGCTAGTGAGAGTTTTGCAAGTTATCTATAGCAATGGAGAGCCCTTGCAAGGTGATTCAACCATAGACTAGATAACAATTAGCCATTATGTTTATTAAAAATTTGCATAGTGAGATAGCTTATCATTTGGAACTACAATGTGCACATACTTTCAAGGAAATCATTGAAAAAGGTTTGTTGATCAAATGAGCCCTTATCAATAAAGGATTTATCAAGATTAATTCAACTAATCATAATCAAGATAACGATCAATTAATTGGCCAAAACCAACATCCCATTCAAGTGAAAACATCACAACTGGTATAGGCCAATAACCAAGAAAGATCAAAGCAATTCAACTGCAATGAAAATGTTGTGGGAAATGGAGTAACCGACTCACATCATATATAAATGGTGCAAACATCATCTACACCACATTTTTAACTTACTCCTACTCAAAAACCTCTCCAACTAATGTCGTAAGCATAACAACCAAGACCTGTGCAACAAATACAACAACCTTTACCATTACAAACCCCTCCTCCAAGGAGAACTGTGCCTACACATCGTGTCTTTAGTGACATAGGAGAGCCTATTAAATCTTTATTTCACAAAATTACCACTACTAATTTGATTAGTTGGCCTATACCAAAACATTATTTTCAAGGCATCCCATATCCTGATTAGTACCATGAAAATGAATTCTATGAATATCATCAGGTTAATGGGCATAATCTATGAAGATGTGTTCAAATCAAGAATTTGATTGAGAATATGTTGGATAATGGGGAGATAGCATTAGATAATGGTGCTTCTACTTCCAATCAAACTCTTGCAATTTATCAAAATCCCTTTCCTCGACATAACAATCAACAGTAGTATAACAATCGACAACAACAACACTGACCAGTGCAACAACAAAATCAAAAGTATCAAAATCAAAGGCCAAACTACCAGAATCAAAATAATCAACAATAGAACCTAGAATGTCAGAGCAATGGAAAAACCAAGGTCAAAATGGTGATAACCAATAAACCTACCATGCAATTGCACATGGCTACAACAGGGTTGTAGGTCATATTGTAAGGGGTAACCTTAACACCATATCCATTAATCCTAGACCAAGTGTTAATCATTTTAGACCATTGATAAACAATAACACTCAATCAAATTACATGGATAATCCTTTTTTGACTTGGGATTGTATACAAGCAAGCTAGCAAACTTAGATTTGCACTTTTAGACCTTATATCGACAACTCATCTTTGCCACGTGACCACATACAAGTACTGGTAATTGAGACTTATCTTATCTAGTCACACACCATTTCCACCATTTGTTAGCAATCATGGTCTTGTATCTAATATCGATTATGCAATCACAACTCAGAGGTCAAAGTTTACTATCCCAAGCCCACAACCATCTACCACTTTGCCTGTTATCCAACCAATCATTCAACCTCAAAATAAACCATTCAATACTGGCCAAGACAAGAAGTTTGATATTATGGAATAATTATAGAAGACACCAGCACAAATTTTTATTTTATATTTGCTACAAAAGTCATTAATCTACAAAAACATCTTGAATGAGTTTTTAACCCAATCCACTATTGCTAGTGACATATCCCTTGATAAATTTCAAGCTTTGGTTGGACACCTAGCTCTAGCCCAACAAGTCACATTCAACCAAAGCGATATGTCTTCCCTTGGCTCGCTCCATAATAACCAATTGTACATAGAAGTTTATATAAAGTGGCATAAAGTAAAATGTGTACTTATAAACAATGGATCAGGTCTCAATATAGTGTCTCTAAAGCTCATCAAGCTTCTTGGGTACACAATGGCAGATCTCCAACCAAACATGATAGCCACTAAAGCCTATGATAATTAGGAAAGAGAATCACAAGGCACTATTAGTTTTCTAGTTATCACTGGGCCTTTAACCCATGATACACTTTGCCATGTGCTTGATCTTAAGTTATCATACAATATGCTTCTAGGTAGGCCTTGGTTACATGAGATTCATGTAGTCCTGTCAATATTGCACCAATGTATCAAGTTTTTCCACTCAGGGATGGAAGTGAACATTCCAGGAGATTTACACCTATATGAACACTAAAAACATCTTGAGGCCAAATTTCAAAGCTATAATTATCAGTACAACATGAATTTAAGTTCCAAGTAGGACAAAGGAAAGGCCTATTGATCTTTATTGATAATTGCATAGATCATAATACCTTGGATTCCCTTTCCCACATGCCAGCCCCTGAAGCTTCCAATCATTTCACCATTTTAAATAATGGACCAAGTGAGTATGTGACTCATGATACCTTTCATATTTCCCATCTTCTTCAGAATTTGAAGACCTTTAGGTGACCTAAAGTCACCCCACACATGAATTGGCAATGCAAGAACAAAGATAAATGACCTATCATGTTTGTACCAGCATCAGGCCTAGAACCAAACCCTTTAGAAGGGGATGAATCATGGTTGTACAATGACAACTAGGCTTATTGTTATAAAAGTGTAAAGTATCCTATTCCTAATAGGATCATGGAGCATCATAATTATGAAGGAAGATGCCTCGAATCAAATCAATAAGGAACCATCGAGCCAATTTCTATGACTAAGCATGAAAGACCTTATGGACTTAGATTTAAACTACCTGGGGGTGACCCCACATATCTTATTCAAATTATATCACCAATGCCTAGTGAGGATGATGATGACAACAAAGTAGAGTCTGATCATAGACTCATCTTTGATGACCTAGTTGAGACTAACCTATTCAATACCAATGCCATTTGTACCCTTACCTCAATCATTCATTGCAACCCATTATTATTATACTATCCCTAACTGATAGATTGGAACCATAAAGAATCCACTTTGTTAATTGACGAGTTTCAGAATGATGAGGCATTCTATGACTTTTTAGGCCTTAGAGGCAACATTTCGTTGGGAGATCACAAATCAATATTTTGAATCACACTGGATCCTGAAACCTATTTTGGAGAATGGGTGAATACCCTTAGCTAAAAATAAATAAGTAAAACATTAAGGTCCCAAAATGAAAACTTCTTTGAGACACTTTTTGACTAGGAAAAAAGTAAATAAAAAGGCCAGTTTAATGTTGAAAACCTATTTCAGGTGCCATTATATGGGGATGTTCATTCTTCTTCAAATTTGGACCAGGAGACCACCAATGATGAACTTGCCTATGGATCTGAGTTTAGTTTTGTGCAACAACAAGTATTTGATCAAATTCTTCAAGAATTTCCAACTGTTTTTGTCACATGGCTAGATCTCCCATCAGGGGACTCAGATTTATCATGCCTAAGAGAAGTTGAAGAGCAAGTCCTAATAGAGGACACTGATATAGTCCAACAATTCAAGTCTTTGCCTACTATCCTAGAATATGACTCGACCCTTCTAGTCAAGGATATAACAAAAGTAAATATCAAGACTCCATTAGACCCAAAGTGGATAAAGTTAGGCACATCCCTTACTGAGGAGGAATGTAAAGCCTTTACAACTCTATTGAGATAATTTTTAGATATCTTTGTATGGGCCTATTTTGACATGCCAAGTTTAGACCCCACCTTGATTTTTGCACCACCTTATAGTCAATCCTAATGCTAAATCAGTAAAAAAAAGCTACGTAAGATGTATCCTTGCATTGTTGTATTCGTAAAGAAAGAGTTGGAAAAACTCTTAAAAGCAGGATATATCTGATCCATTGACTACTCAAAATGGATATCTAATGTTGTCCCTGTTAGCAAAAAGCTTGAAGGAATCAAAATTTGTATTGATTTTTAAGACATCAATAAATATTCTCTTAAGGATGAATTTTTATTTCCTAATATTGACATGATCATCTAATCCATGGCAGGGTATAAAATGCTTTCACTCATGGATGGCTTTCTAGGATACAACCAGATCAAAATAGCACCAGAAGACCAACATAAAATAATGTTTACCACTCCATGGGGAAAATTTTGTTATCAGGTAATGCCATTTGGCCTTAAGAATGTTGGAGCTACATATCAAAGGTCCATCACTATCATATTCCATGATATGATTCATGATATTATTGAAGACTATGTTGATGACATATTAGGAAAATCCAAAACTAGGGCTGACCATTCAACAGTACTATGTAAGATATTTAAACGATTACGGGAGTAAAAGGTTATACTCAACCCAAATAAATGTGTGTTTAGTATAACCTTAGGCAAATTACTTGGATTCATCGTGTCTCATAGAGGTATTAAAGTTGATTTGGCTAAAGTCCATGCTATAACCGAGATGTTTCCACCAACCAATTTGAAGCAACTCCATAATTTGCAGGATAAGATCCAATCAATTTGACACTTCATCTCTCAATTAGTAGATAAGTATCATCCATTTACACATCTTCTAAAAAAGGGAGTTGAATTTCACTATGATGATCACTGCCAAACAACTTTTCAACAACTTAAAGACTATCTTGTTAATCCGCCTATTTTATTACCTCTTATGCTAGGAAAGCCATTCTTGTTATACCTATCAGCTACTGACAATGCTTTGGGGGCACTCTTGGCTCAACATGATGACAATAGAAAAGAGCATGCCATATACTACCTAAGCTGTACCTTGGTTGTATATGAACATAAATATGTACCTATTGAAAAAGTTTGTCTATCCATGGTCTTTATAGCTTAGAAACTATGCCATTACATGTTGAATAATAAGACCATAGTCATTTAAAAATTAGATCTGCTCAAGTATTTACTATATAAAATAAATTTACAAGGTAAAATGGCCAAATGGATCATGCTTCTTAGTGAGTTTGACATAGAGTATGTCAATCAAAAGGCAATCAAGGGACAAGTTCTTGTAGATCAACTTTCTGAAGCACCTCTTGTAGACATAAAGCCACTCACATTTTATTTCCCTGATGAATCCATAATGACCATTATTGACACACCTCTTGAGGAGTAGCATTGGAAGCTATATTTTGATGATTCATTTACTACACACGGATTAGAGGAAAGCCTCTTATTTATTACACCACAGGGGATCTAATCCCTAAATCATTCAGAATTAGCTTTCCTTGTACAAACAACATGGCCGAGTATGAAGCACTTATTGTAGGTCTTTGACAGGTAGTGCATTGGAACATATCTCATCTCCAAGTTTATGGTGATTCTCAGTTAATCATCAATCAGATCACTGATCATTTTTAGATGAAAGATGACAAGCTGGTTTCATATAAAGCCATGGTTGACACTCTTAAGCAATAAATTTCCAACATTTAGTTTGAGCACATACCAAGGGACAATAATAGAACTACAGATGCCATGGCTACTATTGGCTTTCTGATTCGACAAATAGATAAAGCTAGAGAGTATCAGTTCCTCATCAAGAATTTGTCAGCACCTACTCATGAACCTTCAACTATTATAATGATTTGTGATATTATTGGTCCTATTTCTATCTAATACTCAGACCTTTACAAATACCTTCATGACCAAGTTATACCACCTAACCTATCCCAAAAACAAACCAAATCCTTCATTCATCATTCCACTCATTATACTCTACTTGGATCCACCCTTTACTGCCGTAGTTTTGATGGAACTCTGTTTCATTGTTTAACTTTGCTAGAGTATACACTAGCGTTAAGAGAAGTTCATGAAGGAGTATGTGGAGTTCATTCTAGCAGAGCAATCCTACCCAAAAATTTCTTGCATACCGATTATTATTGGCCCATAATGGATGCAGATGAAACTGCATATGTAAAGAAGTGTGACAAATGTAAATGACATGCTAATTTGATTCATGCCCCAACCCAAACTTTAAAACTGATGTTGACACCATGGCCATTTACTACATGGAGACTGACCTCATTGGAAATATCAACCCCACTTCATCTGATGGCCATAAACATATCCTTACCATCACTGAGTATTTCAATAAGTGGGTTGAAGCTATACCCCTCACTTATGTGAATGGAAAGCAAATTTCCAAATTCATCTTCAACCATCATAAACATATACTCACTTTTTTATGGTACTGAATCCATCCTTCCCATTGAGGTCAAATTGCCTTCACTACATATCTTTTTCAAGCATGTCCTGGATAATCATGAATATCAAGTAGCTCGCCTATAAGAGCTAGACCTACTTGATGAGAAACGCATAACTGCGCTCAATAATCTTTAAGCATATCATAATTGACTCAAATGCCACTATAATCAACATGTTAAATATAGAAAATTTGAACTTGGTGATCTTGTTCTTAAAGAAAACCAAAAGAATACCACGATTGAGAAGAAGCATAAAGGAAATTTCAAACCAAACTAGATAGGGCCTTTCATCATTACTGTAGATTATGGAGTAGGAACATATATGCTTGCCACACCAGACAAAGATGAACTTCTTGAGTTGATGAATATTATTCATCTCAAGCGATACTATGTTTGAGTGCTAAGGTGTATTATCTGTAAGGACCATTTTAGTTATGCCCTTTTATCACTATTCTTCTTTTTATAAATATCATCCTTAACCATTCTATTAGTTGTATGCATTTTACCATTCTGTTCTATCGACCTAGTGTGTTCTAAAGCCTAGCTCATTTGACCTTGGTTTTTACCATTCATTACGTATTTTTAGCATTAAAGAATCTAATCAATTTCATTAGTTAGTTCAAGCACTTCAGATAGAGATCATATTTTGGAGTAGTGTGATAGAAGTTTTGGTAGTGTATCTTTCATTTATTATTCCTTTCTTATCATCGATCTTGCTGCTAATCATAACTACCTTTGAGAAAATTAGTACCATTACATTATGTCCTAGTTATAACCATTTATGGGCAAACTAGGGGCAATATTTGCTTATTAAGCCTTGATGTACTAACTTGCCACTTCTTATGCCACACTATGCCTTTTTACCAACTATGCTTATTTTATTTAAATTGATTGCTACACTAGTCAAATTCCTCCACTGTAAAGGTGAAACTACAGTGACTTGAGGTCCTACTTTGGGACTATGTAGGTAATGCTCGATACTTATTGAGGTCATCTCAATCACCCTTCCACCACACTTTTACCATTTTGTACACTCTCACCATTTTACGAGCAACTTAAGCCATGCTCTTGCCATTTTATGAGCAACCTAAGCCACACTCACAATTTTATGAGCAAATTAAGTTTGAACACTCTCACCATTTTATGATATTGAACCATTTAGTGTCTCATCATTCTTGATCAAGTTGAGATAGTTCAAAAAATTTCAGAAACATTTATAAAATCGTTAGAAAAAACCAAAAACATTTGACCACTTCTTTGCCTTAAGGATTTTTGGAACCCCTAGTAAGGTGCAAACAAACCACTTATCACTTAGTTTCCCCATTCTTTTTGGCCTTTTCTCTCATGCACTTGCTATTTTACAAGACCATTCCTCTTCTTCTACCACATCCATTCTATTTGTTTTCCTCAGTTATCACATTATTCCCATTCTTTGGGAGAACTACACTTGGCCTGAAGCTTTTTATTAGATATCACATCCATAGAACTATGTAGGTAACATCCACTTTCCTAGTGCATATGGAGACAACTCATCCACCCCCTACCTTTTCTTCTTTTCCCCCATTTTGTTCATTTGCTAAGTTGTCACCTATTTTCTTAGGGAAATGTTCATATGGTTTCTATTGAGTATTTCTTTGTTTGCTTCTTTGTTGTTTTATTTATGTGCATGCTTGTTTGCTTTTAGCATTGTTGCCTTGATTCAATTTATGTGTATTCATTGGGTGATTCCTTGCCCATACTTACACTTGAATCCATCCATATTCATATGTTAACATTGTCATTATGGTTTCTATCATTGGTGTATTATTTTCTATTGAGTATTGGATTAGGGGAGTCAGTCCTTATGCATATTTCAGCCAAGTTCTCATGATGTTATACCATGATGCCTATTGACACGTGCTACAACAAACCTTAGCTTTAAGAAGTTTATTCAACAATGGTGGAATCTCTTTGGCACTGATACCCAGATTCCATCCCAATCATATCCCAAATAGAGTAATTAAACATGAAAGAATCTTAACCTTTATTAGTTCGGATGAGCATATCCCTACTAGTATGTTGTTCCAATTCATCATTACGCTCTGTGTTAATTTATCATCATCCTTGTCTAGGTTTATCATGTTTTTCATAATTGATGTCCAATGATTATAATCTCCTATAGGCAAATCATTGTACACCGTCCCACCTACATTTCTTAATGATTATAACCGCCTTTGGGCAAATCATTGTATTATCACCACTTCCCTTTTTTTGCCCATACAGAGGCATGTTATTATCTTATTTTTCTATCTTAATTGGGAAATCTCCATCTTCTTAATGATTATAACCAATTTTAGGTAAATCATTATGTTATCATACCATGTTGACACTATCGAGGTACAATGCTTATAACTGCCTTTGGGCAAACCATTGTACACCATCCCACTTGCATTCTCAATGATTTTGACTATATTTTCAATATAATTATGTTTTTATCCCATCATCTTTCCTTTCTTTGGTCCCCTTATTTTGATTCTTATTGAGGGACCATTTATCGACCTGCTTATGCCAATCATTCCCTCGAGGGGGCATCATATAGTTAGTTTATCATCATTATAGTTGTAGGCATATAGGACCTTTTCATTATTTGATAAGATGTTACTATGATTATAACTTGCAATGCTTTCCCAAATAGGGTAGACACCTAAATCTGGCCACCAATGACCTCCAACCAGGGTTTTGACCAATTTCCACCTAAAGTGCACAATTTGGCCTAAAAACACTAAAATGCATTAAAAGATTTGAAACTAACATATTCAAATACTAATTTTGGCCAGGGTATCCCTAAATGGGGTAATGTAATTTATGGGACAACTAACTTTGATCAGATCATTTTGAGTCAAAATGCCAATTTTACACTTGGGTGCTCTAAATTGCTCTTTCCTATCAAATTTCTTGCGCAAGACAAGTGCCTTTGTTATTGTCTATTGGTAACATCCTAAATGGGAATACAGCTCCAATGCATTTGACATTGACTTCCAATTCTAATCTAATCAAATTTTAGACCAATAACAAGGCATTATGATCAATTTGAGTAATTTGTGCATAAAGTACTTAAACATGCTTAAGAGCCAATTAAACCAAATTAGAGCTTAATCAAGAATTCTATGAAAACTTGTTGAACAATTTGTTTTGTACATGAATATTGAATATCTGCATCATTAGGTGACCTCATTTCTTGGAAAGACATCCCTATGCTATAAATGCTACAAATATTAGGATTCATGCCTCCCATGCCTCATCAAAGCCCTCCATGCCTCTTCATTTCTCCTCTATCCCAAATATTAATTAGCCTATTTATCAATTTTAATTGCAAAATTGGATTAATCCTTAGCCACACATCTCAATCCTGAGATGGATGGTTTAGGTTGATTCTGATCAATCTCAAAAATATATAAATAGGAGGCCTTACCACATCATTTCTAAGCTTAATTTACGCAAAGTTATAATGAAGGATTGGTTCTAAAATCTTCATGCAAACTAGTGTTACCATGCCAAAATATTGAGCCAAGCCAAGCCACAAGCCAAAAGTGCCAAGGAGAGATTGAGGTAGCCAAGATTCCATTGCCAAGGACTTCATGAGCACAAAATCGAGTAAGCCACTACTACAAAGGCATTTGGGGCATCCAAGGAAGGTGAAAGAATTCTTATGTTTTATTCCTTACTTTTTAGTTGTGTTTGTCATTTGTTTTTGTTACCAAGCTCAACCTAGTAAATAGGTATTAAGGTGTTAGCTTAGTGTGTTCTTTGTCAAAAAATTTTGTGCATTTTATCATTAACACCATACTAATCTCCTCTTCTTAGTCAAATTCCTAGTTCACAATATACACATAATATTTTGAAACTTTTGTCAATTATCGATGCTCTTTATCTTGTAAAAACCCATCAAGTCTCCATCTCTCTGAGTACATGTCTTAAGGGGTTCATCAAGAAAGGGGTAGGTAAACCATTGGTGCTTCACAGGATTATTTTCCCTTTTGCCACTTGCTATCTACACACTTGTCCCTTAAAAACCATTCTTCTAAGCTTTGCCTCCTATTTTGCACCTTCCTTTAGTCATTTTCCATCTTCATTAGTCCTTTTCCTAACCTAAACCCCTTTTTAGTAGTTTATATGACTATGTCAGCCACATTAACCCTATATTGTTATTTACAAAATCTTACTAAGAACTAAGTTGGCCATGGCCAACATAGTTCATTATCTATTTAGTTTTTTGTCAATTTCAATACTAGGTCGACTGGGTTGACCTTGTTGGATGAAACTTTTAGAAGGGTTTAGGGTTAGATTCACCTATATAAACACATTCATTTTACCATTCTAAGAGAAGAGAAGAACAAGTAAGACATATTTTTCATCTGCTTATCCACCATTTTACTTGAGGAGCAAGCTTAGGGTTTCATACTTTCTTTGGAGATACAAATCTTATCTTATGGATAAGTCTTTTAGATGCATTGATAGGTTTTGTAGCCTAGAGATAATTTATCCTTATCATATTTACATACCACAACAATCTCTTATGAAGCACCTTGACCAAGGGAGAGATTAAGGCTTAGAAGATACATCTTCAAAGGTAAGTATTCCTAATTTTGTTCCTCCTTTGTAAGAGTAGATAGATATGCATTTGTAATTCTCTTCCATGCAATATAATTTTGTATACATTGATGTGAGTATATGTCTTCTATGCATGTTTATTTTTCATTTTTATTAACCCCACTTTGTGCCACAAGCTTTGGTGAGCACTAGATTATATTTTGCTTTACTTATTATTAGTTTAGTGAATATGAAAAGATAAGACCTAATTAGGGTTATTGCATAGATTTATTTGACTAGAGGCTTTGGAACCCTCTCTAGTGATATTATTGTGGTAAGAGATCCCTTGATTAGGTCTAGTAGATCCATATTGGTCATGACCCCAATTATCTAATGTATCTCCAATCAAAAGTGTAAGTAAGATCTATTTCTCCGAGCTAAGATTGATTTGTAGAATATGTAACATTTTCCATTACATAGATTCTAGTGAACTCGATGTGAATCTAACCCTTGCAATTTTTATTTCATGATTTTCATTTTTATCATTTTATAATTTTTCTCTATTTGTGATACTAGGTCAATCAAGCTAGTATAGATCTAACTTCTATGTACAACTTTAACTCACAGTCATATCAAAATAACTCTATTCTTTCTATGTAGGTCTTTATCAGATATAGTTATTAGATCAGAGAGGTCGACATAGTATTCTTCTTTAGTTCTAGAAAAAAAATTAAGTCAAATGAGTTGACTTAGTCTTTTAGTCAGCATCCATAACAACAAACTAAGTCCTGTATGTCAGGAGAACCTACAACAATCAATATGCTCTGATACCAACTGTTAGGTGACCCCTTATCCAACAGAAGCACAATTGATTACTTTCTTATAAGCAATTAAACATGGAATTATACCAAAATGATAAAGTAACTAGAAACTTGAGACAACAAAGAATTTGAGAGACAATACACAATCTTGTATTAAATATTACTAGAAGAAAATACAATAAGGAAGATGCCACTTCTTCCTCCACCTCAAAGGCTTGCCACACCTCAAGACCTTCTTCCCTCTCTCTCTTGCTCAACACAAAACCAACTCTATAGCCTGAGTTATTATCCCTCCTTGAATGCTTCAGCTGATCTCCTTGACCTTACACCTGTAGATCTCCTTGACCTTGCTTGCTTCAATGCTTTTACTTGCCTTCTTAATAATTACAATACATGCCTTATGGGTCTTTAAATAGTATCCCATGCTTACAAAAATAGAAATCTAACTACAATAATTAGACACGCAGCTTGTGACTATAATTAGTCATTTGACATGCAAACACTCGCTTCACTTAACTGACTGTTCGTCAACAGCAGTTTTGGAAATACACAGGCGACCGACGTCAGTCCCTACTTGCCTGGTTCTGCCAACGTCGGCCGACATCCTGTCGTCGCCGGTTTCCTTTTGCACTACATCTGACCGACGTCGGTCATGCTGCCGACGCCAGTGCTTTTGGTTCTTCAGCATCCTCTTCTTGTGTCTGTAAATAGTTGAAGCTTTTAGCTCCACACCCTAACAATCTCCCACTTGGAGATAAATAGCTGTAACTTATACCTGTACCTGTACACCATCTATTTTGTTCCTTAGGCTCTATATCCCTCTTCAAAGTCACTCTTGAAGACCAACCACCACTGAAACCTGTGATGCTGAACCTGTCACTTATGCCAAAAGAATTCTGCTGCTCCCAAATTCTTCATGACATACTTCTGAACCAACTCTACCCTTAGCTTAGAAAACTCCCTGTATATGAAACCCTGCAATAAGTAACACAATACAGTAACAGGATAATGTAGCTAAAATTATCCAACCTGGTAAAGATAAAATACAATGGTCAAACCTCCATTGCCTGCAGCCTAAACAAGACCATATACCATAGCCTTCTGTCTCACGTGTCCATCCACTCTCTTCTCTAAAATGGGAATCCATCCCTCTATCCAGTGCTTCCTTCCAGCTGACAACTTTACTAACAAATACTTGTTTGGTTCTTCTCCAAGGACTCACACTCCTCATCCATGTCAAGCTCCCACTGTTTCTGGATTCTACCTGCATTGCTACTTCCATCTTCCTAGTTCTTGACTATCAGTAAGCAATATAAAGAAGGTGAACAACGAATATGAGGTTCACTTACCATTTTTGACCTCCATATGGGTGTTTGAGACTCCTTGACAGCTAGCTGTCCACCCATCATCCGTTCCAGTGACCTATCTCAGCCATCTCCCAGTCTGCTCCCAATCGATGTCGGTTCCCTGCACTGACCCTGACTGCCGACATCGTTTCCCTGGCCAACGCCGGCGTCCCCCCTACTGACGTCGATCCTTATGACCAATGTCAGACTTCTCCTACCCGACCTACCGACCCTACTAGTCTGCACATGACCGATGTCGATATCTGGCTGATCGACGTCGGTCCCATGTGACTGACATCAGCGTCTGTGTGTTCCTGTAAGTGATGAAATTTTCATCCGCAAGATCTTCTTGGATCAAACCTCTGTCCATGCTGCCTTGCTCAGATTTATTCAGCCCCTGTGACTGATCTCTATCCTTCATCTCCTCCATAAACACCAAGGCTTCTTTGTTCCTGTCAAAAGCATCAAATTTCCTTTTTCTGCAATGAACTCTATCTATGCTTTCCAAATTTGAACACATTACCTTTCGATTCAAGAACTTCCATTCCCTTCTTATTCACGTGACCAAGCCTATTAGACCACATCTTTGAATCTACACCAAAAGTAGAATCAGTAATACAAGTAGGTAGATAAAGAGTACCTACTTTCTTACCTCTTGCTAGAACAAGTGCTCCCTTGGTAACCTTCCAAGAGTCCGCTGTGAGGGTTATTGTGCATCCCTCATCTCCCAACCTTCTTACAGAAATTAAACTCTGCTTCAAAATTGGAACATGCATGACCTCCTTCAACACCCATGTGTTGTCAATCTGCAATCTCAGCTGCACTTTCCCTTTGCCAACTATCTGACAAGGTGTACCATCCCCTAAATAGAGCACTCCAAAGTCTCCCTATTCATACTCATGAAACAAATCTTTGTTTGGGGATGCATGAAAAGATGAACCAGAATCTAAAATCCATGATCCTACCTAACTATCCAAAGAAAGTATGAGAGCATCTTGTACCACAATATTTTCATCCTTTGCTTCTTCAATACCTGCATGTTGATTCTCTTTATCTCTCAACCAACACTCCTTTGTATGTCCTTTCTTTCCACAAAACCAACAGGTAATACCTTTGGACTTGGATCTCCTTCCCAACCTTGATTTCCCTTGCTTAATCTTCTCCCTTTGCCTACCCCTGCTTTCTGCACTTAGAGCGTTCCCTGATGATTCACCTGTGCTTCTCCTGCGTATTTCCTCATTCAAGATCACACTCACAACATCATCAACTTTTAAGATTTTAGAAGCAGATGCATAATTACTTATTGCCATAACCAAACTGTCCCAACTTTCAGGCAAAGAACATAAAATCAAGAGAGCCTTTACCTCATCATCAAAAACAATATTGACTAAAGCTAATTGGTTTACCAAACCATGGAAATCACTGAGATGAGTATGTACCGATCCACCTTCCTGCATTTGCAAAGTAAATAGCTGCTTCATAAGATATACCTTATTAGAAGCCGAGGGCTTTTCGTATAAATTCGCCAAGGACTTTATCAACTCTTCCATTGTCTTGCACTATGATAAGCTGGAAATTACAGACGATGCAAGGCTCAACCTTATGGAACCGAGAAGCCTTCTGATCAAGAACACTCCATTCTTCATCCTTCATATCTGTGGGCTTGCATGCAACCCCACCCAATGGTAAGTACAAATCCTTTTGATATAGATAGTCCTCAATCTGCATCCTCCAATGTTGATAATTCTTGCTGTTAAACTTCTCCATTCGTAGCTTACTTTATTTTGCCATTGCTGAACTCCCACTCAATCAAAAAACCCTGTGAATGACCTGTAATCAAAAACAATACCTTGCTTCCTGCAAACCGTAGCTCTGATACCACTTGTCAGGAGAACCTACAATAATCAATATGCTCTGATACCAACTGTTAGGTGACCCCTTATCCAACAGAAGCACAATTGATTACTTTCTTATAAGCAATTAAACACAAAATTATACCAGAATGATAAAGTAACTAGAAACTTGAGACAACAAAGAATTTGAGAGACAATACACACTCTTGTATTAAATATTACTAGAAGAAAATACAATAAAGAAGATGCCACTTCTTCCTCCACCTCAAAGGCTTGCCACACCTCAAGACCTTCTTCCCTCTCTCTCTTGCTCAACACAAAACCAACTCTATAGCCTGAGTTATTATCCCTCCTTAAATGCTTCAGCTGATCTCCTTGACCTTACACCTGTAGATCTCCTTGACCTTGCTTGCTTCAATGCTTTTACTTGCCTTCTTGATAATTACAATACATGCCTTATGGGTCTTTAAATAGGATCCCATGCTTACAAAAATAGAAATCTAACTACAATAATTAGACACGCAGCTCGTGACTATAATTAGTCATTTGACATGCAAACACTCGCTTCACTTAACTGACTGTTCGTCAACAACAATTTTGAAAATACACAGGCGACTGACCTCGGCCCCTGCTTGCCTGGTTCTGCCGACGTCGACCGACATCCTGCCGTCACCGGTTTCCTTCTGCACTACATCTGACCGATGTCGGTCATGCTACCGACGCCAGTGCTTCTGGTTCTTCAACATTCTCTTCTTGTGTCTGCAAATAGTTGAAGCTTTTAGCTCCACACCCTAACACTATAGGTTGACTTAGTCATCTTATAAGGCTTCAACAAACAAGGTTTCATAGAACTAGTAAGACTATATCAACTTAGTTTGAAGAACTTAAAAGCAACATTCAAGACACTAAAATAGAAAATTTACAATCATAATCATCTTCCAACCCACCAAGGTTCCTTTCTTTCTCTCTCTTTTAATTTAATACTTCTTTACAGTTCTATTTTGTGCAAGTTTGTAACCTTCAAAACTGTAATCGTACAACAAGCTAAGTTGACTTGGTCAACTTAGTTTTGTAGCCTATCTTATTTATAAGAGACTAAGTCAACCTAATAAATTTAGTTCTTAAAGACTCTCACTTCTAAAAAATAGTGGTGACCTAATCGACTCTATTTTGTAATGTTTGCATATAGTGTCATCTAAATTGACTTTGTACCATTCTTAATTTGATAATTAAAAACTATTTACTAGTAACTAATTCACACTTTCATTTTTAGTTGTTTGCATGCTTAAAGTAGCTCACATAGTCTAAATAGTTGGTTTTTTAAATTTCCATTTAGTTTCACTATTTTGATCTTTTTGCACACTCTACCAAATCACAAAATATTCAAAATGCATTTAACATTTGTCTTCCCAAGGCTTACTTGGATTTCATTGGCAAAGGGGAAGTTGACTTGGTTTTCTGGCCGAGTATAAACATGTGATTAATGGTATATATTGGCAAATCACTTGACACCCTTATCACTATGAGATTATGAAGTGAGGGGGTAGGCCCCAATACCAAGCTAGTACCATTGCCATCACAGATCCCTTTCAACCTAAACATCCTAAAACCATCCATATATTGCTTTCTATTCCCTATTTTCAACTAATTTCCCTATCACACTTAAAATAATATTTTATAATATTCCAACATCACTCAGGATGACTACTTAGTTAGCATTTACTTTTCAGTTGACTACTTTCTCTCTACTCATTATGTATTGTATTACAAAAAATTGTATTGACCAACATTAGTGTAAGGTTTTGTGCTGTTTACCCCAATTGGATCATTCTCATTGATTTGATTGTTTATGCATTTGCTTCCATTTATTGCTTTGATTGCATTGAACAAACTTTCTCTATTTTTAGTAAACTGTCATTCTATTTGACATAGTCTCTTACATGTCTTTTTCCCTATCTATAATACTAAGTTGACCTGGTTGACTCAATACTCCTTTTTGCTAATCAAGTCATAGTACTAAGTCAACCTAGTTGACTTTATATTCTTATTAGACTATCTTTTTTCTTGTTTGTAGTACTAAGTCGACCTGGTTGACCTTGTACTTTTTTTTGTCAGCTAGGTTATAGATTTAAGTTGACCTGATTGAACCTGTATCCTTTTTAGCTTAGTCTCATACCCTATTCATAGTTCTAAGTTGACCTAGTTGACTTTGTACTCTTATCTATCTCTTGTATCTCTTTATTTTTGCATGAACTTTATCTTCCCTAATCTTTCTCCTTCATCATGAACTTCCTATTTGAAGATAACACCGAGTTGAATTCAATAGATATGATGAGTTTTACCAACCCCAATAGGTTTTCCCATAAGCAGCTTGTGGATCCTACCCTAGATGAAACTAATGTGCATGTAGCCACTCATACTACAAATTATGGGACCCCTCCTTCCTCTTCACTTTAGAATCCTCTCTTATCATTTGAAGATCAACCTGAATTAGAGTATACCCCAAAAATTCTCTTCTTCATCAATGAGTCTCCTCAATATCAAAGAAAATATCCTTCTACTATTTACCATCTCATGATAAGTGGTTAAGTCGAGGATCCCCATTCACATTCTCCCACATTCTCACACGGATTTGGGGACACTAACTTCTTTGCTTCTCAATCTCTTCCCTCTTTTTTGACCCCTTCTCATACCATGACATCTTCCTCTTTGATTTCCTCCACCTCCATGCCTAGTATCTCTACTAACATGGCAAGCTCTACTTCTAGTGGGCCTCTTCTTAGACCCACTCTTCTCAATCCTTCCATTAGTGCATCCTTTGATACCCATGGTAATAATGCCTCTAGTGCTGCTTCTTCTCATCCATCTACTAGTAGATGTTTTGCCACACAAGTAAATCATGCTACTAGTACCTCACTCACCAATAGTTCTTCTCAAGCTACTACTAACACCCGTAGTGGTGCCCAATCCAATACTACCAATTCTAATGCTTCAAATAATGCTAATAATACCACTCAAATCCATTAAGTTCTATTAAAAACTCTTAATCAAATGAATTCTTTCCAAGATAAAAATGAAAATTAGATGATGCAAATGCAAAATCATCTTATCCATCTTCAAACCCACCCTCAATAGGTTCTATGGGGAGTGCATAACCAAAATGCTCCCCCACCTCCTCTTCAAGATTCTCATGGTAATCTTATCCCTCAACCTCCCCTTGTTAACAAAACCTTCAAAATGAGCCTCTTACATCTCAAATTACTAACATCAATATAAGAAGTATCACCCCTACCATTACTTACAATGGGTCAACTGATCCTACTCTTCACTTAAAAACATTTAGAAATCTATATAAAGACTGGGTCAAGTTAAATACTTTTGCTGCTACCAAACTATTAGCAAAAACTCTCACAGGTGATGCTTTAGATTGGTAAAACTAACTCAAATCTCATTCCATCACTAGTTTGGAATATTTAGTCAATGTTCTAGTCCAAGAGTTCCAAACTAGTGATCTCCCTAAAAATAACTTGGCCCATTTTATTAATTGTAAGTGTAGACACCACAAATGTGTCTACACCTTGGTTCTCCCCCCTTGTCCACCTCAAACCCCTATCCTAACCCTTGGCCTTAGTCCCCTCCATTCATTTGATTAAAATAACTTAAATATTTTAATTAAGTGGCCCCCTTTCCACCTCACCCTTGCCACCTTGGATCCTCCCTTGAATCCCTCCACCTTCCCCCTAGCATTTATTATGCCAAATATCCTCATTATCTTCCCCTCACGCCCATTTAAGCACCCTCATGACCGTTCTTCCCACAATCCCTCGCCCGACGGCGTGCAAGAATGCGCAGAGGCTATTTTTAGCCTCTGTCCCCATTCTGCCACCGCCGACGTCGGTGACCCTTCAGCCGACGTCGGTGAAACTACCGGTGTCGGCAGCCTTCAAGACCCCTTTCTGCATCCGTTGCAGCCCCTAGACCCTGGAGCTCGCAAACTGAATGCTCTTGGCTCTCTGCATCTCCCTCTCTGGCATCCCGACTCTTCAATCTTTGCATCAGACCCTTGTATCTGTCCTTCCACTTGACCTCTCTGCCAATCAATCTGACTCTCTCCCTCAGGTACACAGCAAGCTTCTGCAAGTGAACAATAGGGATTCTTCATCAGCAACAAGATCAACACCTTCTTCAGCAGGGCACAGGTAAGAACTCTGTTTGTTTTCTTTATGCTTTCTAGTCATCTGCTTTTAAGCTAGATTTAGTACTTCCTTTCCCCAACCCAGACTGCTAACCAAACCAGGGAGACCCAAATTCCTATCTCTCTGATCAGCCTCCTTTATCTCTCTATCCCTTTTCGACATTTTGCCCATTATTCTAAGACCTCTGCACAGACCTTCAACTAAAACTAGACTTCTCCTAAACCATTTTGTACGTCCACAGACCCGTCCACAGACTAAGCCCGGACCAGACTCTGTCCAGACTCGACCAGAACCTGCCTAAAACCCCGTCCAAGCCTATTGCCCTGACCGACGCCGGTCATTACCCCGACCGATGTCGACAACAGAGACTAACGTTGGTACCTTTGACAACCGACGTCGGTAGGACCACCGACGCCGGCGACTGTGACTACGCTGACAGCTTCTTCTAGGTAAGCCTTTGCTTCCTTTTCTCTTTCAGTTTGCTATCATTTCAGTCTATTTTAGCATTCTGTCTTTTTATCAGACTTATCTTTATCAAATAGTGGGTTGACCTCCCTTAAGGAAGTTCTCATACTTTTGGGAACAAGCTTTCGCTTGGCAACCCACCATCTATCTATCTAACGCCTTTTTGTCCAAGTTTTCTTCTTTACAGGTGTCATTCCTCCACAGCCAAAGAGGAGTGCCCACAACGTCTGGATTATGGTGCACGATCTTCATCCAGGTACTTCACATGCCTTGTCCATTATCTCTTTAGTTTCTTCTCCCTCTTGAATCTGAAAAAGTGAATTAGCGATAGAAACATTCTGGCACGCCCGGTGGGACCCTAGGTTCCTCCTGGGTTCCTTTTCTTCTTCATTCATTTAGGAGCATTAGGTTCTTACCTTTCCTCCTCCTTCTTTTCTTCTCAATGACACTATAAGCAAGAAATTAAAAAGAATCTTTCTTTCCTTTCTTGCACTTTCTAGACTAGTCTAAACATCATACTCTCAACCCTTTCTCAAACTTGTCTTCATAACAAACATCACATTTCGACTTGGGCATTAAAACACTTTGCATTCATTTCTACTTGTGCTTGCATCTTCTTAGTCCACATCTAGTAACTTAGACGCATATTGAATAAATCGTAGACACTTGATGTTACACTACCAAACCACATGCACTAAAATGAACATAAAACTTACTTGAGACAAGGCTCGACTGGGATTTCATCTCCCAGCGGGTACCTTACCCGTCCCGGTGACCCTACTTGGATTTCATCACCAAGGGGGAAGCCCACTCCATTCTCTGGCAGAGGATAAACTCTAGGCGAGGTATATCTTGGCTAAGCGAGACCAGCTAACCACTGGAATCGTGAAGTGAGGGGAGCTTGCTCCTTAGCATCAGGCCACGTACCAGACCCTAACACAGATTTTTGAGCACCTAAAACAAGACCCGAAACCAGCTCTAGACTGCTTCTTCTAGGACCTTCTTGACAGCCAATCTCCCCAAACATTCATCTAAGGCATAAGCCACAAGATTCTAAAGTTAATTCCTAGGATTTATCGCTTAGGCTTGTCTGTCTCTCTCTGTTCTTCTCTTCTCATCTGTTTGTTTGAGTGAGTGAGGACGCTTTCTTCATTGTTTTTCCAAAGAATCTTAAAATCTTTTGGTTCTCTGGAAGACACAGTCACCGGCATCGGTTCTTCCACCGACGTCAGCTTTCCTCTCTTACCGACATCAGTTATCTGACCGACGTCGGCCATCTTTCTTACCGACATCGGTTTTTCAACCGACGTCGGTTTCTGTCACTGTCCTTTTTTTCAAAACTAGCAACCTAAAACCTGTCCCTTCTCTGTCAAAAACTCCATTCTAAGTTTCTGAAACTGCAAAAACATAGTTTCTGGAATCTGACCCTCCTTTTTGACCACGCTCCCTCGTCCCTAACCAGTCCTGTCATGGAGTTCCACTCGGAGACTAAAAGAACTCCTACAGGACTGACCCCGACCCCAACCCCGACTCAAATTCCCATCATCCCTGAAGGGGACCAAGATTTCAAAAAATTCTTGGACCTCAATACCGCAGCCCTCCAAAACTATCTCGCGAGAAACCCAACGTGAGACCTCTCGGGTGACGTGGCGACGACATCCACACCATTCGCCACCCAACCCTTTATGACTCAGCCTTTCACCTCAACTACTAACCCAACCATGGCCAATACGCAAAGTTTGGCCTCCCCGTCTATTTTTAGACTGACCTCCATCGGGGTTCCATTACTCCCTCAACCACCTGCAATTCAACCAAGTTCTACATCATATCAGAACTTGATTGTCTCGACCCCTCATACTCTTGCGCCCACAAATGTAGGAGTGCCAACCTCTCTTTCTACTAGTGCCGCCATTCAACCACCTTTGGCGGTGCCCAGTCAACTTATACCTTCGACCTTCATAACGCAACCACCTTTAGCCTCCACTTCTGCCCCTGCGACTAGTCATCCGTACATTGTACAACCGACTACGTCGCACACCTCTTCTAACCTCTTCCAAGCACCTTACAACCTAGGGGGCGCTCAACCTGCCAATCCGTCAGTAGATCTTATCAAGACGCTGATGGATAAAATGTCCAGTCTCGAAGCCTCCATTTCTAGTTCAAACAATACTTTGTCATATGAGCAAATTTGCAACGAGCCCATCCATCCTTCCATCCCTATTCGACCATACCCTAACCATTGGGAGCTTCCTAAATTCACTCGCTTTCAGAGTAAGGAAGACCCACAACAACATCTACGGGCATTTAGACATGCCTGTTATCTTATTGCCCATGATGATGCGTTACTTTTACGCACGTTCCCTATGTCGCTTTCTAGCCCAGCCCTTGACTGGTATAGTTCTCTTGCCAGACACTCTATCTTTTCATTCATTCAACTCGCCTAACTATTTCTTGACCATTTCTCAATCAACATCACCAAACAAGTCTCAATCACAGACCTTTACTCCATCAGACAATCTGACGACGAATTTGTAGTCAATTTTGTCGCTCGTTGGAGGGGCCTGATTAACCAGCTCTCCTTCTCTTTGCCTCAACCTGAGCTCATCGAGCTCTTCTCTCGAGCATGTGCCAGACACATCTCTTCTACTTTGCGGATTCAAACATTCCACACTTTTGACGAAGCTTTCATCATGGCTCGAAAGCTTGAACTCCGTACCCTTGAAGAAGATAAGGTCAAATTGCGTAATACCAATGCAAAATCTACTGGCCATTCTTCTTCCAGACCTTCTTCTTCTGCCAATTCCGAATCCAAAGGAGTGGCCAACACTGTGGTCATTAGATCACCATCCTCAACAATAATGAATTATTCCCAACCTTTGACATCTTCCAGCATCACCAAACAATTCCAACAACGGTACATTCAGCGTTCTTACACTCCACTTGGAGAACCATATGCTTCCGTTTTGGAAAAACTACTCAAGCAGGGGGTCCTCAATCTCCCTCCAATCTGACCACCTCAATTTGACCCTTCAAAAGCCATCCCTACATGGTATAGAGAGGCCGACTTCTGCCACTTTCACCGCATCCAAGGCCATGACATTGACAACTGCTGAACTTTCAAAAACATCGTCCAAGACATGATCGACAAGGGGGATCTTATTTTAGATAACCCAAACGCCCCACCCAATCAACATATCGACATCTTCAAACACCCTTTTCCAAATCATCCGCCTACTCAGAACAACGTCCAGACTTTGACCAATGACCCTCAAGACCATGACATTCACGTGATTAACACTATCTTGCCTCTTGTCCTTGACCAACCTCTTCCATTAAAGGATGAAGAACCCTCTTCTCCTATTAGTCCTCCATCTATTTCTCCTATATTGGAGGACGCCTTGACCACACCTACACCATTAGCCCCACCTCCATCCAATGACCATACCTTGCCTACTCCTCAAGCACAAGCAGAAGGCACAATCATCCCTACCTCCTGCCATCTGGAGGAGCCACACTCTCCTATTTTTTCTCCACCCAGAGAAGAACCAGTCTCTTTACCCATTTCAATCGAGGAAGACCCAGTCACGGTTTTCTCTTGCCCTTTGCCTAAGATTGTTACATCTCACTCACCTTCGTCCACATCCAAACCCAAACCCACATCTAACCTTGCCTCACACAATAGTGGCCCTCGACCCAAACTAACGAAAGCTACTAAACCTCATCGGAGAACTCCTCCTCCACCTTCGTCATTACCTTCAATCTTGGGCCCACATCTGTCCACTTTAATAGGAGTGCTTCCCACTCCCATCCTTCACAGAGGCAAGGCGCCTCTATTACTCTCTCAACCCATCAGACACACATCTCCTTCAAACCCTTGACCTATGCCTCTTTCGCCTCCCAAACCAACGTCACCAACCCTCACTGCAATAAAACATTTTGACCCATTAGCAGGTTCATATGCCTTGCTCTTACGGCAATTGTTGCAGTCCTCTCGTATCGACCTCCCGCCTCTTAGACAATATCAATCTCTCAGACCTAAACCACCTTGGTTCGACCACACTTGCATTTGTGCGTATCATCGCACGCCTGGACACGACACGGAACATTGTTGTGCCCTCAAGGTTGCCATTCGCCAATGTTTGGAGAATGACACCTCTCTTTTCAACCACGTTATCAACAAACCTTCAACACCGCCTCACCCATCACATCTCGGATCAAGACCCTCCTGGTTCGACAACTCTAAATTTTGCCATTATCATCACATTTTGGGACATGACACTGAGCGTTGTTGCACTCTCAAAGCTGTCATTCGTCAACACCGGAAAAAGGATTCCCTTCTCATCAAGGATCCTCTTGACCACCTCTTTGACAAAACATCAACCCCGACTCATGCCTCTCCAACCTCATCACCTAAATCAAGATCCCCACGCCAGACTGTGGTCCCTTTGCCGCTTTTGACCCCCTTATTCGACATTAATACCATCCATCTGACCACTAAACCTCAACCGACCTTGACTAATCTATCCAACATTCTCCCTAAGTGACTGGGGGAATCCAACCTTATCCTAACTTCGATTAAACATTCAACCAAACCTCGACCAAGTCTCGACCAACCATCGACCATGACATCGACCATAACCTTACCAAACCTTCGACCAAACCTTCGACAAACTTTGACCAAACATTTTACCACACTTCAACCAACTCTCGACCAATCAACAATCAAATATCATTCAACCAATCCTTTTTATCTAAAATATTCAACCAGACCTCTCGACCAAACATTCAACCTTTTTCAACCAACCAATGACAATGTCAACCAACTTCACATCCATTAATCAACACCTGACCAATCTCGAAAGAGGCAAATTGGGGCAAGTTTGCTTCTAATTGACTCAGACCTTAACGCACTAGCATGGCCCAGGGACTTATCAGACCTTGAGCCCCCCTTTCTGTCTTGCATCTTCGACCATTTCCACTGTTAGTCGAGTGTTCGATCACTTGACGTTTTACTTGAGCTCGTCCCTTGAGCAACCCCTTGTCATTGTCATTCCTTTTCCTATCAACCCTACTTCCTAACACTTGTCAACCCTTTTTTTTCAAGCAGTAATGCTTTGTCCTAATAAAAGGGAACCCTTAAACCTCTACAGGCTTGTCCATGGCCAAACTTCAGTCAACAATTATGTCAAAAATAATATATCATACCAGGTCATAAAACACTCTAAATGTAGACTGCTCCCTCGAAGGATAGCTACATAATTGCTGTATTACTAGACTGATCCCTTGAAGGACAGCTAGGCCAACTTATCAAACATTTAAAGCAAAGTATAGACTGCTCCCTCGAAGGATGGCTATGACTAATTATTGCTACAGACAACAACCTTTCTTAGAAGCTTCCCGCATTGATCAGCTTCACAACATGACCACCAAAGCAAACAACATCATTATGTGGACTTCCCGCATCGATCAGTTCACCGTCAAAAAAAAAAGAAAAGAAAAGAAAAGATTGACACGCTATCAAGTCATGGACACGCCTATAGTCGTTCTTGGGTCACCTATAAAAGGGGCAAGGTTATTCCTGCTCTTAAACTGGGTTACCCTATCCTCATCCTATCACCCCAACACACTCAAGGGACTTCGAGCTCACTTAATGTCAAGTGATTCGACTATTTCTCTAGCACAACACTGGTCCATGACGTAATGCATGAACGGGGCTTTTGTTCTAATAACCCCTATCCATGCTGTCCTTTTTGGTCTTTTCGCCTTTCACTTATCTTTTACTTTGGTCACATTAAACCAAACCAACTTCAACATTTTCAAACCAACCTCAACATTTTCAACATGACATCAGGCATCGCCTTGTCCTTTTCCCGTAGTTTCCATGGACACCAATACACATGGAAACTATCGACCAGACCCAATTTATGTTAAGCACAAACCAATACTTGCTGAAGCATAAATAGACCCCATTCATTTTTAGCATACATCCATCACGACTATGGAAAATTGCTAGGGATGAAAGACCTTTCGACCAATGTTGCAGAATACACCATTTGGAAAAGGCTGCAACATCTCTTCCCCTCATCATTTCATCATTTCGACAATCAACCAAACTCATCATCGATCATTTTGACCCTCGCAGTCTGAACTACATTGGTCTGAGGCCCTATGACCAGGGCTATGTAGGCAGCACTCAGATACCACATCCTCTGAGGTTAGCTCGACCACCCCCGTTTGTTCGTCTCCCTGATGGACAAACCTTCTTGTCTCCTTTTAACCATGACCTTGACCTTGACCAAGACCAATTCATTGATCCCTTTGACCATTCCTCCCTTTTAGGGAGAACTACATTGGCCTGAGGCCCTTCACACAAGGGCTATGTAGGCAGCACTCAGATCACATGACGTTTTCTGAGGTTAGCTCGGCCACATCCTTTCGTCCATCCATCTCCTTGACCAATGACCATTGGAGATCATGCATATCTCCTTCGACCTTCAACTACTTCCAAACCAATGTTGCCTTGGTTGTTTTTTGCGTGTGTGCTACCTCACGATTGGTTAGCAGAATTGTCCGTAGACCCTAATTTTTGACCCTTCACAAGTATAGGATCGCAAGCCAGTTGATCCCTACTACCTGTGACTTTTTCGTGTCTTTGGGAGCACTTCCTGAGCCTGGGATACCTGGAACACGATGACCATTTGGAGCTTCAGCTTAGATTGAGTGACCTGATCAGCAGATGACTAAATGCTGGGGCCCGGTTACTTCAATTTTGGCACTCCTTGACCCTCGACATGCGACAATTTGACCCGACCCTCTCGTGAAGTGGTCTACGCACAATCACGACTATTGCAGCGTTTTCACTCACTCTCTTCTATTCATTTCTCTATCAAATCGACACTCGACCTTCGGTTCCCTTCTCTCGACTATCACTTTGAGGGGGGAACACCTCATCCTTTTCCTGGGGCAACCAACTCCTGTTTTTGTCTTGCAGTTTGTCAAGAACAACCAACAAGACAAAAGAGGCAAATGTAGACACCACAAATGTGTCTACACCTTGGTTCTCCCCCCTTGTCCACCTCAAACCCCTATCCTAACCCTTGGCCTTAGTCCCCTCCATTCATTTGATTAAAATAACTTAAATATTTTAATTAAGTGGCCCCCTTTCCACGTCACCCTTGCCACCTTGGATCCTCCCTTGAATCCCTCCACCTTCCCCCTAGCATTTATTATGCCAAATATCCTCATTATCTTCCCCCCACGCCCATTTAAGCACCCTCATGACCGTTCTTCCCACAATCCCTCGCTCGGCGGCGTGCAAGAATGCGCAAAGGCTATTTTTAGCCTCTGTCCCCATTCTGCCACCGCCGACGTCGGTGACCCTTCGGCCGACATCAGCGAAACTACCGGCGTCGGTAGCCTTCAAGACCCCTTTCTGCATCCGTTGTAGCCCCTGGACCCTGGAGCTCGCAAACTGAATTCTCTTGGCTCTCTGCGTCTCCCTCTCTGGCATCCCGACTCTTCAATCTTTGCATCAGACCCTTGTATCCGTCCTTCCACTTGACCTCTCTGCCAATCAATCTGACTCTCTCCCTCAGGTACACAGCAAGCTTCTGCAAGTGAACAACAGGGATTCTTCATCAGCAACAAGATCAACACCTTCTTCAGCAGGGCACAGGTAAGAACTCTGTTTGTTTTCTTTATGCTTTCTAGTCATCTGCTTTTAAGCTAGATTCAGTACTTCCTTTCCCCAACCCGGACTGCTAACCAAACCAGGGAGACCCAGATTCCTATCTCTCTGATCGGCCTCCTTTATCTCTCTATCCCTTTTTGACATTTTTCCCATTATCCTAAGACCTCTGCACAGACCTTCAACTAAAACCAAACTTCTCCTAGACCATTTTGTACGTCCACAGACCCGTCCACAGACTAAGCCCGAACCAGACTCTGTCCAGACTCGACTAGAACCTGCCTAAAACCCCATCCAAGCCTATTGCCCCGACCAACGCTGGTCATTACCCCGACCGACGTCGGCAACAGAGACCGATGTCGGTACCTTTGACAACCGACACCGGTAGGACCATCGACGCCAGCGACTGTGACTACGCTGATAGCTTCTTCTAGGTAAGCCTTTGCTTCCTTTTCTCTTTCAGTTTGCTATCATTTCAGTCTATTTTAGCATTCTATCTTTTTATCAGACTTATCTTTATCAAATAGTGGGTTGACCTCCCTTAAGGAAGTTCTCATACTTCTGGGAACAAGCTTTCACTTGGCAACCCACCATCTATCTATCTAACGCCTTTTTGTCCATGTTTTCTTCTTTGCAGGTGTCATTCCTCCACAGCCAAAGAGGAGTGCCCACAACGTCTGGATTATGGTGCGCGATCTTCATCTAGGTACTTCACATGCCTTGTCCATTATCTCTTTAGTTTCTTCACATGCCTTGTCCATTATCTCTTTAGTTTCTTCTCCCTCTTGAATCTAAAAAAGCGAATTAGCGATAGAAACAGTAAGCAACTTGAGACTAAAACCACAAAATATTTCATCATATGATGGAAGACCTTGTGTAAAAAATGTGAACATAATATGGTAGATGATAACCTATTTCATCTGTTTACCAATGTTGTTTTGGAAGAAGCCATTGACTAAGCCAAGTGTCAAGATTTCCTCATGCATCAATTTGAGCCATCCCACCTTTTATGGGTACTCACATATTAATCAAGAATCAGAATCATCATGCTAAAAATGATGGTGTCACTGACTCTTATGATACCATTCATACTATTTAAGCTATTATTCCCAAACAGGCTTCGAAACAAGCTTCCCCACTAACCTCCTAGATTATGATGATGATGAACCTACTGAGATCAATATAAAGATTAAAGCCTTGGATATCTCAACTCATCTCATTTCTCAGCTTCCCCCATCTTTGCAACCCCATTCCCATCAACCACCTAGTGATGACATACCCATTGTCTTAACTATGATTCAACATTCCATTCATCACACCACATCAGATGACAAGGTCATCCCTACCTATGCCATTGATCTTCATACACCTAATTATGACTATGGTTATACCTTAGATGATCCATTCTTAAGAGGTCTTATTCAATCCCAAGATGCTAAAGTTATTCTCTATCATTTCACTTTGCTTTAGTGTTTCAATATTTATTATAGTATTCCATCCTATATCATTCTTAATCTTGGAATTTTTCCTCTTCATAATAGGGTAGAGATGGTGCACACATATCTATTTTTTGAAGAACATCATAGGAGTATGCTTATGGATCATGCTATATCTGGTCTCCATCACTTTGTTAGATGCCAAGACCCCTCTAGATGGCTTATCCTTGAGATGCTTGCAATTGTCCTCCAACCTTCTATGCATCTCACCCCTCCTCAACAAAACCCAACTCAGATCTTATTCCCATTTCCTCTCTAGGTGAGTCTTTACTTATTTTTGATCATATTGCTCTTCACTCAAGCCTTGACTAGTCTCTTCACTAGCCTAACCTTCCTTTGGTGATGGTTTGCTCCCTTTACCATAACATGCTCTTTTATCCACTAAATGGGCTGATCAACTATATTATGATATTCATAAAATTGTTGATCATTGGACTAGAGGTTATTCATTATACCAACCTTCCTTACCTTCCACTTGCACTCCTCCTATGAGTACACCTACCAAATTTACTCATAGGTGTATTTATTGCTTCCATGGCATAGATAATCATTCATACACACATTATCATAAGCTACGTAAATATATTTAAACCTTACATCCCATCACTCCTCAACACATAGATAAGGCTATACCTCCCCCAAAAGTATTACCCAAATATCTTCCCAAATATGGAGAGGTATATTTTATCTCGCACTAATGTGGTATACATCACACTGATTGTTGCTACATCCTTTAGCCATCTCAAGGATCACCTCATAACCATTATTTCACCTACTACCCTTCCTCCCATAGGTCTCTCTCTCAAGAAGGTTCCCCTTTATTTCCCCATGGCTCAACCACCTATGGTCCCTTCTCCACCTACCATTTTCCCACCCATGATTCCCTCACTCATGGATCTTCCTTCACCTATGGCCCATTCTCTACCAGTGACCACTTCATATACCATAGAGTCCACTCCCACTCCTTATCCTGAGCATCCCCTACATGATATCCCTCAGTAGCATGATCCTTTAGGCATTCCTATATTTTCTATCGAGGAGATTCGATGCAAAGTATTTTCCTCAATTTTTCCTAAAGATCGATGAGACTTTGGCTATAATTCACATCCAAATTCATATAGACTTATTAGATGTTATGAATATTATGTGTAGATAATTATATCAATACTTATGAACACAAGTATGGTGTTATTTCATTTCTTTATTCATTTGGATTGGATGTGTGCTCCAACTTTACTTTTATATATTCTATATCATTTGACATCGTGTCAAATTCTTATCATCTTACATGGTGAATTTTGTTTTGCATTAGATGTTGCTTATGATGTCATTATTATTTTTATATTTTCTTATGGATTCTTTTTCATAACTACATACTACTTCTTCATGAGTTTCTTTCTATGGTTCCCTTGTTATTTTTTATGATTGTTTGTTATCTCATCTCTATAAACATGGATAATTGTTATTATGACTTGGTTATACACACGTTGCTCCTTTAGTCATTCCTCATTTACCATGTGATTAGTTAGCAAACAATTTATCTAGTTCTAATCTCATTTTACTAGTTCACCTTGGATCTCCTCTTATTCCCTTTTATTAACCTTCACAAACTGAGCATACACATGGTTGAGACTTGAGATAACATGTTGGTTCATAGTTAAGCCTAAGTGTTCTAGTCAATCATATCTTTGGATACTTAGCTTCCTTTAGCCTAAGCCTATATCTCATTTATGTGTATCACTTTATCTCTCATGATTGGTCATTCTAAATATGTATGAAGGAAGAATCTTAAAATCTATAAACATTCAAAAGCTAAATCATTTAACAAAAGGTAATGATCTAAAAGGAAATATTCAAAATTTTTGAAAGTCAAATCATACTAAAAGATGTGATTATAAGCACATATCTTTTTTTTAATCAAAGCTAAAACTCCATAGTTGGCCTCATGATAGATTTGAGGTCCATTGGGGTGCAATAGGCTAGTATATTAGAAAAGGAGAATCAAAAAATATTTTAGTGCTACCTACTTTCTCACACAAGTACTCAATCTTTGTAGTAGACTGATGGCTCTGTAAGGGGTCCTAAGGAACGAGGAACACATCATGGGAAATTAGGTCCATTTTAATTTTTCCTGGTCATAAAAAACCAACATGAGTTGATCTTAGTACCACATTTATTTGCTTACATAGATTTGTGCCTACAGTGAACATGTATCCTTTGTATATTGATGGTCACTAGTCACTTAGTGTCTTATCATGTCCTTGATATGCCTCATGTCTCATAAGGTATTTTCATAATGTACCTACATTATGAATCTTACATTCCCTTTTTCATTCCCTAAAAACCTAATATTTCCCCTTAAGACATATTATTTTGTTCACTGATCACTCCCCCCAGGGATTCCATTTGTGAGTTGCAATGTAAGACCTTAGAAACGACTAGGCCTTCCTCACAAATTACAAAAATTTCACATTACCATTCCAAACATCCCCTTTTACCATATTTTCACATTGTTTCTACCTCATTGGTAATCCCTTTGTGAGTTTTAGTGTAAGACCATGGATAGGACCTGACCTTCCTCACAAAATTTTCCAATACCCAAGTCACAATGAAATTACATGTGTCAAATATGAGATAAGATATAATTGATTATGAGTTATACATCATCAACATACTTCTAAACTTGATTTTTTATGTTTTATGCTTACTTCATTAATATTTCATCTTTTATATTCTTATTTTATGATTGCATGTAAGAATCCAGCCATTTTTCTTAAGTTTCTCATACTTCCCAACTTAAATTAGTGTGATTAATTTAAGACCATTTTTTTCAATTATATTTCTCTTTTATACTCCCCAATGTGATTTAGTATGATTGATTGACTTAATTGATTTTTTATACCATTATTCTTTCACGTACTTTCCATTTTATTACATTATTTTGATACTTCCCAACATGATTTAGTGTGATTTTACTTGTTTTAATTTGATGCCAATATTTTTCATGATCTAAAAACATTTTGTCCTCTTATTTACCACTTTTTGGTTTATTATAATTAGTCATATTTTGTTATTACACATTTCCCATTGTGATATAGTGTGTAGTGCATTTGTTTTTGATTAAATATACTTTTCCAAGTCTTTTTTGCCTATTTATTTTTAACCATGCATGTGTACTACATAATGCTAAAGAAAAGCACTCCACATATATTTCCTATACCATATACAACAAAAGTCAAATACTTGTGTCAGACATAAATATATCCAAGCATCAATAACCATAACTAAACTGTAACTCATGAGATCAACATCCAACTATCAAAACAAATATCTCTATATATCATGTGTTTTATACAAATAATACAAAAATACATCACTTCATCTCTATGACTAGGCCCCATCATGTTTATCTCATGGCATAGCCACGCTACCCATAGATGCCCCAAACTATCCCCTCTACATGGTGTATTATAATTAGAATGTCTATGATCTAAACCTTACTATCTGTCTCTGTAGGTTGGCCACCTGGGCTTGTACCTATCCTAGTTGGATATTGGTAGCCATGTGTAGCTCTCTCTTGAGCCAAGGCCTACCAAGTTTATGCCTCTCCTACTCCCACTCCCATTGGTAGCTACAATCCATCCCCACATGCCTATAATTATCTCATGGCCTCCCCCACTAATCTAAACTAGCTTGCCTATGCTAGGGTAGATGGTACCACAAGATCATCCAACATGGTGGGGTTGTACAACATCAATACCCCATCCAAAATGTCATGGTGTGCTACCATAACTAAGGATCCCCATCTAATTTACTTAGTGTTAGGATATATAAAATTCAAACTAGATAGATATTAGATGACATATACATCTCAAAATCTATCTCTCTACCATCATTTATACAAACAAGTATTATATCTCAAAAACTCAAAAATTACAAAATTTATTACCTATCCTGGTGTCACTTACCACTATTTGCTCATCCACCAAGCATGATCTCTCCATCATCCTATCCCCTGAATACCTCATCCATGAAATAACTCCATATCAAATAAAAACCTAAAATCACCACCCATGCACATCTTGGGCCTCTCCTCAATGGTGCCTCTATCGACCAGCTCTACCTTGGACCACCTATCAGGGCATCCTATATAATGATTATTTGTGTTTGATCCTACCATTAAAATCTCTATCAAATAGTATGACTGAGGTGGTTGTTGTTGCTCCTACTATGGTGCTTATTATGATACCTACTATACCCTTGTATCTATATCTATGCTCTCTCCTCTTCTGATCATTCATTATCATGCTTGACCAATCCATGGTCTCACATGTCATGATCTGATCTTAAGTCTCTTGACTATTTCTCCTTCTCATCCTCTCCCCCTCAGATTTCTCCCATGACATGCCCAAAATGTAAGAACCACTAAAGGAGATATTAAGTATGGGAGTCTAAACTATATTGACAAGTGTGCCATTGGATATAACTCTACCCACTAGGTATAGTGACCCATGATCTGCACTCAAACTAGCCCTAGTGCCATAATCACCCAACTTAGATAAACAATAGCAATATGTGTAAAGGGCTTCCACATAATCTCTCCTTGTGTGATTATTTATAGCATTGGCACATGGGGCATAACCCACACTACTTGGCCATATTTCTCCATCTCACAACTTGAGGTAACCTATCATCAACCACATGGGGCAAACCAACTAGAAGATACATCTAAAACCTCTCATATGTCTAAGTGATCAACAATACCACTGGTCCCATGGTCTTATGCCTTTGGACAACATCCCATACATATCATGCATGAACTGGACCCATATGATAGATCCAAATCATAAAGCACCCCCTAAACCAAAATGGACTAACATAAGGCTATTGCATACGATAGTGCCTTATCATCTGTCTTGGGACACAACACTCATGCTATCACAAGTCCTATCATATCCTTTTAGATATTCATAATCTATGTGATATAAACATCAAACAAACTCACCCTCAGCCCAGGGTAGATCCTATTTGAGGACATCACCCATTAGACTAGTATCTCTCCTCTAGATCATCCAATGTCCCTATGATCACCTGTGTACCCCTATAGGTAGTCCACACAATTTATGGATGTCATCTAATGTGATACCTACCTCTATGATATCCCCATCCACCACTCATCAAAAAGTGTTGGTCAACCATTCCCATGCTCTAAGGAACATGACAACGGGATTTATACTTAGTGATATGAGTCTCATATTTATGATGCCTCCTAGGCCCAAAGCAACCAAACTAGCTCTATCCACATCTGTCATGTACTCTAGCAAATTGGGTAACCATAAGGCATTAACCAATCACCAAAATATCTGACATATATGAGAAATAACAAACAATAAAGGATGTATTAGACCTTCAGGTCATTTTATAATCAAAATACATTCTTACAAAATTCACAAAAATAACTTAGTTTGATCTATTTTATTAATTTTATACCAAATTGACCTATTTCAAACTACATCAACCTTTTTAGTACTAAGTCAGTCATTATGAGGCTTAATAGTGCTATATTGGCCCCTTCCAGCCTTTTCAATACTAAGTCAGCCATTACGAGGCTTAATAATACTATGCCATCCTTTTCCAACCCTAACCAACTAAATCAACCACTTACTACTAAGTTATGCCATTAATTTTCTCCCTTAACCAACCAAGTCAACCACTTACTACTAAGTCAGCCCATTAGTTTTCTCCCTTAACTAACTAAGTCAACCACTTACTACTAAGTCAGCCCTCTTAATTTTTCCCATAACTAAGTTGACCACTTACTTCTAAGTCGACCCTCTTAATCTTTCCCATAACTAACTAAGTCAAACACTTACGACTAAGTTGACCCACTAGTTTTTCTTTTCTCATGTAGACTAAGTCAACCTAGTCGACCTTGTTCTTTAATTGCAATGACTTTTTGACTATCATAAATGCCTTGGGCATTTATTGCTCTAACTCCTTGCCCAATACCCTGTTTGAGCCTAGTATCTCTAAAAATTTATTATGGTTCATTCTGGTATCTAGATTTTGCTTAATTATCAAATTTTTATGACTCACTCAATTTTAAATAAAATTACTCAAAAATTTGAAATTTTTAGTGGCTTACCTATATTGTACTTGATATGGATGTTATGCATCCTCCCCATCTCATTTGTCATCTCTGCACTGTCCTGGCTCTCTAGGCTCTCATTAGATCTCTCAGAGCTCTATTTTTATCAAAATAGTAAATAATACCAAATGACTTCTTTTTTACCTTATTTATATTTATTATTCAAAATTATTTACCCTTCAAATATTTACTATCATATTCTTTGTTTTGATCATATCTGTGTCTCTACTAACTCTTTTTCCAAACTATAAAAAATTATGGAATCCTAACATCGTAGAGAACCTTTTCCACTATTATATGTACATGTTGCAACATTTTTTATTTTTCACTCTTTTTTTTGCTAATCTTTACAAGTTCACCTAATGTTCCTCACATTAGACACCTTCACATATCTCACATATCCTTCTTTATCTACAGTACTAAGGTAAGTAAAGGTATGCATTTTTTTATTTCTATCCTTTCATTTATCTTATTTGTTCTTTACTACACTTTATTCAGCTTCAACATTATGTGTTACTATGTTCTTTTCCCGAAGCACCATCGTATGTTGTACCTATGTGACATGTGCTGATCTTCAATTGGGGTATAGGTATACACATAATATTTTCAAATTTTTATCATTTATTGATGATGTTTATCTTATAAGAACCTGCCAAGTCTCAATATCTCTAGGTTCATACCCTAAGGGGTGCATTAGGAAAGGGGCATAGACCATTAGTGCTTCACAAGATTGTTGTCCCTTTTTCCACTTGATATCTACACACTTATCTCCTAAAAACCATTCCCATAAGATTTGCCTCCTATTTTTTTACCTTCTTTTAGTCATTTTACATCTTCATTAATCCTTTCCCTAACCTAAACCCATTTTTTGCAGTTCACATGACTATGTTAGCCACATCGACCTTGCATTATTATTTATAAAAGGTTACTAAGAACTAAGTTGACCATGGCTGACATAGTTTATTAGCTAGTTAGTTTTTTTTATCAATTTCAATACTAGGTTGATTGGGTTGACCTTGTCAGCTAAAAATTTTAGAAGGGTTTAGGGTTAGATTCACTTATATAGTCACATTCATTTTTCCATTTCTAAGAGAAGATAAGAAGTAAGATATATTTTGCATCTGCTTATCCACCATTCTACTTGAAGATCAAGCTTATGGTTTCATACTTGCTTTGGAGATATAAATTTTGTCTTGTGGAGAAGTATTTTAGATGCATTTATAGGTTGTGTAGCCTAGAGCTGATTTATCCTTCTTATCCTTACATACCACAAAAACCTCTTGTGAATCACCTTGGCTAAGGGAGAGATTGAGTCTCGATAGGTTCATCTTCAAAGGTAAGTATTCTTAATTTTGTTCCTCCTTTATAAGAGTAGATAGATATGCATTTGTATTTCTCTTCCATGCACTAGGATTCCATATACATTGACATGAGTATATGTCTTCTATGCATGTTTTCTTTTCATGTTTATTACCCCCACTTTGTGTCGCAAGCTTTGGTGAGCACTAAATTAAATTTTGCTTTTAATTTTTATTAGTTTAGTGAATATGAAAACATAGGACCTAGTTAGGGTTATTGCATAATTTTACTTGACTGAAAGATTTAAAACCATCACTAGTGATATTATTATGGTAAGAGATCCCTTGGTTAGGTCTATCAGATCCATATTGGTCATGACCCTGATTATCTAATATATCTGCAATCACAAGTGTAAGTAGGATCTATCTTCTCCAAGCTAGGATTGGTTTGTAGAATCTATTGCATTTCCCATAGCATACACATGACAACAATTTTGGTATTACAAAATGATGCATAAGTAATAGAATATTTAGAGGGAATTGAAAATAATCAAGGGTATACATGAACAATAGCCTATACTTCCTTTTTTTTTCTAATTTTTGAACATGATGATGTTTTTTAGAAGACCAACACCTTGCTACTTCTATAAGAGATAACAACCCCAATTAGGAAGGTGTTTCCATGTATGCATCAATAAAGAATGAAAATATAAGTGAATTGGTTTGACTCCTAGACACACAACATATAATCATTTTGTCAACATTCAATGAAAAAAATGATTGGTTGCACAAAATGAGTGGGATTTTTTATAACATGTGACAAACTATCTATGCACTAATTGCATGATTAACATTTCTATCAGTTAGAAGTTTACTAAAGGCATTTGAAGATGGCTCATTTATTTTTTTTTTTGAAATAATTGATAACATGTGGTGGGACCTTTTTGACCAATTTTATGATTTTGATGAATACTTAACAATATATTTCAAGATACTTTCACTTGAGAGAACATGTTGGAAATTGACATTTGTTCTCCAAATGGAAATCATTTCTTGGTTGTGGGTATTCAATATATTATCATTACGAGAAGGAATGGATTTTTTTATTCCATTATTTTCAATGACTATGGAATGTTTCTTATGTAACTCCAAAGGGACTTTGTATTGACATTAAAGAGTTGTTCATTTTTATCAAGCATGTTTATTTAGTGTACTTAACATGTTTCTTTAGGTAATAATGAGATACTTCTAGGCATGAGTAGATCCCAATTCTCAAGTTTTGGTTTGACATTTATAATATTTAATAATGTGATTCCAGTGTCAAAACTTCACAAAATAATTGAACCATATGATTTTATTGCATATATTAGTATGTCCCTAACTAGAGTTAGTTGGCCTAAGTTGCCAATGAGAATTATTGATCTCCCTCTAAATGGGATAGATATATGCATGAGGAAATACACCAAAAATGTGTGTCATTATGGGATAATAATTTTAGGATTTTATTTCAATTCCAAAATCACACATCCAACTTATGAAGCACAATTGGAGTGAACACACAAATGCAATAACGAGATTTACAATAACATCTATAAATGATCCTTTCAGATTAATAGTGATTCATCATCAAGTTTAGTCTTAAACTATTATACTTTAATGCATTCCAAGTTAAGGTTCCCCTATAAAGACATCAGGGGTAAAACCCTAATTTGAGCAACATTTCAAGTGATAATTTGGGTGATGGTTCTACCCCAATCGGTGGCAAAACTTTTGGGAGCCATAACTTTTGCACTATAGCTCCGTTTGACTCCTCATTTGAACCATTAGAAAGCTAAGAATGAGGGGAAAACTATGAGATGTCATGGAGATTTGATAGGTGGGTTTTGACCCTCAAAAACCAAATGAAAGTGCCCTAAATTTTAATTTTAATAGTGTAGTCTAAAAATAGTAAGTTTCTAAAAATAGTATTCCTTAAATTCTATATTGTTCTGAATCATGGAAGTCAAACCACTTAATCTCCCTCGAGATTGGTGACCTTACACATCCTCATTCTACCTTCAAAATGTGTATAAATGAAGATTTAACCTAAAAAGGAAAGGAGACATCTCTTCTCAGAGATAGGCATATATTTGGATTTGTAAATTTGATCAATAAAACATCTCTTCTCAAAGATAACATTATTACAATTGTGCTATTTTTGTATCTTGAATTATATTCATCCAAAGCTTCTGATTTTTGGATAAAATCCACATAATCCTATTATGAAACACAATTTATAATGTATAAAGGATTTATCAATTAAATAAATTTCTCATTCACCATGTATGAATGTTATATGAGTACACATTATGACATGAAAGGATCAATATGGATTCATCATCAATTTCAATCTTAGGCTCTTATAACTCAACACTACTTAAGTATAAATCAACTATAAATTTGGCCTGCATGGATGGGAATAAAAGTTGTTCGAGGGCACATTACAACATGAAATTTAAAATGTATAAATTATTTTATTAATTAAATAAATCTATTAATGCACTCAAAAGGGACAAATGCTTTTATTAATTAGACATTTTAGTCTACGCACCCCTTTAATTATGCACCTCAAAACAAGTACATAACACAATGACATGTGGCTTATGTAGTGTCTTGAGTTTTTGACCTTTGTGCTTCAACCATGATGGAACTCCTCCATGTGGTGGAATGCAGTTACATGTATTGCACTCTGAGTTATGTCAAGGAGATAGCCCGCATGATTTACATGTAGACTACAATCAAGGTTAGATCCTTTTAGTTTTTGGTGGCAAAAGATAAATGAGTAAAATTACATAAAATTTATGGAATTATATACATATTATTTATTAGGAAATTTGGAATCTCAATTCCTAAATTACTTTTTACATATGAATACTTATACTTCCAAATAAAATTATATGAATTATGTTGGATTTTATATAGATTATATTGAATTTTATATGAATGTAGAACATAAATGTAAATTTCATATTAATATCAAATTATATGTCAATCAAATATCTATTTAAATAGACGTTTGTTATTCTTTACTATAAATAAAAACATGTTTTTTAATAGTTTTGGGACCAGATCACAACTTAGAAATAATTATAAATGCATAGCTTATCTATGAATTTATCATTTTTTCCACAGCTAAGAATTGTGACCCTCAACATGTCACAATCAGCTTCCCTAAAATAATGGATTTCACTTTTGGTGGTTGTTTTATTTCTTAGGGATTTAATACTAACATGTTGGATTATAAAATCCAACTTTAGATCTATATTTTATATCTTATTTGTATTTTAGTGGCCACATGGATTAATAATGTGAAATGCATATCATTTCCTATGTAAGTTTATCCTTTCAAAGATATGAACCTTAATCAATTTTAATTTTATAATGACCAATTAGACTAACCCATTGGTCACCTTCTATTTTCTTACATCAACACTGTCACAAAGTGGATCATAACTTTTCAAAGGTTTGAAAGTGAAGTTTGTGGATCCATTGGATTATGAAATTCAATTTAGATTTTCATGGGTTTGGTTTTATCTTACTTATTTCTTTATAATCCATAGTGGCCATTTTTACGTACGTTAAATAAATAAATTTCATAATTTTGAAAAACACATTAATAAACATACAGACTACTCCAATAAAATTTGTAACATAAAATATAAGACACTCAACAAATTTTTATTAGCCAAAATGCAATGAATGTCACTTTTGGTTCATGGATTAGCTTTTTAATAAAGAGGCCTTCGTAGATTCATTAGGTTAGAAAATTCACTTTAGATTGTGGCTAAGTCTATGCAATATAATTGGTCTCAAGTAATAAGAATAAAACATGAACCTTAGACTTAGGTATGTATGAAAGGGGTCATGATTAACTCTACTATTTTGTTAATATTATTTTGATTAAATAAAATGAAACTTTTTCTTTTAAAGGACACATGATGATCACCTAAAATCCATAGAGTCACATACTCATGAAACAAATTTTAATCTTTGAAATAGAGCAAGGCCTGGACATGGATCAATTATGATATAAATTCAAATCTATGCTATGGATAGATTTACTTAAGTAATGGATATAATCTGATATAAAATCAAAGCGGCCCTAAACTTAGGCAAACATATTAAAGAGGTTGTGGTTGAAATATAAAAAGTGAATCTTTTTTACTTACCTTATGTGAATGTGGTCACCGAAAAACTCAATATTTTCAAATAAAATTGCACGACCAATTTAAATTAAATTAAATACTTGGCTGAGATAAGAGTCGCACATCCATTCAAGATTAAAAAATGGTCCATGTTTCCCATAAATAAATTAGAGTGTGTTGGTCACAACACCAAGGAAGAATTTTTTTTTGGTGATCTCTCATGCTAATAATAGTAATTTGAAAGATGTTTGATAATCACAATAAAGACATACTAAACATTAAACAACTAAAAAGGTGTACTTTTCTAGATTAGATGAAAATAATTGAATGATTTAAATTTTGAGTTTTAATATATGACAAAATATAGTAAGCTTGCAGCAATGATACATGTCAAAAAAATGGCAGATGGAGGAAAAGAAGCATAAAAAATTCCTCTATGTTAAGGCTTATATGAAATCTCAATTTTATAAGCTCAAATATTAAAACATAACTTGAAAGTTGAATATAATGAAAGAATATGTCTCACTACAAATGGATAAATTAGTAAGTCTAATGTTCTACAATGAAAAATAATATTTTGTTAACTAATGTTAAATATACAGATTTTATAACATGAACTTCATGCACACCTAAGCTTTATTAATGGGTGTTTTTAAATTAACAAAAAATGGGTGGATTACTTCAGGTCTAAAATGCAAAATTAGTTATACAAAATTCAAGGTAGTGTACTTTTTCTAAAAGGAAAATAAATATTACTAAAACAAGTGGTTTTTGTATGCAAACAAAATAAGACAGATCTAAAACTTATCCTACTCAATAATATCCAAGCTCTAAGAAGGTAATCAACTAAAAATCTGCTAGCAATACTTAGTTATATCAGGGTCATGACCAATTATGGATCTGCTAAATCTAACTAAGGGATATCTTACTACATAATACCAAATGATAGGTTTACAAGGCCTCTAGTCAAATGACATTATGCAATAACCTTAGCTAGGTATTAAAATGTAATGAAAGGAAATTAACTAATATAGTAAATGAACATACAAGCTAATCTAGATCTCACCAAAGGTTATGGCACAAAGTGGGGAAGATAATAAAAATATAACAAGCAAAGATAATTCTATTCAAGATAATATATAAGTAATCTAAGCAAGGAGAGATATAGTTCAATCCATTAGTTATATAACATCTACCTATCAAAATGAATACTTACCTTGTCAGAGTAAATCCATCATGCCTTAATTTATCCCTTCTCTAATGATGCTTTGTAAGAGGTTTTTTGGGTTTGTAAGGATCTCAAGTATGGATCAGCTCTAGGTTACAATACTTCTCTTATGCATCCAAGACCTCCACAAGAAAAATGCTACTACTCCAAGACAAAATCCTAAGTAATGAAATCTTCAAATTATAGTATAAGAAGATTTGCGAGTGGTAATGATGTATAAATGAATGAAACTATATTAATAAATGAAATGAAGGGGGTATTTTATATCCGAAGATTGACGCTAAACCCTTCTAGTAATTTAGCTAACAAGGTCAGTCGGGTCAACCTTGTTTGGCAGGAAAAAGAGCGATTAGGCCTCAAACTAGGTCAGTTGAGCTCACATAGTTTTATAATGTGTAATCAATCCCTAATAGGGTCCACCAGGTTGAAATAGTAGGAAATGAATAAAAAGGTGTGTATGCTTAGTTAAGGACTATTTTTGGAAGATGAATTGTTTAGAGAAGTGTAAAAGTGGGTTTTAACTACTTAGGGAGTTGGATAAAACTAACTTGTAATGGTTTTAGGTAATGATATAGGGACCAAAAATATTGTGAAGCACCAAGATCTACCCATCGCTTTTTTGGTGCACCCTTTAAAGTATGCTCCAGTAAATGATAAAGTTTGAAAATATTGTGTGTATACATATGCCACACTTAAATCTCATCACATGTCATACAATTGTTACATGGAATGGGGCTTTGAGAAAGAACATAAAAATACACTAACTAAGATAAATAAAAATTAAATAATAAAATTAATGTTGAAATGAAATGAAATTAACCAAAAGTACCATATACAAACCTTGACTTACCTTTCTATTGAATGATTGCATGTAAATATCCTAGTCCTGATCATGGAGGGTGCAACAGTTGCATTTGAGAAACCCTAGGGATACAAGATTAAAAATACATGAAAATCATGCGTATGTAGGATGGGAAAAGTAGCAATGAATAACTCTCAAAACTAATTAAATTACTTATAAAATTGGCAAGCTAGGATCATTAAGGCTAAGTTAGTACCAAAAGATCAAGCATGTAAATGATAGAATGATGAAAAATGAATGTAGAACACACTAAATCACATTGGGAAGCATGTAAAACATTATTGGAAATAAGGAATGTAGAACATAATAAATCATGTTGGGAGTCATGTAAAACATAAATGAAAAAATAAATGTAGAATACATTGAATCAAGTTGGGAAATATGCAAAACATTGTAAGTAAATGAAATATCAATTCAATAAAATTCTAACAAAGATATGTAAGTGAAAGGTAACCTCATGTAAGATAAGCATGGAAAATGAAGACACAAAGATAACATAAATAACTAAAAATGAGAATGTAAATCAAAATTTAAGATAATCATGTTAAGTCATATATAAATAAAAACATGTAAGCATGCCAAACGTCCTATATAAGATAAATGAAGTCAAAAAAATAAAAAAAGAACATGATTGATAAATGAATAGTCAAAAGCTCTAAAGGATGACAAATCAAACTTAGTATCTATTCTAAGATACAATGTAAGAAAGCACAACCACCTAGTGACATGAATAATATGATAATGAGATGGTGTGGTAAGTATACAATGAGATGGTATGGTAAGTATACAATGAATGGATGTTTGTGATGAAAACCTGATCCTATCCAAGGTATTATAATGCAACTCACAAGCTATAAATTAATAGGTTTAAGTATGTATATGTGATCATTTAAAATTAATATCCAATAAGGGGATAAAGAGAATAAAATGATGTAAATAAGGAATGTGAGGCACCACCACATGGGTGATGTGAACATCCTTAGCAAGAATGAGACACACTAGACAAGTGAGAAAGGCTAATAAATATTTATGTCAATGACTTAAGATATTCTAAATAATTAACACAAATCTTGGGATAACAAATGAAGTACATAGATCATCACATGAAGGCTATATGCATGAAAAGTAAAATGGACCTACTTTTTGACATGTTCCTTATTCCTTAGGACCCCTTACAGATATATTAGTCTACTAAAAAAATTGGGTACTGGTGTGAAAAATTAGGTGGCACTATAAGTATATGATATAATGATACCTCCTACCCTAGTATAATGGTCTACCACACCACCTCGGCTCTATCATGAGGGTAACTATGGAGTTTGAGCTTAGACTAGATTAGGAGATGTACCAAATATAGATCACATCTTTTGATGTGATTTGAATTTTAAGATTATTTTTACCTTTTGATCATTGCATTTTGTTTCTTTTATTATTTTGATTTTAACTCTTTTGTATTTTTATATTCCTCCATACAGATTTAGAGAATTAATCATGAGTGAAATAGGTGATGGACACAAGGGAGCTTATACTTAGTCATTAGAGAAAAGGACCTAAAGACCATGGTGTCTAAAGAATCATAGACTTACCCACGGATAAGTGTTTTATCTCAAAACTAACCTATATGTGCCTCAAATAAAAATATATAAGGGAAAAATGGGGATCATGAGAGATCTATCCATGTAATAAGTGATACAATGATGAATATGCTTGTAGCTGATCACAAGGAGGTAAAATAGTGATATAAAAGGGATGAGGTTATGATTATGATAGTCATGTCACTAGGGAAGCCATACTAACCTACAAGGGATCTAACACAAGCATAAATTAAAGTATTGGTCATCCCAAAATTAGGTGAAGTTAAATAGTCATTCCAAAAGAGGGGGAAAGTAAATGGTCATCCCAAAAGAGGGGGAGAGTAAATAATCATCCTAAAAGAGGGGGAGAGTAAATGATCATCCTAAAAGAGGGGAAAGTAAATAAGGACCAAAAAATCATAAATATACTAAGGGAAGTAATGACATAAATAATTAAAGTGATACCTAATAACCATAAACGAAATAAAGGCCAAATGTAATGTGAAATAAAATCAAAGACCTTAAAGGAAATAATGGTATAACCAAAGTGAAAGAAAACCAAACAACACAATTAAAAAAATGGTGTAATTAAAATGAAACTAAATGAAAATGAGATGCACAAAAATAAAGAAACTTGAGACAAAAGTAATGAAAAATATATATTCTAACATCTATATCAAGATGAGTATGTGAAATACAAGCCTATGTGTCTCAGAAGGTTTCTTGAAGTTGAATTTGTTTGTTATTATGAAATATAGAAGAAGAGGGGGCATCGTAATATTACCCAAGGGGTAATATGATGTAGGTATGGGAATTTAAATATGCCCTAAAGTTTGAAATGATATGTGTATAGGCATCGCAAGATGCCCCAACATATGTTTTAAAGTGAGGTAAATTTGAATAATTAGAATGAATTGAATTAGGTTGATAGGTGTAGTTGGAGATAGGAAAATGTATTGATATGCTATGTTTTGAGGATGTTTAAATTGACATAGGACATGTAGGATAGGTATGAATAGGTCTATAAGGTAAAGGAGGACCATTTATGATGTGTTTTAGAGTAGGAAATTGAACTAGGTGATCTTTGGGTTTGTGTGACCTAAGAGGTTGAGGTTTGAACGATGCAACCACCCATTTTAAATTGTTCATGTCATCTATCTTTTCCCTATTAGTATATTAACAAGGATCAAATATGGTTTGGATAACATTAGTGGATGTTGTGGAGGTATGGTTAATTATTATTGATCATTAACTAAGTGATGTTGATGTGATTATGATGTTAGCTTGTGAGGCTTGCATAAAGTCTTAATAACATTATTGTGCACTATTATCAAGATTGAAATGTGGACCAAACAAGAAGGTAAAGAGGAATTAGTGAAGATCATGACAAGTCTCATGAGAGTTACTTATCTTAGAATGCCACCAATAAATTATCAAGATGGTACCATTTTAGATGAGGTTTGGAAGGATCAAAGCTCATGGGTTTAGAGGGTGGCAATTTATTCTCAAGTTATTATAAACTTAAGGGAGGGTGGTTTGGGTTAAAAGTGGTTGAATTAGATGCTCCATTTTTATGTTGGGGAGGCTTAGATGAATCAATGTTATGAGAAAATTATTGGAAAGGTTCCTTAGTAGTTGCTTGAGGAGATTCAAATTGACTCATAAGAAAGTCTTTCCTTTTTTCTTGGTTTAAGGATTCTTCTAGAGTTTTAGGGGAAAACATGTGAACTTTGTATTGAAGAGGATATTTAAGAGCAATAAAAAATTGTTTTAAAATAGTATCATCATTCATGTTATGGTCCACTTTGTAAGCTAGATACTTCCATAATTTGATGAAAGTGTGAGCATATTTATTAGGAAGTTACTTAATATTGATGAAATAGCTAAGATAATTTTTAGGAAGGTCATTGTGTTAGAATTAATGCATGAGAGCATTGAATAAATCATCTATTTGTGTAATGGAATGTCTAAGAAGTTGATTGTATCATTCAAGTCCATCACTAATAAATTTTTTGGATAGGAGCTTGGTAATAGCAACGGTGTTAGTTTAGACCCATTCTTTATAGATATTTTCAAAGATTTTGAGAAAGATAGAAGGATCTTTAGTTCTATAATATGTAATAGTTGGTGAAATGTTTCCAAAATCTATGATTAAAATGAATGGATCTAAAGTTTCATTTTAAAGATGTTGAAGCATTTTGTTATGCATGAGAGGTTGAGGGATGAGATGTCCATTAACATTTATACAAGGAGGAGGGATTTTTTTTTGATTCGGTTGAGTCATGATGATTCAAGGTGGTTGACTAAACAATTGTAATTTATTGGATTGAATTTGCATAATTTGGAAATTGTTATTTGTTTACATAACATTTATTTGTTGAATCATTTGAATAATAATTTGAGTTATATCAATGGGAGTATGAATTTTTATTTTGACCACCTATTGAACTAAGTTGGCCAGGACCTATAGATTTGACCATGATGATCTAGTTGATTTCTAAAAATAAAAATAGTAATATGAGAATATACTAGGTCAACCATGTCTTATGGAGTTGGTTAGGTCGATCTGGTTAAATTATGGGAAGAAATATAATAGTATGAAAAAGGGTCAGAACATACTAGATTGACCAACTTGCTCTAGTTAAATTATATAAAAATAACAAGGAAAACAAAAGAAACTAGATTAACCAACTTGATCTAGTTGATTCTATAATACAATTTCAATAAAACTGAAAAACTAGATTAAAAATTTGAAGTATTGATTCAGTTTACTAAAAAAAAGTGACAAATTGAGATAATTGACAAAATTGAATTACTAAGTGGGTAAAAGTGAACCTGTAAAATTAAACAAGATCGACCAAGTCGATTTAGTTGTATAAATGAGAGTGCTGAAGTTCTATTGATTGGGTTGTCCAGACAAGATTTGGTCATGCAAAGGCAAAAATATCAAAACGTAGTGGTTAAACAAAATTAACTAGGTCGATGTAGTTTTTAAAAATCTAAAAATTGAAAAATAATACAATAATAAAAGTTTGATTAGCTTGATCTTATTTGCTGAAAAATAAAAATTAAAAATTTGATAAAATAAATTAGATTAACCAGATTGATCTAATTAATTATAAGTGAAATTTAAAAAAATAATAAAATAAGACTAGATCAACCAATTCGATCTAGTTTGTTGAAATAAAAACCTAAAAATAGAGGTTAAAATGGGATAAAGATCTAGTTTATTGTGGATTTTAAATCTATAGATAGAGGTTAAGACTAGATCGACTAGCTTAATCTAGTTAGCTGAAAAAGAAACCTGTATTGATAAAAAGAAACTTGATCAACCAACTCGATCTAGTTGACTATGAATGTAAAATTAAAAAATGTAAGGGTTAGATTCACATTAGGTTCACTAGAATATATGTAAGTGAAATAAGATAAATCTACAACCTATCTTACTTAGTAATATCCAAGTTCAGAGAAGGTAATCAACTGACAATTTGCTAGCAATACTTAGTTATATTAGGGTCGTGACCAATTATGGATCCACTAAACCTAACTAAGTGATATCTTACTACATAATACCAAAGGAGAGGTTTACAATTCCTTTATTCAAATGACATTATGCAATAACCCTAACTAGGTCTTATAATGTAATGAAAGGAAATTGGCTAATCTACTAAATGAACATACAAGCTAATCTAGTAAATAAACATACAAACTAATCTAATGCTCACCAAAGTTCATGGCATAAAGGGGTGAAGATATAAACATATAAAAAGCAAATATAATTATATTCAAGATAATATAGAAGTAATTTAAGAAAGGATAAATACAATTCAATCCATTAGTAATGCAACATCTACCTATCAAAATAAAGAGCTAGGAATACTTACCTTATTATATTGAACTGTTATACCTCAATATCTTCCTTGGCCAGTGGTGATTTGGCAGAGGTTGTTTTGGTTTTTAAGGATCACAATTATAGATCAACTATAGGCTACAATACTTTTCCTATGCATCAAAAATCTCCATAAGATAAATGCTACTACTCCAAGGCAAAACCCTAAGCAATGAAATCTTCAAAAGATAGTATAAGCATATTTATGAGTTGTAATGATGTGTAAATGAATGATCCTCTCTTTATAAATGAAGTGAAGGTGGTATTTATATCCAATGATTGACCTTAAACTCTCCCAATAATTTAGCTGACAAGGTCAGCTAAGTCAACCTTATTTGACAGGAAAAATATCCATTAGGCTTTGAACTAGGTTAACTAGGCAAGCAAAGTTTTGTAACATGTGGTCAATACCTAACAAGGTCACCTAGGCTGACATAATATGAAAATGAATAAGAATGGTCATATACTTAGTTAAGGGATATTTTGGAAGGTGAATTTATTAGAGGAGTGTATAAGCAGGTTTTAATTACCTAGGGAGTTGGATAAAGTAGCTTATAGATGTTTTAGGTAATGATATAGGGACCAACAATCTTGTGAAGCACCAAATGTCTGCCCACCCATTTCTCAATGCATCTTTTAAGGCATGCAATTATATATACTGAGACTCAATAGGTTCTTATAAGAGATAAAATGTCAGTGAATAATAAAGTTTAAACATATTATGTATATACAATTTCCTCACTAATTTTCATACCTTTAGACCATTTTTACATTTGTACATAGTGTCCTCATATACCTTATTAAATTATGGGTTACCTTTTATAGCATATTCCCATCCTATGAAAAAATAATAACTCTACAAGGGATTTTAAGTATCTAATGTGAAAATTTGGGCAAAGGAATAAATCACATCATGAAACACTTGACTAGTTTCCTTTGGGTCAAACTTAAAAATATAAATTAATTCTATCCATGCATAGAAGCATTGTTTCTTGCTGGATGCCAAATAGGATTCAAATAATTTTTATACTTTGAACATAAATGAAAACTATAACTTATTCTTTAAAAATAAAAAAACCACCTATGACGAGGTGTTTAATACAAGGGAAACTATGTCAAACTGGAAAAGGCCTCTAGAGGTATGTGTATTTATGAAACCATCATCTAAACCACTAATTCCATCTATATAATAAAAAACTAAAATAATTCCTTCCTTGACCCAAATAATTTTTTAGTTAATGCCACATCAATAAAACTAGTTTTCATGTAGTCACAAATTATCATTATCTAGAAAGTCAAGATAGATGCTAGTACAACAAAGTTGGATAATACACTAGATACCATGGATGCAGTAGGGGTGGTAGTGGTAAACACAAAAACATGGGTCTTTAAGGGTAACATGTAAAGGCCCTATTCAATATAATTATATCCAAAGGAGAAAATGCATTACCATAAAAATCTAGAGATATAGTTGGAGAAACGTTGCTGCCACATCAACCACCATGAGACATGACCACATTGATGATATTCTACCCTTATCACAATTTTCCTATGTTCCTGTAAACACCCATTTTGGTACAAGTACAACTATTACTAGTCTTATTTTATGCATATACCTCTTTACTAAGAATTAGTCATCTAGTGATGCAGGACCTCTTCAGTTCTATATTATTTCACTTGATTTACCTGTCCCTTGGGCATGTGTGCTATGTTTGTTTATTCTCATCTAGTGTATACTAGAGGCCTTTACCTATTGTGATTATTTAATGAAATTTTTTATCCCATGGACACTTGTATTCATCCTAGAAACTAGTGTTGATGTTAATGTCCAGGCTTGATGCAACTATCCAGTCTTATCTTTTTATCGTTTGTTGTATCTTTCATGTTGTGACCATTTTGTTATCCCTCTTTTCCCATACATTGGTTATATTTTTGTATGTCACTAGGTTCTAATTAAAATTATAAAGGTTACTATATATACAAAGGCTATGGTCTAATTAACACAACTTGCAATTTGATAAATTAACTCTGTAATGAGAAAGTACTGTCTATTTCAAGCTATCAAATTACACTACAACACTATTTTAAATATCTAAATCATTAAAAAGGTCAAATATAATATTAAATCACTTGTACCAAGGGTTAATAGGATAAAAAAGATATATTAATACTATTAAAATTCCACACATATGCATAGGAGGGATAACTACATACAACTCTGAGGCTCTCATAGGAGTATTGGCTATGTAGGAAGTACTTAGTAACAATAGGGTTACTTAGGATAGCTTAAATCATGTTACTAACCCCTTTTTACCATATTTTAAGAGGCATAATGCAAATATATAGGGTTTCTTATTATCTGGATTTGGCATACAAGAAAGCATAAGTTGAGACACAAAAATATTACATAGGGAGCAATGTAGGCCTGGTCCAAATTTGAGGTCATTCTTATGTAAATTTATCACTAGAAACTAGTATTAGATTCAGACATATGTGTCAATATTACTATCCTAGATTAACACAACTATATAAGGTTAAAAATAATCAAAACATAGAATGAATGAAGCCTATATCTTCAACACAACCCTGTAGTAATGCCTGATCACTGTCATGATCCTGAGCAAAACATTAAATAAGATACACTCTCTTTATCCCTTAGTTGATTTGTACTTACTATATTTATTACACACATTAGATTAGACAAATATTTATTATTAATTATATTTTAGTGTAAATTTAAATATTGTCATTCCTTTCAAACAATTTTATTTACTAGGGTATTATATTGTAAAACTCCTAAAGCACATATAACATTTGGTGAATCTAACTTGTATTATTGAACCAAAACCCTAGTTTGTATATTAAGGTTTCTTACCTTCATTAAAGTTCCATTTTAGATTTATATATTTTATTTGTGCTTATGTAAGCCTAATTTAGTAATGTTAACTATTCTTATTGATTTGGCTCTCCAACTTGTGCTTTGTAAAATTTTCTTAAAAGCTCACCTATTTATGGATTCCTTAGCACATCCAAAGGACCCTCAACCAAAAAAGCCCCATCCTTTTTATATTATTTTTAATGTACCTTATGATCAATGTATTTCATATGAGGATCTTATGGAACATTGAAAATAGTCTAAAACCGCTATATTTACTTATAATTATGAATGTAAGAATAAATGATGCAAATGCAAATCTAAATGACCAAGCTAGTGACAATGACATTTTTGATTATGAATATGAATATGAATGTAATGATATTATTATTGGCTAAGTTGAACTTAATTCTCATACTCCTTTGCTATAAAATGATGAGGAGTCTCAAAAACCAACAAGCATGCAAAATGACACTATTCCTAGTGTTGAAAATCTAATTATTGTATCTACACCCTCTTCGGTTATCTTAAAAACAAAATGTGAGCTTCCTCCTAATGTTGAAAAAGTCAAAGAGGTTTAATGTTCCCACAATGTATCTCATAATGAAAATATTGACAAAATCAAGTGTGTGCCTTTACCTCCAAATAATACTAGTGTTGAAAATCCCATGTCTTCTTTGGAAGATTCAAACACACCTAGCCCAAGTTGTTTTTCCCGTCCAATATGTAATTATAAAAATACATGTATTATATCTCATCCTTTATTTATTGAATATAAAAACTATAGTTCCAATGAAAATCCTAAGGAAACCTTTACGAAACTTACATTGTTTGGAGACACAAAAAAAGTTCAAACTCTAATTTATTTATCTCATTTAAAGGATAAATCATACAAATTCATGAAACTCAAATGTAGAATTCAAGTTTCTCTTCCTTTTTTGAGTACAAATTAAAGTGATAGTTTCAACCCCCCACTCATGATATTGTAAATAAAGTGATAAATGCCCCTTTTCCTCCCTCTTTTGCATTTTTTGCTAAATAAGAGCAAATGTGTACAAATGCATTTTTTTCACCAATTCCTATTGAAAGTAACTAAATTAAAAGTGGAGTAGCATTTTTTAATGACAATGGTATTGGAATTCATGAAATATTTTAGGACATACTTAACTATTTAACCATGGGTATTCCTTTACCAAATATTACAAACCTACATGATGATTCTCCTCTTGAGAGTGATACAAATCCCACCATCCCTATGTTTAATGTGAATGGTATTTTACAAACCATAACATAAAATTAAACATATCCTCATGATATTTTATCTATTATGACCACCATCAGAGATTTGAAATATCAAGTCAATGCTCTTAAGTTATAAGTTTCTTCTTATGAGTCTCTTTTTGAGGAGAATGCATTATCAGGATAACCTATTGCTCAATATGTGTTTGATTACCTTTATCCACAAAAATTTATCATGCCCAAATTTTCCTTATTCAATGGTTAAGGGGATCCTACTATTAATTTATAGCAATATATACACTCCTTTAGAAATTGGGCCCAAAATGGAAGCTTGCAATAAAAATCCTTTCATCATACCTTAATAAAAGGGGTTCTTGATTGGTTTTACGAAATTCGAGATGGTTTCTTATCAACTTTCAAGAAGCTTGAGGATGTGTTACTATCACATTTTCATTTATTTACCTTACCTAAGTTACCATTGGAACACTTGAAACCATTGATCCAAAATGAGAATGAATCTCTACAAGACTATGTTATTCGATTTAAGGATGTTTTATATTCCTTAAACTTTGTACCCTCAAATTTGGAAATATAATTTATATTTAGTAGGGGTATTCTCTCTCCATTTAGAGATAAAGCATTTCATAACCCTTTTTATTCATTTGAGACCTTATATTGGGATGCACATAAATATGTATGTGCTCTAACTAATACACAAACTTAGTTACCTATTTTTAAATCACCAACCAAGCATGTTAAGACTCATGTTTCAAGGGAACCTAAACAAGTTAAAAAGGATCATGAACCACTTAAAAAATATTCTAAAGAAACACTAGTACCTACCAAATCACCAATATTCAAAGTATTGAAAAAAGGAAAGGAACATTTTTTTCAAGTACCACCCACAATTAGACCAAATAACACCAACAGACATCAACCTCTTCAATTTGATTAATGTTGAGATAAACCACATGATATATTATAAATTTTTTTAGATATATGATTTATAAATATCCCTCCTAATTCATACTCACCTAATATATTTAATAATTTAAAAAGACCTCAATTTTTTACTTATCATGGAATTAATGGTCATCAATATAATGAGTGTTTTTCTCTTGAGTAAAAGTTTACACAATTAATAGATTAGGGAATTATTACATTTAAAAAAGAGGCATCTATAACTTATTCACATCCTTCCCTTAGAGGCATGTTTAACAAGGTCGATCCATCCCATGCTAATCCTTATAAGAAAAACATGGTCCATTGACCTTTACAGAGGATGCCTACTAATAGAATTCCTTCTCCTAGTGTTCTCTCTACCAAGACTGATTGTTCCCATGTTGATCCTACCAAAGAACCATTGGTTTATCATGTCTTGGATAGAGTAATGTGTGGAGGGGATGTAACTATACCACATATTCGTGTTCTTAAACATGTACTTATAGATTCATTAGTTATGCCTATGATTCCAATGTAGTTGACTATAGAAGCAAAATCGATAGTTACTTTATCATATGATCATTAAAGTAAAGCATTCTTATTTCTTACAAGGTTTCATTGCATAACATGAGTACATTATAAATTCATATTATACAAATATTTTTTATACCTTTTACCATATCCATAACATACACCATGAAAGTAAAATGCAATTAACCAATCATATATTGATCAACAGAGAATAAAGCAGTAGAAATATATTAGATACCAAATTAAGTCCATGTGAAAAATGTCGTATACATATAAACTAATACAAATTTTTAAAAAATAAACATATCAATCATAAGTGCGAGACTATACCTATTATCAATTATATTTTTACACCCATTTTATATTTGTAGTATTATGAGTAGCATGAGTTGTAACACAAAAAATATAATGACACAATAGGATCACCTCCAAGCTATGGAACCTTGGAAAATTGAGGTGAACCTCTAGATAAGGTTGACTTAATTTCACTAAGCTTAGTGCAACTGGTATACAACTAGTTCATGTTAAACTACTGCCTCTCAGTGATATGTCTCCTAACTAGGGTTTGACTTATGAGGAAAAGAGTTTTAAAATGAGTAAAAACCTAGAATATGGTGATTGTACTAAATGGTATAGTGGAATATTCAATATGCTGAGTTTATTAAAGCAAAATCTTGGACAAATATGAGGTCAAATATAATATGGAATATTTATCAAATAAGGAACAAATTTATTTATTTTTATCATAAAGATTTTAAAAGGGCATAAATAATACCATAGATGAATCTATATGAATAAAACAAGAATTAGAGAATTCACAAAATTGATAAATAACTGTACATACACAAAGAAGACACAACATAAAGAAGACAAAACTTTAGTCTATAAACTTTCCCCAGTTTACAACATGTAGATCAATTATTTAAAATGCAAAATAATTTCTACAATAGTAAAAAGATAGATGGACCATGCTAAGGAACCCATATTTATAAAAATATACTCTCTTGAAAGAGAATGAGTTAAAAAAACCTTACACCCAGTTATAAAGCAAGAAAATCTTGGTAAATTCATGCAACATCCTCCTATTTAGCTTGGAATGGCATTCTTAGTAGGATAGAGGGCTAGAAAGGAAGCATGCAACTGCTGTGTGCTTCAACAAGTGCTAGAGGAGTAGAAAAATCCATTGAAATATTCTATTTGAATCCTTTCTTCTTTGAGTTGTGCTACTATTATCTCTCCCTAGGAATGAGGCACCAAAATGAACCATTACATGGTAAACATTGAATGCTTTTAGATATTTTAGGTTATAACTTGTAAAACTTCATTTTTAATTTAAAGTGAAAACTTTTACAACTTTTTAAGTCATTCAACTTTGACAAAAAGGAAAGTGTAAATTACAACATGAGTTTTTGCAAATGAAGCAATTCAAACTCTATCAAAAGGAAAAGTGTAAATTACAACATGAGTTTTTAAAACTTAAAGCCAAATAAAAGATTTTTGTAAATTACAAGTGGCTCTTTCTTAAAAAGAGCTGTCAAAATGATAGTTTTAATTTACAACCTGTAACTTTACAATGTTACTTACAATAAAAAATGTAATTTACAAAATGTATTTAATTAAGAAGATTAATCCACAACCATGACCTCTGAAGAATCCTTGTACTTTTTTATTTGTATCTTCTTGATATAAGCATCAAAGCTTTTGAAGATCTCTTGAATATGTTCTTCATTAGGACCAAAGGTGTAAAGGTTGCTAATCTCACATTATACTATCACTTTAGATAGTTCCCTGGATGTAGCTTTATAGACTTGAGTATCTTTTCCTATCTAATCTAGTGTATTGTGATACCTGATGAATCTCTGGATGGAACTCAAGTTGAAGGTTGTATCTTGTGCTGATTCTCTCTTGATTACCTCCTTGAATTTATCTTGAATATCTTGAATAGGAAGGGGTTGATCTTGATGATCTATTGCTTCACATGACAATTTAATAAGTAAATCTTCAATGTCATAGATTTTATTTTTGGCCTTATCACATTTACTTTTGGCCTTATTAATACTCTCAATGAGTACCCTGATTCTGAAATGGGCTTCCCTATCTAACTCTTCATGCTCTATAGAACTCTTCAATATATTTTCTAATATGATGGTGTTAGCCTCAATTAAGTCAACAACCTATAATTTTGGAAAGAATAGGTTTTATATTTCAATCTCTTCCTCATACTTACTTATCTTTGCTTTCAGAGATGCATGATCATCCTTCAAAGTTTTATAATAGTCCATTACTAGATCTATCACTTTGTTTACCTTTGTTATGAGTTCATAAAACCAATATTTTATGGCCCTTTCCATGGTACCAATCTCTGTCATTGCTTTAAATGTTTCTTTATTAGGGAATTGAGCAAGAGATTGAGTTGGTTGGGCAATTGACTCGATGAACTTCCTCAAGGTAGTTGTCAATTGCTAAACTTTATTCTTTAGTTCATCTTTAGTGACCTTGTCACTATCCATATTATAAAAAAGAGAGCTAATGCTTTACTGAACATCATGATTTAATCCTTCCCTTGTTGGATGACCCAAGTGCACTTTAGATATTTGGTAATCCCCCATCACTAGATCTTCCTTTTGTTTATTTAGTGGGGGGACTACTATTTCCACATTTCTTTCCCTTGTTTCATCATATGATATTATGGATATGGTCTTGGGGCCTATCTTTGATATTTTATATGCCTCCAATAGTCCAAAGTCTAGTGTGCTGGGGGACACCATTTGTTTTTGCTTCTTCAACATTGATTGTGATAGCCAATTTGGAGTGGCAATCCATGAATGTGGCACTATCATATGTGAATCTATAGTTGAAGTTGCTACACTGGTGGTTACTATGAAAATTTCTTTATCTATCATTGATGTTGTCACTAAATCCTTAACTAATGATTTTGCTATCTCTTTCCCATTTATGGGTTGAGTAGCCACGGTTGTATCAGTGGGTCCTTCTGTCTCCACCTCTTTAGTGGGGCTTGGGTTACTATAAGAGTGGAATACATGGGTATATATGTGCTTATCAAGGGTGTGGGAGTTGGGAGTGGCTCAAGTGGAAAGGTAGTTGGAAAAGGAGAACCTATGGAATAGTGGAATCTAAGGCAATAAATGAATCAATCAACTTAATGGGAACACTCAGTGTAGATGGAATGGGGAGTGTGATAGAAGATGAAAAAGAAACGATATCTACACAATGGTTAGGATAGCTAGTGGGGTTATAGTTAGAATGACTGAATTCATACCCATGTACTGTTGGGTGGTATTAGTGATTAACGAAGTGGTAGTGGATATTGGGGATGAGGTGGAAGTGATTATGGAAGAGGGAGGTGAAGGTGGAGTTTGAATGTCAAACTATGTTAATTGGATTTATTCCATGGGAGTTACTTGCATTGGTGTGTTAGATGAAGGTGCAATTACTTGCACTAGTAGATGTAGACACCTAAATCTGGCCACCAATGACCTCCAATCAGGCTTTTGGCCAATTTTCACCAAAATATACAATTTGGCCTAAAAACACTAAAACATGCTAAATGATGTGAAACTAACATATTCAAGTGCTAATTTTGGCTAGGGTATCCTTAAATGGGGTAGTTCAATTTATGGGCTAGCTAACTTTGGTCAGATCATTCTGAGTCAAAATGCCAATTTTGCACTTAAGTGCTATGGATTGATCCTTTCTATCAAATCTCTTGCATGAGATGCGTGCCTTTATTATTTACTGTTGGCAACATCCTAAATGGGAATACAGTTCCAATTAATCCGATAGTGACTTCAGATTCTAATCCAGTCAAATTTTAGACCAATAACAAGGCATTCTAATCAATTAGAGTAATTTGTGCATAAATTTCTTAAACATGCTTAAGAGATAATTAATCCAAATTAGAGCCTAATCAAGAATTCATTGGAAACTTGTTGAATAATTATTTTTGGAAATGAATATTGAATATATACATCATCAGGTGACCTCATTTCTTGGAAAGACATCCCTAGGCCATAAATGCCACAAATATCTGGATTCATGCCCTCCATGCCTCATCAATACCTTCCATGATGCCCTCCATGCCTCTTAATTACCCCTTATTCCAATGTCATGATGAGGATAATTATAAAATTAATTCTAAAAATTGAATTAATCCTCAACCACACATCTCAATCCTGAGATGGACAGTTTAGGTTGATTCTAGACATTCTCAAAAATCTATAAATAGGAGGCCTTACCACATGAATTTTAAGACACGATTATGCAAAGTTATAATGCATAATTGATTACAAAGCTTTAATAAACTAGTGTTACCATGCCAAATTGATTCCAAGCCAAGCCAAGCCACAAGCCAAAGGTGTCGAGGAGAGATGGAGGTAGCCAAGCTTCCATTGCCAAGGACTTCATAAGCACAAGCTGAGCAAGCCACTACAACAAGCATTTTGGAGCATCCAAGGAAGGTAAAAGAGGGTTTATTTTAAATTTTAGTTATGTGTTTTATTCATGTTTGTTAACTAAGCTCTCCCTAGTATCTAGGCCTAGAGATGTTATGCTAGTTAGTGTGCTTCTTTCATTTTGTTTTAATTTTGGAGCTAACACCATACTAACCATCCTCTCTTAAGTCAAAGCTTAGATCACATATGGCATGCCCAGTGGGACTAGATGCATCCCATACATGATGAAGATAATTTTTTAGCTTTAAAATATTTATTTGGACCATTAAAACTCTTGTAAATTGATTTTCTAACTTTGTTTTTCCATTTTTTGTTTGCTACAAGTTTACACAGTAATTGATGTTAGCTAGTAAGACTGACATCGGTTGGATAGCTTAATCGATGTCAGTTGGTAAAACCAAAATAAATTGGATACATGTCATTGGTCACATTGGTATAACCAATGTCAGTTAGATAACCATCATTAGTTAGAAAATGTAATCGTCATTAGTTATATAACTGATGTTAGTCAACGTGTTTTTCTTAAAACATAGACCTGAGAGCTCTTTTTTTATAGTTCATTATTTCAATCCTAAAAGAGCTTCAAGGCTAAAGGACATCCTAATTTTTTTTTGTAGGACCAAGATTGAAATTTGTTAAAAACATGTTTAGATCACCTTTTGCATGCTTAAAAATCAATTAGGAACCTTGTTTTGGAGTTTAACAAAAAACAAATTTTAGATGTTTATGGTGAATGTTTTCAAAGTTTACAACTAAGACCAAGGGGTCAAATGAACACCACCTCATTTTATATTTGGGATTAAAAATGAAATCACCTTTTCAAAGCTTTTTGTATTTACTTGGTTGTTTAGATTAATTTTTAGTTTGGCAAAAAGAGGGATGTTGTGTATATGCTCTTCCATTTGTCCTATTAAGGGAACCCTTGAAATCAAAAGTGCCATTCTTATTGCAAGTAGCCTAGTCCAAAGATTAGAAAGAAATTCATCTAAAGCACTCCCCAAAAATTCATCAAATTTTGGATGACCTTGAAAATGACCCTAAAGTCTTTCTACTTTCATGCTTTCTTTATTTTTATGCAAACTTGGCTTGCGAGGGGGACTTCATCACCTCCTGTGAGTTCTTTAGGGAAGATTTGACCTAGGGTTTCACCTCTCAACATTAAATTCATTTGGATCATAATTTTAGTTGTACATGGAATGTAGTGGCACTTTGGACATCATACTACACTGAGTGAACAATAAGATGTAGTGGTTGCAAAAAACACTAGACCTTTTTACAACAAGCCAAGTGATACGGACCCAAAATCCATGATTTTATTTTACATTGTTTGGTGTGAAATTCATCATGAAATTGATTCCCATATAATGTTTGAAAACTTGTTAGATCTTAGATAAATCCCCACTTATCATGAAAGTATTGTTGGTGTAAGGTGCACCTCAAGGTCCATGTCACAGTACTGTCATTTGAGAGAAGCGGGGTATAAAAACTCTACTATATAATGCACCTCTACTTTTGGATGAACACTTAAAATTATCTCAAATGATGTATATTAATAGATTCCAAAAATACCAAGCAACCTTGTTAGTTTAGGATCTAAGAGTGATTAATTAGTTGGTCTTGTCCTAGATTAGAGTCTTGTTTGAAGTCAAAACTTGGTGTAAACAAAAAATTCAGACCAAACACATGGTCCTAATTTTCCTTTGAACAAAGAGGCATTATGATACCCAAATGAGATCATCAATTTTCCCTATTCAAAATTCATCAAAAGCTTGAGAGTCATAACATCCACTTTGGCACAATTATGCTGCCCAATTGAGTCTAGACCTTTACCAAAGTTGTTTAAATCCTTCACTAATAATCTAAATTCGAAATTGCACATTTATAAGTTCATAGGGTTGATGTGTTAAGTGGGTTTACCATTTTCAATAAATTTGAGGAAACTTAGGTTCAATTTCCAATTTGGGTTGAAGGCCATTTTAGACTTAAGCCATTTTGTGCTAAACACTTGCACTTTGAGTCTATGCACCACAACATTTTGAGTCAAGAAAAGTAGTGTTATGCTATAAAAATTATGGGAAATTATCTTTGCCTTAGAACATTTTTGAAACAAACTTTTTTGTCACACCTTTTGGGTAGTATATCATCATTACGTTAACCAACATATTTCAAATATTATTTCATAGACCCTCTTGCATAGAGTTCAAAATTTTTCCTACATTTTCAAAACAATCCAAGTGTACTTTTATGATCTTTTATCAAAAAATAGTTATAATATCCACTTTTGTCTAGCTTGTTTGTCAAAAGAACCAAGTTTTATACCATTTTTTGTGAGAAAATAAAATATTTCTAAAGTGCCTTTTGTTTCATTCCTTATACCTAGTTAATCAAGTTCATGTCCAAGAATCAAATGCCTAGTGTTTGTTAGAAGATTTTCAAATCATTTATATTAAAACTTTCATCTATTTCAAATTCTATCTTTTGATGTCATTTGACCAAGAGTCCTAGTGCATGCTTTTTTTGAGCCTAGCTTTTAATGTCATGTTTGGCTAAAAAACTTAACAAATTTTAAATTCTTAGATTAGACTGATTTGAAACACTTTGACCTTAGAGTTTGGCATTTTGATTTTTGGTCCATTTACTTGCTTATCTTTGTGTGAACAGTGAAATGTTAAATACTTCACGCTAGCTTGTTTCCTTACAAATCTTTCCATAAACATTTTGATCCTTTTGGTGAATCTAGACCAAGTTGGAATATTATCTATTTTAGACATTGTCCTTTTTAGAGTTTGTAAAAGTCTTTGACCTTTTATCGTAAAACATTGACTATGGATCCCAACATGTATTCCTACACTTGTAGTGGACTCATGTATAATCTAAGGATTAGTAATGTAGTTATGCATGAAGAAATGGTGCAAGACCCCTATGCAGATAATATTGCTTATGAGATGGATTCTTATCCCTCTTATAATACTCAATTAGAGGCACAAAGCCAAGATCCATTGGTTAACTATCTAGTTAACACACCACCTTATTCAGAACAAGACCAAGAACAAATCACATAATACCTAGCTATAATACCCACAGTGGATGAGCTAGTTCTTCAATAGTCATATTCTACTAATACGGCTTCCATGTATGATCCATTTTTGTTTGAGCAACATTTGTTAGAGAACAAAGATGATATTTTGGTTAGAGCCATAGAGGTAGGGGCCAAGTTTCCAGTAGACTTTCCCCATGCAAATTTACCAAGTTTAGTAAGAGTGCTCCATAATATCATTTATAATCAACAGGCTTCTTCTAGGAATCCTATGGCTCTAGTCCAAATAACGTACCAAGATCCTAATATATTTAATTGAGGAAAAAACATCATGGAAGATTACTTTAACCAAATGCAGATAACTTATCAAACCTACCTAAATCTAGTACATGATTTCAATTAGATGAACATGGTGAGTAAGCCTCTCATTGACCTAGTTCCTTCAATAGGAGTGTTGATAGAGTTAACTAGACAAGAGAATTTGAATTTCAACCCATTCATCCAAACTACTTCGATATATAACTTGATGCATATGACTGTTATTAAAGAAATGTCTTCGACCTCTACACATAATAGTGAACCAAATATAGTAGACAATGTGCAAACAACATCCAATCTTGATTGAAGTGGTACTAATACATAAATAATTAGCTAAAAACATGTGCCTATAGTTAATCCTATGAATAGATCATCATACTAGGGAATAGGAGTTTCTAGATACCAACCTCAATCGGCTACTTCCTCAAGTGTACAACCTATGGGATTAGGTAATCAAACAATGGCTAATGTCATGCCTCAATGATAGAATATGATGAACCTTACTCCTCCTCAATAGGTAATGAGTATTATGCCACAATAGCAGACACAACCTAGTGTATCAACGCAACAAAAGACAAATACATTGCCACCTCAATCAGGGAAAACTAATGTTCTACCTCACTAGGTAATGATGAACATACCTCTTCAGTCATAGACTAATATGCCAATTCAAAACCAAGCAATGACTAGTCAACAATGTGCAAATATTGGTCAGTGATAGATGCTAAATTTGCAACTTATTTTCACTTCCTGATAGGGATTCATACAATAAGGAGGTCCCCATATTTCTCAAGTACCTACTAGACAACCATTGGTTCAAAATGTGCCACAAATTTAGAGATAGGGTCATGGTCCACAAGTTCCCACTCAACAACAAAGTTTGATTAGTCGACAACATGTCCCTTTTCAACCATAGTAGGCATAATTTAGTTATATCCCTCCATCCTAACCACAAAATCTTCCAAATCAAACCTTTATCACCAACCCAAACCAGAATATCATGCAACTAATTATGTAATTCCAAGTACATCCTAATCCATGTATGCATATTCTTGGTCTATTCCCTGATGAAACCAATATAACCCAACATGTATCTCTATCATACCTTGGTCAAAGTGTCCCACTTGTGACCTCCTAACCATCTACCCAAATTCTCCCTCAAACTAATGTTCCTTCCAGTTTCCTATCCCAAGAATTACAATAGATGAAGGATGTAGTTACTACCATTCAAGTTGGTAAATAGATTAAAAATTTCAAATAGGATGATGTGTGTTCCTACTCATTCAACATGGAGTATTTGTAGATACCATTTCTTGCAAGATATGAACCACTAAAATTTGACAAATATAAAAGGAAAGGTGACCCTAAGGTTCATTTCACCGAATTCTTTGTCGCATGTTAACTAGTGGCATATAGCGACATTTATGTTTTGCTTTCGTTTCCAAGGAGCTTGAATAAACAAGCCTTAGAGTGGTTTTTAAAGTTTCCCAAAAATTTATTAACATATTTTTATGATCTTTTTGATAAGTTTATGCAGTACTTTTCCTATAATCTCAAGCATGAGGTTTCATTAGTAGACTTAACACAAGTAAAGAAAAAAGATGGTGAGAGTTTTGCAAGTTATTTATAGTGATGGAGAGACCTTGCAAGCCATTTCACCCATATTTTATTGGATAAATAATTAGCCACTGTGTTTACCAAAAATTTTCACAGTGAGATAGATTATTATTTGGAACTACAATGTGCACTTACTTTCAAGGAAATCATCGACAAAGGTTTGTTGATTGAGTGAGCAATTATCAATAAAGGAGTTATCAAGCTTAATTAAACAAATAAAAATTAAGGTACCAATTAGGGAAATGACCAACATCCCATTCAATCACCAACACCATAATCGACTCAGGCCAATAACCAAGAAAGACTAAAGCAATTCAACCATAATATAAATGTTGTGGGAAATGAAGTAACCAAATCTTGTCATGTCCAAATGGTGAAAACATCATATACACCACCTTTTCAGCTTACTCCTACCCAACAACCTCTCTAACCAATGCCAAAAGCACAATAAAAAAGACCTACACAATAAATACAACCTTTACCATTGCAAACCCCTCTTCCTGGGAGAACCGTGCCTGCACGTCATGTCTTTAGTGACCTAGGAGAACCTATTAAGTTTGTATTTTTCAAGTTTTCTACTTCTAATCTAATTTTTTGGCCTATACTAAAGCATTATCTACAAGATGTTCTTTATCCTAATTAGTACCGTGAAAATGAATTCTGTGACTATCATGGGGTCAATAGGCATAATCTACGAAGATATTTCCAAATCAAGAATTTAATTAAGAATATGTTGGAGAATGGGGAGATAACATTAGATAATGGTGTTTCCACTTCCACTCAAACTCTTGGGATTTATCAAAACCCATTTCCCTGATATGAAAATTAGCACCATCAAAATAATTAGCAATAAAAATAATAATGACCAGTGTAGCAACAAAATCAATAGTATAAAAATCAAAGGCTGAACCATCAGAATAAAAAAAATCAATAACAAAACCCATAATGATAGAACAATGGATAAAACCAAGGTCAAAATGGTAACAACCAACAAACCTACCATGTAGTTACACATGACTATAATAGGGTTATAAGTCATATTGTAGGGTGTAGCCTTAATACCATCTCCATTAATCCTAAACCAAGCACTAATCAGCTTAGACTATTGCTAAACAACAACATTCAACTAAATTACATGGATAATCCTTCTTTGACTTGGGAATGCATATAGGTAAATTAACAAACTAGGACTTTCCTTTTTAGACCTTATATTGACAACTCATCCTTGCCACCTGATCACATGCGAGTGCACGAGCAACCGAGACTTGTCCTATCTAGTCCTACACCATTCCCAATATTGGTTAGCAATAATGGTCTAGTATTTAATCCTAATTATGCAATCACAACCTAGAGGTCAAATATTACTATCCTAGGCTCACAACCATCTACCACTTTGCTTATTATTCAACCAACCATTTAGCCTTGGAATAAACCATTTACTACTGACCAAGACAAGAAATTTGATATTATGGAACAATTATAGAAGACACTAGTAAACATTTCTATTTTATATTTGATGCAAATGTCAATAATCCACAAGAACATCTGGAATTTGTTTTTGAACAAATCCACTATTGCTAGTGACATATCCCCTGATAAATTTCAAGCTTTAGTTATACACCTAGCTCTAGCCTAATAAGTCACATTCAACCAAAATGATCTATCTTCCCTTACCCTGATCCATAATAATCCATTATACATAGAAGTTTGTATAAAATGGCATAAATTAAAACATGTCCTTATAGACAATGGATTAGACCTCAACATAGTGTCTCTAAAGCTCATCAAGCTTCTTGGGTACACAAAAGAAGATCTCTAGCCAGAAATAATATCCATCAAAGCCTATGATAATCAAGAAAGAGAATCACAAGGCACCATTAGTTTTCTAGTTATCATTGGGCCTTTGATCCATGATACACTTTATCATGTGGTTGATCTTGATTTATCATACAATATGCTTCTAGGAAGGCCTTGGTTATATGAGATTCATGCAGTCCCATCAATGCTGCACCAATGTATCAAGTCTTCCCACTTAGGGATGGAATTGAATATTTCAAGAGATTTACACCCATATGAACACTGAAAGCATCTTAAAGCCAAATTTCAAATCTATAATTATCAATACAACATGAATCCAAGTTCTAATCAAGATAAAAAAAGGGCTATACTTATTGATCCTTCACTAGATAATTACATAGATCCTAATATCATGGATTCCCTTTCCCATATGCCACTTCCTGAAGTTTCTAATCATTTCACCATTTTAGATAATGGACTAGGATATTATGTGACCCATGATACATTTCATATTGCCAATCTTCCTTAGAATCCAAATTTTTTTGGTCGACCTAAGGTCACCCCACATATGAATTAGCAACAAAAGAACGAAGAGAAGGGACCTGCCACATTTGTACCTGCATTTAGCCTAGAACCTGACCCTCTTGAAGGGGATGAATCATGGTTATACAATGATAACCAAATTTATTATTATAAAATTCAAAGTATCCTATTCCCAATAGGATCATGGAGTGTCACAATTATTAAGGAGGAGGCCTCAAACTAAATCAGTAAGAAACTATCGAGCCAATTTCTATGACTAAGTATGAAAGACCTTATGGAATTGGATTTAAACCACATGGGGGTGACCCCACATATTTTATTCAAACTTTATCACCAGTGACTAGTGATGATGATGCTTATAGTAGAGAGTTTGATCATTGCCTCACCTTTGATGACCTAAATTAAACCAACCTGTTTGATAACAATGCCATTTGTACCCTTACCCTAACCATTCATCATAATACATTGCCAATATATTATCCCCAATTGATAGATTGGGACCAAGAAGAATGTAGTTTATCAATTGATGAGTTCCAGAATGATGAGGCATTCTATGACTTTTTAGGCCTTAGAGACAATGTTTTATTGGGAGATCACAAATTAGGATTCTCAATCACATTGGATCCTGCAGCCTATTTTAGAGAAAGAGTAAACACCCTTAGCCAAAAACAAATAAGTAAAACATTGAGGTCCCAAAGTGAAAACCTCTTTGAGGTGATTTTTAACCAATGAAAAAGTAAAGATAAGGCTAGTCTAGTGGTGAAACCCTATTTCAAACACCATTAGATGGGGGTGTTCATTTTTATTTGAATTTAAACCAAGAGACCACCAATGATGATCTTGCCTATGGATCCAAGTTTAGGTTTTAGAAACAACAATCATTTGATTAAATTCTTCAAGAATTTCCAACTATTTTTGTTATATGGCCAAATTTCCCATTAAGGGATATAGATTCATCATGTTTAGGAGAAGTTGAAGAGCAAGTCCTAATGGAGGACCTTGACATAATTCAATAGTTCAAGTCATTGCCTACTATCCTAGAAGATGGTTCAACCCTTCTAGTCAAAGATATAAAAGAGGTAAATATCAAGACTCCATCAAACCTAAAATGGATAAAATTAGGAGCATCCCTCACTTAGGAGGAATGTGACATCTTGACAGCTCTATTGAGAGAATTTGTAGATATCTTTGCATGGGCCTATTTTGACATGCCAGGTTTAGACCCCACCTTGGTTCTGCACTACCTTATGGTTAATCCATATGCTAAACTGATAAAAACAAAAGTTACGTAAGATGTATCCTTGCATTGATGTATTAGTAAAGAAAGATTTAGAAAACTCTTAGATGTAGGATGTATCTAATTTATTGACTAATCCAAATGGATCTCTAATGTGGTACCTATTAGTAAAAATCCTGAAGGGATTATAATTTGTACTAATTTTTGAGACATTAACAAGGCTTGTCCTAAAGATGATTTTCCCTTGCCTAATATCAACATGATCATCAACTCCATCATAGGTTGTGAAATGATTTCAATCATGGATGGATTTTCAAGATACAACCAAATCAAAATAACATTAAAAGACCAACATAAAATAACGTTCACCACTCCATGGGGAACATTTTATTATTAGGTAATGCCATTTGGCCTTAAGAATGCTGGAGCTACATATCAAAGGGCCATGACTATCATATTCCATGATTTGATGCATGATATTATGGAAGACTATGTTGATGACATATTAAGAAATCTAAAACTAGGGCCGACCATCCAACAATGTTGTGGAAGATATCTAAAAGATTATGGGAGTACAAAGTTAGAATCAATCCAAAGAAATGTGTGTTCAGTGTAACTTCAATAAAATTACTTAGCTTCATTATGTTTGGTATAGGTATTAAAGTTGATCCAGCTAAAGTCCATGTATAACTGAGATGTTGCCACCAACTAATTTAAAGTAACTCCATAGTTTGTAGGGTAAGATCTAATTAATCCAATGCTTCATCTCTGAGTTAGTAGACAAATGCCATCCATTTGCACACCTTTTAAAGAATGGAGTTGCATTTCACTAGGATGATCACTACCAAATAGATTTTCAACAACTCAAATACTATCTTATTAATCCACCTATTCTATTACCTCATATGCCAGGTAAGCCATTCTTGTTATACCTATCAGGTACTGACCATGCTCTGGGGCACTCTTGGTTCAACATGATGATAATGGAAAAGATCATGTTGTATACTACCTATGCCATACCTTGATTACATATGAACATAACTATGCACTTATTGAAAATAATTATCTAGCCATGGTCTTCACAGCTCAGAAGCTGTGCCATTACATGTTGAATAATAAGAACATGGTCATTTCAAAAGTAGATCCACTCAAGTATCTACTATCTAAAATAGATTTGCAAGGTAGAATGGCTAAATGGATCATGATTCTCAATGAGTTTGACATAGAGTATGTCAATCAGAAGGTAATCAAAGGACAAGTTCTTACATATCAACTTATTGAAGTACCTCTCACAGACACACAACCACTCATGTTTCAATTTCTTAATGAATCCATAATGACTGTCATTGACACACCCCTTGAGGAGTATCTCTAGAAACTATATTTTGATGGTTCATTTATTGCACATGAATTAGGGACAAGCCTATTTTTTATTACACCAAAGGGAATCTAATCCCTAAATCATTCAAAATCAGCTTTTCTTGTACTAACAACATGGCTGAATATGAAGCATTTATTACAAGACTTCAACAAGTATTTCATTGGAATATATCTCATCTCTAAGTTTATAGTGATTATCAGTTAATCATCAATCAGGTCACAAATCATTTTCAGACCGAAGATGACAACTTGGTCCCATATAAAGCCATGGTCGACACTCTTAAACAAAAAATTGCTAATATTTAGTTTGAGCACATACCAAGGGCTAGTAATAGAATTATAGATGCCATGGCTAGTATTGGCTCTTTGATTTGACAAACAAATAAAGCTAGAGAGTATTAGTTTCTCATCGAGAATTTGCTAGCATCAGCTCATGTACCTTCAACCATTACCATGATTTATGATATTATTGATCCTAATTCTATCTGGTACTCAAACCTTTACAACTACCTTCATGACCAAGTTTTGCCACCTAACCTATCTCAAAAACAAACCAAAACATTCATTCATCATTCCACTTGTTATATTCTAATTGGATCCACCCTTTACCATCATAGATTTGATAGAACTCTACTTCGTTGTTGAATTTTGATAGAGTATACACTAGTGTTAAGAGAAGTTCACAAAGGAGTATGTGGTGCTCATTCTAGTAGGGTAGTCTTGTCCAAAAAGCTCTTACATATTGGTTATTATTGGCCCATAATGAACACAAATGTTGCTGCATATATAAAAAAAGTGTGACAAATTTTAACAGCATGCTAATTTGATTCATGCCCCAGTAAAAACTCTGAAACGGATGTTGACACCATGGCCATTTTCTATGTGGGCACTTGACCTCATTGGGAAGATCAACCCCACTTCATTTGATGGCCATAAACATATCCTTACCACCACCAAATATTTCACTAAGTGGGTTAAAGCTATACCCCTCACTTACGTGACTGGAAGGCAAATTAACAAATTCATTTTCAACCATCTCATTTGTTGTTATGGTATCCCCTCTAACATTATATATGATAATGGAGGATCATTCAAGAATAAGGATGTAGACTAGCTATGTACTAAATATAACATCACACAACATTTTTCTATAGCATAACACCCTCAAGGTAATGGCCAAGCTGAGGCATCCAACAAAACCATTATCAATATTCTCAAAAAGATTGTCAATGATGCTGATCATGATTGGCACTTGCAGATATTCCCTACCCTTTGGGCATACCATACCAATCATCATACTCCCACATGAGCCACTCCATACTCACTTATTTATGGTATTGAAGCCATCCTTCCCATTGAGGTTGAATTGTCTTCACTATGCATCTCTTTCAAGTATGTCCTAGATGATCATGACTATCGAGTAACTTGCCTACAAGAGCTAGACCTACTTGATGAGAAATGCACAACTGTACATAACAATATTCAAGTGTATTAGAATAGACTCAAAAGCCACTATAATTGACGTGTCAAGTATAAACCATTTAAACTTAGTGATCTTGTTCTTACAAAAAATGAAAAGAATACCACGACTGAGAAAAATCACAAAGGGAAATTCAAACCAAATTAGATAGGGCCTTTCATCACTACTATAGATTATGGATCAAGAGCATACATGCTCACCACACCAGATAGAGATGAACTTCCTAAGCTAATGAATATTATTCATCTCAAGTAGTACTATGCTTAAACACTAAGGTGTACTATCTATAAGGACCATTTCAATCATGCCATTTTATCACTATTTTTCTTTGTAAAAATACCATCCCTATCCATCCTCTTCACCGTATCCACTTTCTGCTTCCATTCTATCGACCTAATGTGTTCTAAAGCCTAGCCCATTTGACCTTTGTTTTTGCCATTTATTACATAGTTTCAACATCAACGTATGGAATTAGTTTCATCAATTAGTTCAAGTACTTCAGACAGAGATCATATTTTGGGATAGTGTGATAGAAGTTTTGGTAGTTGTATCCTTCGTTTGTTATGCCTTTCTTACCACCGGTCTTGCTACTAATTATAACCACCTTTGGGAAAATTAGTACCATCAATCTATGTTATTGTGCCCTAGTTGTAACCACCTATGGGAAAACTAGGGGAAACATTAAGCCTTGATATACCAACTTGCCACTTCATATATCATACTATGCCTTTTTACCAACTGTGCCTATTTTGTTTGAATTGACTGCTATACTAGTCAATTTTTTCTATTGTATGGTGGAACTATAGTGACTTAAGGTCCTACTCTAGGACTATATAGGCAGCACTAGATACTTGTTAAGGTCAGCTTAGTCAACTTAAAATACACTCTCATCATTTTGTGAGTAACCTTGGCCACACTCTCGATGTTTTATAAGTAATAGAACTTTGAACACTCTCATTATTTTGTGAGCTTGAACCATTTAGTGTCTCATCATTCTTTTTTTAAAAAAAAGGGGGTAAAATTTTTATTAAACTTAAAACATTAGATTACAAAAGCGTCTAAATAGCCCAAAAGACAAGCAAACCAAAAAAAACAACCTCAAACCTCAACTCCACCAATGTCTCAAGCAAGAATGGGTTCCAGTTCCTGACATAAATCACTAGGCAGCTGCTCCCATTCATCTGCCTTGTGGCCTTCTCCCTCTTTCGATGCCCATTTCACCAAACAATAAATTGCCCTATTCCACTCCCATGGAATGTGGGCATAGGATATCAACTCCATGCAAGAACTCACCTATAAAATTTGCTGCACTATCGTGGCCAACTACCAGCTCACATCAAAAATTTTTCTTTCCAGGATTAAGTTAATCAGGACCTGAGAATTAGCTTCGCAGATCACCCTCCTCCAACCCAAAGCATAAGCTCTCCTTAAAGCATATAGGATAGCCAAACCTTCCATCTTATTAACCATCTACACTCCCTAATATGCTGAGAAAATATAAACCACAGATCTTGAAAAGTCCCTAGCAATCCCACCAATCCTAGCCACCCGTGGGTTGCCCCTAGATGACCCATCCATATTAATTTTCAAAAGCCCAGTAGGTGGAGGCATCCACTTCCCCAATTGTTGAAATTTACACTACCCCTGTGTACCACATTTGACACAAGCTGAGATTGAAGATAACTCTCTTATGCCAAATCGTTTTAGCACCTCAGCGTCCCCTTTCTTCAATGGTAGCATAACCTCGCTCTTTGCTTCAATAGATTCCTGGATCATTCCCTTAATTCTACTCTAGCCCTGTTGAGTCACCAATTTTTCCTCCTTAAAAATCCTCTAGTTTCTTTCTAGCCAAAGTTGCCAGAGTAGGAAAATAGGGCTAGCATACCACGCATCCTAAAAGAAGGAAGTCAAAGAAGGGGGACGGCCCACTTTAGACCAAAAATCTGCCAAAGAGACAATGTGGATGCACTAGCATCACCACGCATCCCACCAGAAGTGCCACAATTAAAGAGTGAAGGGACAACAAAAGAAAATGTGAGAGGAGTCTTCCTCCTCTCTGTTGTAGAGCACACACCTTGAAGGACCAACAAATCCCTACTTCTGAATATTGTCCCATGTCAAACATCTATTCCACACTAAAGTCCATGTAAAATAGTTACACTTCAGCCATGAGAAACCATTCCAAACTTTCTTCCACCACTAAACTTACCCTCTATCCTCATAGTATTGGGAAATCAACTCCTGATAGCCATAAGACACCGTATACTTCCCCTTGGGGTTTGGGGACTAGGCTAACACATCATTGTCCATAAGTGCATTATAACTACATCGAGACAAAATATTCTGTAGGTCCGCACACTCTACCTCCAAACCAAGAATCAACAACTCTTCTGAGGACTTCCATCTAGCAACCACCACCTACCCCTAAAAGGAAAGGGATTTAAAGTCACACACCCTTTTCCAGCCAGCTTCATAAAACCTCTGGGCTAGAGTACTTAGCTGAGGATATTGGCAAATTATAGGAGGGAAATCGTCCCATGAGTCATGCCAAAACTGGAACTCCACCCCACTCTTGCATATCTTGAAAAGACCCCTCTTAATCAGTGTGGCTCCTTTCTTGAGAGTCACCCAAATCACCGAGCCTTTACCAACCAAATCATACTATGGAATATCCCTCTGAGGAATCCCAAAAAAATACTTCTGGGACAACACTCTAGCCCATAGCCGATCTTGCTCCATGCACCAATGCCAATATAGTTTGGTAGCCAAAGCAATACCAGATAGCACAGACTACTGTAATCTTAGCCTGCCAAACCTCTTTGGGTTGTAAATCATCTCCCACTTAATTAAGCTCCACTTGGTTGAAGATAAATTCCTAGCCCATTAAAATTATCTTGTTAAGGAGTCCAAGTCCTTAACAAAGTTCATCGGTGCCACCTGGATCATACACCTGTAGATAGGAAGAGCCTACACCACTGATTGAATCAATGGAACTTGACCCATAAAGGATAACCAATGGTGGGTCCAATGATTCACTTTGTCCCAAAATTTGTCTAGGATCACCTGCCACGACTCCTTAGCCAGCCAGCCAATAGAGATAGGAATCCTAAGATAAAGCAGGGGGAGACTCCCAATTTGGAACCTGAGGATAAGAGCCACTCTTCAATGTATGGTTAGAGGAGTGTTAAAGAAAAAATAGATGATTTGCCCTCATTACTTACCTATCTAGAGGCCACAAGGTTAACATCCAGGCTCTTGCATATGTTAGATGCCTCTCTAATAGTAGCCCTGCCCATCAAAGCCACATCATCCATAAACTAGAGATGGGATTGTACAGGGATTTCCCTTCCCCACTACCAACCCTAAATAACACCATCACCCACATTTATTTTGATCAAATGACCCAAGCCTTCGACCAATAGAAGAAACAAGTAAGGAGAAAAAGGGTTGCCTTGCCTCAATCCAAAAGAAGCCCCAAAGATATTAGAGTGCTCACCATTAATCAAAACTGAAAAGGAGGTCAAGGTCACACAACTCAAAACCCAACGAATCCAATCCTCTGTAAAACCAAAGGCACCCAAAACCTTCTGGAGGAAGGACCACCAAACTCTATCATAGGCCTTTGACATATCTAGCTTGATAAACATCACCTTCTCATTGGACTAGGTCATGAAATGTATAGTCTCAGTAGCCATCACCACCCCATCCAAAATCTATCAGCCCTCCACAAAGCCACCTTGCTCTTTTGAGATAAGCATAGGCAGCCACTTTTTTAACCTCTCAGTGATCAGCTTAGAAATAATTTTATAAGTGACATTGTAGAGAGAAATGGGCCTAAAAAGATAGCCTATCGGCCCCTGCACCCTTAAGAATGAGAGTTAAAAATCTGGAGTTCAAAGCCCAAAGCATTTGCTTGTTCCTCTGGGATTCTTGAACAACAACCAAGAGGTCAAATTTAATAATTTCCCAAAATTCCTGGAAGAACTCAATCGAGAAGCCATCTAGACCAGGCACCTTTCCTTTCTGCATCATAAAGACTATCCTCCTTAACTCCTCCAAGGATATATCCCTCATCAAATGCTCATTCATATCCCTGGTCACCAAAGAGGGAATATAGGACAGAATTTGGACCTCTTCAGCTGAGTCCCCCTATGCTTCCTCCTTGAATAATGAAGTAAAATAGTGCACTACCTCATTAATGATACCCTGCGTAGAAAAAATAATCTCCCCACTGTCCAACACCAAAGAAGTAATCCCCATGCCATGCTGTCTAGCCTGAACCGAATTGAAGAAGAAGGTTGTGTTCTTATCCCCTTCTCTAAGCCATTTGATTTGAGCCTTCTATTTCCAAAAGATTTCCTCCCTTAGTTCCCATTCTGCCAAAGCTTTTAAGGCCCTGGCTTCCTCCCTCAGCAAAACCTCAGTCATTCCCTCATCCTGAATGGTTATGGTAATGACATTCAGCTCCATCTATGCCTCATTTTTATTTTGGAAAATGTTCCCAAAACTTTGTTAGTTCCACTTTTTGAATTGGTACTTGATGAATTAGAGAAGCTTAACAAAGGTATACAATGCTTTTCTTATAGCAGGCCTGCCCCTTCTCCACCAATCCACCACTCGTCCAAATAGGTCTGAGTCCTTGGACCACATAAGATGAAACTTGAAAGGCACCTTTAGAGGCTCATGGGTAGAAGAAATGACCAATTTTATTGGCCAGTGGTCTGAGCCTCTCCAATCAAGAATCTCAAGGTAGGAAGACCATGAACCCCCCACCCAGTAACATGAGGTCATGAATCTATCTATACGCTTTGCAATGCACCTGTCCCCCACTCTTCGATTGTTCTAAGTAAAGCATCCATTAAATGACTTGATATCCACTAAATTGAGTGCCTCAATATTATCCTAGATTAGGAGGGAAGAAGGTTCCAACTATGCATTACCTCCTCTCTTCTCTGTTAAATCAAGAATAGCATTAAAGTCTTCCACCACAATCCAAGGCAAATAGGGAAATAATTGACAAAGAAAATGGATGTTTTTCCAAACAAAAAGTTTACCTTGGAAATCTATAGGAGCATAAACATTGGAAAAAAGGACTGATTCACCCGACTCAATACATGAAGCCACCATAGATAAAGAGGATTTAAAGGATATCTAGGACACAGGTTGGATCTTGTAAAGATTCTAGAAACAAGCCACGCCCCCCAAAGATCCATGAGCTCCAATGCATTGCCATGAACCATACCTCCATAACTTAGGTGCAATATTCCTCATATCATCCACAAAAACTTTTGTTTCTTGAAGAAAGAGAATATCAGGTACTTGACATCTAACTAATTCCCTATCAGCCTTTGGTCTGGGATCGCTGTTTAGTCCCCTTATATTCCATGAGATAATGATCATTTTAGAGGAGTTAAGAAGTGTGAATCTAAGGTCTTAACCATACTAGACTCCACCAAGGTCTCCCCAATCATCTTGATTCTATCTATGTCCTTCTTGTACCCCACTTTAACACTTTTTTCTGACATCCCCTTCTTTCCCTCCCTTTGGAGAATACCCAGGTGAGGAGAAGATTTTCCTTTCTTATCTACTTCTATCCCCACAACCCTTGCCAAAGGGTACAGGTCCTCTCCATTTTGTTTTAGGTCCCTATCTATCACCTCCCCCCCAATTCCTCTGCCTACTCCTCAATAGCCATGGGTAAGGTTGACTCTTCCTGAAGAACCACTGGAAGAATGGCTAAATTAATCTCTGGTACTGAACCTCCCATGAACTGCTCCACACTCATTAATCCCAAATTTACTTCTTGCTAGCCTAATTCATCCAAGATTTCAAACCTATTGAAAGAGTCATCATCATGCCTCTCCTTAAAGGTCCTCTTCTGGCCCTTATTAAGGCTTTGAGCTTTCACCTGTATAAAACCTTCAGTATCCCTGCTCTCCCCAACTCTCAATTTCTTCCCTTTATCAACACTGAGAATGATACTAGGTGGCAGTTGGGGATGTTTCTCCATTGGCTTAGCCTTTAGACATCTACACACCAGGTTTCCATACTCATGGCAAAGGCGACACTTGAAGGGAAGGGTCTCATAATCCAATTATTGCACCCAGGAGTATGAACCCGCACTCATCTCCAATGCATCAGGCAATGGTTTGCTCAAATTGATTTCCACACAAATTTGGGCAAAAGTCATGACTTTCTTACCTAAAGTTTGAGTTGAAGTCCCCACCAGCCTTCCAAGCGTCGAAGCTAACATCAGGAGAATGTCCTCATGACAACATTCAATAGGAAGTCTGGGGAGCCTAACCCATACTAGAACTCGAGTTGGTAATTCCTCAGAAGGATTAAACCCATCATGCCAAGGTTTAACAAAAAGTTTGACCTGATTGTAAAAGTATGGCCCTCCCTCAAAAACCCTATTGTGGTCAGCCAGGCATACAAACATGACCATGAAGTATTATTTGCCAATAACGTGACCTCCATTTCTCCCTCTGGCTCTTACACTCGCCTGGCCCAACCCTCCAAAAATTGAAGGGAAACTTTTAGACCCAAAAACTTGCAATACAAAGAATGCTTGGAATAATATTCCACATCCTCTAAAATCATATCAAAAGGAATTACCAGTTTAGGTCATTCCTTACATTTCTCTAGGCAACCATTAATTTTCATAATCCTGGATCCCCTGGGCAAGCTCCATTTCATTGCTCCTAGATTTTGGGAAGAAAAATCTTGACCTACTATTTTACCTTGCTGCTTCTACCTGTTCATGCCCACAACTGCACTAAAACTTTTGCTAAGTGTAGTTTTTAAAGGCTCCTGTTGAGCCATGATCATGCCCTACTTGGTCTAGCGTGACCCTACAATGCCTCTTCCCGATGCCTCAACCCTTTGGCACTCTCTCACTCCCCCAAACTACATTTGTGCACACCAATCCACCACTTTGAATAGGATAGGGCATGACTACCCTAGCTCAGCTACAGCCTGCACACGCTGCATCCTGTCATTCTCCTAGTCCTCTCAAAAAATTTTAGTGTCTCATCATTCTTGATTGAGTTGAGATACTTCGAAAAATTCTATAAACATTTAAAAAATCATTAGAAAAGAATAAAAACATTGACCACTTTTTTGCCTTAAAGATTTTGGGAACCCTTACTAAGTTACAAGTAAACCACTTATCATTTGGTTTCCCCATCCTTTTTGGCCTTTTTCTCTCACACACTTGCCGTTTTAGAAGACCATTCCAATTCTTCTATCAAATCCATTCTATTTTTTTTCCTCAGTTATCACATTCTTCTTATTCCTTGGGAGAACTACATTTGGCCTGAAGTTTTTTTATTGGATATTACATCCATAAAACTATATAGGCAACATCCACTTGCCTAGTGCATATGGAGATAGCTCATCCACAACATTCCTTTTCTTTTATTCCCTCATTTTGTTCATTTGTTAAGTTGTCACCTATTTTCTAGGGATAATGTTAATACAGTTTCTATTGCATTATTTATTTGTTTATTTCTACTTATTTTATTTGTTTGTCTACCTATTTATTTGCTTTCAACACTATTGCCTTGATTTAGTTTATGTGTGTTTATTAGATGATTCCTTACCCACACTTATACTTGAATCCATCCATCTTCATATGTTTACATTATCATCATGGTTTTTATCATTGGTGCATTATTTTCTATTAAACATTAGATTATGTGAGTCAATCCTCATGCATATCTTGGCCAAGTCCTCATGATGTTATATCATGATGCCTACTGACACTTATTATTACAAACCTCATATTTAAGAAGTCTATTCAATAATAGTAGTATCTCTTTGACACTCACAACCTGATTGAATCCTAATTATATCCTAAATAGAGTAATTAAACATGAAATAATTTCAATTTTTATTAGTTTAAATGAGCATCTCCCTACTAGTAGGTTGTTCCAATTCATCATTACCCTCTGTGTTGAGTTATCATCATCCTCAGACAAGTTTATCATGTTTTCCATAATCAGGGTCCAATGATTATAACTGCTTATGGGAAAATCATTGTATACCATCTCACCTACATTTCTCAATTATTATAATCACCTTTGGGGAAATCATTTTGTTGTCACCACTTTACTTTTTCTCCCCATACAAGGGAATGTTATTCTCTTGTTTGTCTAGCCTAATTGAGGTAGCTCCATCTTATCAATGATTATAACTGCCTTTGAGAAAATCATTATGTTATTATACTACATTGCCACTATCAGGGTACAATGCTTATAACCTCCTTTAGGCAAACCATTATACACCATTCCATTTGAATTATCAATAACTTTGACTAATTTTTCAATATCATTATGTTTTCACCCCATCATCTTTCCTTTCTTTGGTCCCCTTATTTCACTTCTTATCGAGGGATTGTTTGTCGACCTATTTGTACCAATCATTCCCTCGAGGGGGCATCCTACAGTTAGTTTATCATCATTACAATTATAGGCATACATGAAATTTTAATTATTTGAGAATATGTTACTATGATTATAGCTTACAATGCCTTACCAAATAGGGGCAAACTATAGACACCTAAATCTTGCCACCAATGACTTCTAATAAGGCTTTTGGCCAATTTTCACCAAAATGTACAATTTGGCCTAAAAACACTAAAACATGCTAAATGATGTGAAACTGACATATTCAAGTGCTAATTTTGGCCAAGGTATCCTTAAATGGGGTAATGCAATTTATGGGCTAGCTAACTTTGGTCAGATCATTCTGAGGCAAAATGCCAATTTTGCACTTAGGTGCTTTAGATTGATCTTTCTTATCAAATCTCTTGCATGAGATACGTTCCTTCATTATTTATTGTTGGTAACATCCTAAATTGGAATACAGTTCCAATGCATTTGATATTGACTTCTAATTCCAATCTAGTGAAATTTTAGACCAATAATAAGGCATTCTGATCAATTTGAGTAATTTGTGTACAAAGTGCTTAAACATGCTTAAGACATAATTAACCCAAATTAGAGACTAATAAATAATTCCATGGAAACTTATTGAATACTTATTTTTGGAAATGAATATTGAATATTTGCATCATCAGGTAACCTCATTTCTTGGGAAGACATCCCTAGGCCATAAATGCCACAATTATCAGGATTCATACCCTCCATGCCTCTTAATTGCCCCTTTTTCCAACGTCATGATGAGGAGAATTATAAAATTAATTCCAAAAATTGAAGTAATCCTCAACCACACATCTCAATCCTGAGATGGATGGTTTAGGTTAATTTTAGACATTTTAAAAAATCTTTAAATAGGAGGCCTCACCACATGAATTTTAAGACATGATTATGCAAATTTATAATACAAAATTAATTACAAAGCTTTAAGAAACTAGTGTTACCATGCCAAATTGATTCCAAGCCAAGCCAAGCCACAAGCCAAAGGTGCCAAGGAGAGATGGAGGTAGCCAAGCTTCCATTGCCAAGGACTTCATGAGCACAAGCTAAGTAAGCCACTACAACAAGAATTTTATAGCATCCAAAGAAGGTAAAATAGGGTTTGTTTTGCATTTTAGTTATGTTTTTTATTCATATTTGTTAACTCAACTCTCCCTAGTGTCTAGGCCTAGAGATGTTATGCTAGTTAGTGTGTTTCTTTCATTTTGGAACTAACACCATACTAACCATCCTCTCTTGATTCAAATCCCTAGATCACAGTAAACTAGTGGAAATAAGAGGGGTAACTATTTCAGCTGACTAGGCAGTGAAAACATGAGGGAGTACTATGGTTGGTTGAATAGTGGAGATAGGAGGGGGAAATATTTGTGCCAATTGAATAATAGTTGTGTCCTCTATAGAAGTTGATATTGGTTGATCCATTGGTTGTGATGTTGTTTCTTAGATTCTATAAGGACCTCTTTTTGCCTTTCGCTTTTGCTTTTACTTGTGTGACACAACTAGCCTATCTACCTAGTTTGATGGGTTTTACTTCTAAGACCCTCTTTTGTTATTTACATACCCTTCTCCTTCACTTCTCTCAACCTATATAAAATACTTAGGGTCTCTTTGGTATTTTTGAACCTTTTGCTTCTCATATATAATGTTTTGGAAAGAATTCCAACCTCAGAAGCAAGCTTTGATGTATATCCCATTGAATGGGATAGGTAGCACCAATCCATCAAGATTGGTTAGCTAGAATGCATTAGCTCCTTTGTATTGAGCTATGATGTATGTACCACTCCATAATGCATCAAAATTTATATGCTTGCCTAGTTTGCCTCTTTTAGCATCCCACTTTAGAATCATGTCTCCTTCATTGAAGTTCATATCAAATGAATTTTTGTCAAAAATTTATTTTTATTTGAGCTTGATTTGCTTCCATAACTTGCATTAACTGGTTCCTAACTTCTTCTAGCTCTATGAGTTTCACCAACTACACTATCATTTCATCATTTTCAATCAATTCCAACTGATGATTAAGTTCTAGAGATGGTAACTTTATTGACAGTGGAATTATAGATTCCCTTTCATATAACAACATGAATGAAAAATTTCCAATGGCTCTTTTGCGAGTAATCCTATTGCCCAAAATGTCGATTTCAACTTAGTGTACCACATCCTTTGGTTATCCTCCATTATCCTTTTAATAATCCTTATGATATTTTTTTGGGTAGATTTGGCCAAGCCATTACTTTGTAGGTAATAATTGGATGAGGTATTCAAGAATACATTGTGTCTTACCACCCATTCACTCACCTAAGTGCCCACAAAAGCTTTGGCATTATTTGAGATAATGGTGTAAGGAACACTAAATATTGTGACAATTCCATCCATGAATACTAAGATAGATGCTTCTATGGCATATTTCAATGCAACTAATTCAGTCCATCTAGTGAAATAATCAATTTTTGTAACGACCCATTTATGGCCTATGCTTAATGGTGGATTGATCATGCCAATGAAATCCAATCCCCATTAGGTAAATGATTGGTCATCTTAGATTAGTTCTAGAGGGAGAGCTACTAATCTTTGCTTGCCTATAAAATAGGCACATTTCTCACAGTTCCTCACCCATTTATGTGCATCTTTAAATAGGTTAGGCCAATAGTAGTCTACCCTCATTATTTTGATGGTAGTGGTTCTTGCATAGAAATATCCACCGGATGAGCCATCAAGAAACTCCTCAATCACATTAGTAATTTGATCATGTTCAATGAACCTCAACATAAATCCATTCATGTCTTTCCTAAACAATATCCCATCAATAAGAACATAAGGAATAGATTGGAGTTTGAAGTACCTCTTCTTGGACTGTTGGAGCTCATGTGAGTATTCACTAGTATGTAGGAAGATAGCCATGTCACTGATCTAGCTATTGATCAGATGTGGAGTGGTTGGTTAAAATGCTTATTAAATGTATACTACATTAGATATTATATTAGTAGTATTTATATCAAAAATAATTTGTTCATATAAGCCCTTGCTTCTTATGAGCTTGGTTATTTTGATATTCACATCATATTCCATGACTTTTATGATCAAACCCACTCTTTTCTCATTTATTTCTTGGATCAATAGGAACTCCTTTAAACTTTAGTGGCTACCCATCAGATGAATTTTATTATTGGAGAGCATATGCCTAAACTTTTTGAGAGCTTTAATTATAGCATATACTTTCTTCTTAATAAAACTATACTTTTCCTCATAATCCTTCAAGGATTGACTAGAAAAAGATATAGGTTGCTCCAACTATTATTTATTTTATTGGATTAGAATTGCTGATATGATACCTTCCCCTCCAAAATCATAGAGAATGAAATCATTCTTGTTATTGGGGTTGACTAGGGTAGGAGATTGAGAAATAACCTACTTGATGGCTTCCAAACTATCCTTTCCTTCTCATGTCTAGATAAAACAAACCCCCTCCTTGAGCATGGAAGTAAGGGGCTTTTCCATGGAAGAAAAATTTGTAATGAACCTTCTTTTGAAGTTGATCTTTTCTAGGAAACTTTGTAATCCCTTTTTATGGATCATAAGTGCTAGTAAAGATAGAACACTTTCTCTAGGTATATTGCAAGACCCTCTTTTGAAATAATGTGTCCTAAGATTTTCCTTTCATGAACTATGAAAATTCACTTTTTTGGGTTGAGGGAAACTCCAAATTATTTGCACCTTTTAAAAACTTTCTTAAGGTGATCTAGGTGGTCACTAGCATGTTTTGAATAAATGGTTATGTCATCTAGGTACACTAGGATAATCTCATTTATCAAATCCATGAAACCCATATCCATGGCTCTTTGAATGTAGAACTAGCATTAGTTAGATCAAAAGGCATCTTTTTATAGGCATATGTGCCCCATTTTGTAGTGAAATTAGTCTTGAATTGGTTTGATTCTTGTACTAAAATCTAGTTATATCTAGAATAACTATCTAGAAGGGAAAACCTTTTAGATCTTGATACAGTTTGAAGGATTTACTCCATGGGTGGAAGGGGATAATGACCATTAAAAGATGCTTTATTTAGGTCCTTGAAATCTACACAAATCCTAATTTCACCATTCTTTTTCCTTACAGGGATGAAGTTACCAACACGAGATGCATGTTTGATAGGTAAAATGATGTTAGCCTCTATCAGTTTGAACAACTCACTCTTCATCAAGGGATTTATTTTTGGATTGATTGGTCTCTATTTTTGTCTAACAGGCTTGGTATTTAGGTTAAGTTCTATTGTTTGTTGGGTTAATCTAGGGTCAAAACCCCTTAGATATTTATAATTACAAGTGAAATTATCATAAAATTCTTGACACAATGTAATAATATATTTATTTTCACAAGTATTGCATAATTTTACAATCTTCAACGCTTTGCCTTATGAGATGACTACTAGATTGTAGTTTTCTTCATTGATAATGATAATTTTCTTTTCACCCTTTAGCTGATCATCAGAGTTGAAGATGCTTTCCAAAGTAACAAGACCCATGGTCAACTTATTTGTTTTCAACTAAATAATTTGATCCCTATATTTTTCTTGGAGTCTTGACTAATTATTGTTTGAGAATTCAACCTCATCTCACAAAAAATTCACAATTTAATGATCACTATAAAAAACTTGTCATTTAGTAACATTGATAGAAATAGATTGTATCACTATTAATTTTACATGCTGGCTATTCTTCTTCTTTATCTCTTCAAGCAGGTTATATTGAGAGCCCTCTGAGGCCATACAATCAACATCCTTGTTCTGTACTCTTGGTACCACTTGAATGTTCAAAGTGATAAAATCTTCTAATAGGTCTCAAACCTTGTGTTTGTAATATCTTAGCAATTTATTCTTGGTTGTGATTTTAGATCTTACTTGGTGAATGATCAATTCACTGTCACCAAAAAATTGTAGTGACTATATTCCCCTTTATTTGGCCAGATAGAGACCTCAAATTAATGCTTTATATTTAGCCACATTATTAGTATAGTTAAGTTAAACACTAAAAGAATAGAAATAACTATCCTTTTGGGGAGACATCAGAATAATATTTGCACCTGCACCATTTCTACTTCTTGAACCATCAAAGAATAATTACCACACTCCCTTGAGATCCTCAACTAGTTTCACAAGGTTTGGGATGATTGCATCATTTTCATGAATATAATACGTAGCCAACTTGGTTTATTTGATATAATCATATAGATCAAACTATAGAGCTAATCCCCATTCATCTAGATTAGTGTCTGGGATTTCTTCAATGAGTGTTGCAACCTTATGGTCAAATTCCTCCTATTGATCTTGAAATTTATAATTCATATCCATAGGGATAAGAATGCATGGCTTAATGTGGTCTTTAGTGATTATCTCAACTCTTATTGTCACTCTAGTTCCATATCTTGTCTTGAGAAACATATGGGACCAATCAACAGATAGACACCCTCCCATTTTTGCAATGAAGTCTCAGGAAAGGCAGATAAAAAAATAAGGGGGTAGGTCAATAATTGAGATATCTTGGGATATTGATAAGCTTGGACATGCATAGATGGTAAGGTTTAAATATTTTATAGTCCTAAATATTTGGACAATAGTCCCATCCAATTGAACCATGCCTTTTATTATAGGTGTGTATTTGATATCAAGAGCATCAGTTATTTTCTTGGACATAATAAAACTTCTATCCCTAGAGTCTACCATGCAGTTATATACAAGATTTTTCCCAATTATAAGTGAAAGTAAAGGGGGAAGCTTACCATTTTTACTAGCTTTTGTGTCCATTTGAGGTTGACACAAATTAACTGCAATAGTGGGTCCCTTAGCTAGGACCTAATCTTTTATTTGGAAGTTTTTTAAAGCTTCTTGAAATAAGTCCCTCTGTGCTAGAATAGACAGTGCTTCCCACATGGTGACATTTAAGTTAGTCTTCTTCATTTATTTCACAATATTAAAATAAATGTTACCAACCTTTTTTAGTGCATTTTTGGTAGATTTATATCTTCTTTCATGAGATTTGGGGTTAGTAATTTTGACTTTGACTCACCCATCACACATTGGGTGGTTTCTGAACTATGTTGCCTTTTGCATCTTCTTGTACAATTTTAGAAGTTATAGCTTGCTCAACACGAGAGGGTTGATTAATTTATATTTCCCTCTTCTTAGAGTGTGTATTCAATGCCACTGAACTACCACCATTGGTTAGTGCTTCCTCTTGATTTACACCATAAAAATGCTCCTTTTACTAGTTCAAAAGAGTAACTTCATTTTGAGTAGGCTCTTATGCATCTTCCTGATGGGAAGTAACTTCTTCTTACTATACTTGGGTGTTTGATATGATTTTTACCATCAAGGATTGTGATGTAAAGGACATCATCTAATTTTTCATCAAGGATGAAAACAAGAAAACATACTCACCAACTCTTACCTCTACCAATAACACTTAGCTTTGATGTCCTTTTTCTAGATTTATTAACTTTACCTTTAGTCACTTTGTCCCTTTATTATGTCTCTTTTTAAATATTCACAAACTTGTTTAAAATAAACTATTCAATTCTTTACTTTGGGTCTATATACCTCTCTCTAATTCTGTTATCATTCTAAACAATCTTACCCTTCTCTTTTGCTTGTGAATCTCATTCTCTTTTACTCATTCCTTGATGAAAGGCTCAATGAGTAAATTAGATCCATGATTGATTTGTAATTTACTATGTTCTTAACACCATTATTACTCCCTTATTCTATCCTTCTAAAACTTCTTTCCATGTACAAGTCTTATATTTACAATTTTGATAACCTCCACTATCTTCTTACTTTGACACATGCTTTTTAGTAACCCTTTTTAAGGATTTTCCATTAGTATGGATTCATACGATCCTATATTTAAAAAATAAAACCATATTAATATACCCTCTATCCTCTTTTGGAAATTCACAAGGTTTATTGGGATTATTTCACCATTTGACCACTTTTCTAGGTCCTTATTAGCCTTTGATTAAGCCTTTTAGGTCTCATAATGCCCTATTTATACACATGCCTATAAAAATCATACACAAATGTATAGGTAAAAAAATAAAACTCCAAAATAATTTAAATGACCTTAAAACCAATATTTTCACAAAGTTTCAATGGTTTTTACTAGTCCAAACTCTTAAAACCCTAATTTGAATGTCAAAACCCTAACTCAGGGTTGTATGCAGGTTCTATAACTTGAGAGGGGTTATTTGAAAATTTTATGTTTTACAAACAATTTAAATCAACTATAAAGGTGGATCTAGGCTTGTAATTAACCAATACATCTTCTCCAAGTATTGGATTCTTCACTTGGTACTTATGTTCATGTTTTCCATAATATTCTATGTTTGACTGAGTTAGGTTACCCTGCTGTCTATAGGCTTGGAAATTAGTTTATACTCTCTATAGGTATGAAACCCATTTATCCACAATAATAAACTTAATAAGGTTATAAAAACATATTACCAATTTTATTTTCAACTCCAAATAAGACATGATCCTTCTTCTCAAGAATACATGCTTTCTTTTAATAATCTAACAAAGGTTGTATTGCATAGTGTATGTAGGTCTGTGATAATATTTATCCACCAACTATTTAGTATAGCCAAGTAGTTGTTAAAAGACTTTAAAAAAAATATATCAATCTTTAACAAATATTTATAGGTATAGAGATATGTTCTTATGTGTATTGGTTTCCACATTTAACCAAAATACACTCTATCTATTGTCAATACACATGAACATGGTAAAGCACAATCTATAGTTTGAATTTTATCAAAGTTTTTGAGACTTAATTAGTAATCACTTGTAATACCATCATAAAAATATGTATCTTCTTACCCATTTACTTAGACCACTATAACTATCTCTTGTTACACATTCCATCACTAGTCTTGCTTACATAGTCAACTTTCATTACTCTTATGCAAGGAAATGTAGGGTTAATATTACTTTCTTGTTTGAAAATAATCAAAACTTAACTTTATTGAATTCTTTGGTTCTTTTACATTCCTCATTTTGAATCTAACCCCACAAATCCTCTATTATTCTCCTCACAATATCATTTAAAAACTCTTTTTATTATCATATAACTACTCTAACTAATTTGTAACTCCCTCTTGGATGTTGAGGTGAGTCTGAACAAACCTAACCACTAACATGATCACCAAGGTGATTAATCACATGAGTCACATATAGAGTTAGTTGTCACTAAAAACTTGAATACCTTCACAACAAAAATACTCTTATTAAAACTTCTACATGATTGATTAAAGCTCCATAACCTTTTTAAAGATTCAAAAATTCAAATTGGAGGAATTGGTGGGAAAATGCCAAAATAACTCAAATTAAAAATTGACAACCTCCTAACACATATGAATAACTCTTACCAACCTAAAATGACCACAACAACTTGATAATGACTCATAACATGACAAATAGACCAATATGTATAATGAGGTAGTGATGCTCCTACATCATACTACCGAGGATAAAGAAAAGAAACTTTACATGAAATCTATAAATGATTTGACTTTCAAGTTGTGATGTCCCTTACTTAGGGGCTCCTTTTTCTCTACAAAAGCTCTGTTACCACTGTGATATCCCCTTTTTGTAGGGAATATCTAACACAAATAGCTCTGAACAAGATACACTTTTGCAAAATAAATTCAAGTAAACAATAAACCACAGTAAATCTCTTATCTGCCAATCAAATATCTTATCACTTGTTCAGATAATTACAATTACAGTCTTCTCTCATACAAATAAAAAAATATTAAAATCTGGTCTTAAAACCCTGATCTTCTGCAAATTTGGAAATGAAATCTAAATTTTGTCTCGTCTCGGCCTGCTGTGTCGAACACACAATCGCCAGCATCGGTCGATATATTGCCGATGTCGGTCTCTGTAGGTCCTTCTCTGTCGACATCGGTCTTCAGTCGACCGATGTCAGTCACTAGAAATCTCTATCTACCAAGGTCGGTATCTGCGTGGATTTGTACGGACCTGTACAGACTTCGTACGGCCACCAATTAAGCACAACCTATCTATTTTCAACCCTGAATCTAAAGATATCTGGCTCTAAATACAAAAGATATCTATCTGTATAATTTATTGAATTAAAAGTATAATAAAATAGATACTTGGAAAGCTCTGTGATAACTTCTATATGAAGTTACCTCTCAAATTTGTAAACCTCTGTGATAACTTTTATATGAAGCTATCTCTCAATTTGGCAATAGATCAACTGATATTTCACAGCCTCTAAATCACACACACTGAAGAGGGAACGTTCTCCAATGTTGATGGAATCCTAGAACCCTTGGCTCAGTCTTCACAAAATAATTCTTTCAATATCAATAATCAATAATCAATGGCTGAATCAATAATGGCCTCCATGAGAAACCCTTATACCCTCAAAAATATATGCTTGCCCTAATTAGGGTTTCTTAAATTAGAATTAGGGTTTCTAATTAAAAATAGGCTAAATAATTAATATTTGATTAAATCAATCAAATATTAATATCTCCCTCAATACATGTCAGATCCTCGAACCATTTGAAGCTGGTGAACCAGGGAGTGATTTCGCACATGACCATACCAAAATAAAGGTGCTCTGCTGCATATCAAATATCCCTAAATAAATAAGAGCTCAAGCCAAATGTGTCTAAAATACCCTAAATGAAAGCCAACTATAGGAATTCTATAAATCAAAGCCAAGCCAATCTCCATCATGACCCTCTATCCATCTTATTAGCCTATAAAGGTCATATAATAGGCTAATCATCAAGTCTGTCAATGTCCACAAAAAAGGGTACATGACAATCTGCCCCTTCAGAAATTGCTTGTCCCCAAGCAATCTTGGAACAATGAACCACTCGATCCACCTGGATTCCAAATGTAGTTATGCTCTACACAGTTGTAAATCAATGCAAGTACCTGCAACATCATCAGAAGTAGAACAAAGAGGAACCCATAATCAAACTGTGGAATGCAACTTAACCAAACTCCAAAAGCACAACTGTCATAATTAGGAACACATGAGAAACAAACTCTCAAAGTATCACAATCTAAATAAAATGGACAACTCAAACTGCCAATTCCATCTGCCAAAGATGGTGCCAATCCATCCCATAACTGATCCCTCTGTAAAGGTGGCACGATCAACTGTACCACACTATCATTTGTGTGAGAAGAATCAATCTGGAGACTCGACTCCTCTGGTATCCCAAACTCATCAAGACCAAGTACTCCCAAATCCTAAACATGTGTGTTAGGAACAACAACATGCTCCTCAGCAACTACTACAGGAATGTACTCACCACCAACCACCTCAATATACAAATGAACTGGGTCTGGGGCTGGTGAAGACCGCAAATGCTCTAACTCTATGGTCATCTTAGCCAAATGAAATTATGACTCCTCATAATCCAACTGCGTACTCTCAAGAATATTAGAAGTCACCTCGATCTATTGAGTAAACTCACTCACCTTATCTTCCTCAACCAATAATGCATCATATGCTATGCTGCCCCACTCCATAAGATAATCTCTATCGGCTACCAACTGCATATAACCCTATCTCAAAATATGGATAGCCTCCCATAAAGAGTGGATCTCTATCAAGGATAAATAACTACCTCCCTGCTCAATGCTAGTAGGAAAACCCCATCCATAAACTGATAACAACTGACGAGCATCATCAAAATGCTTATAAGCGGTAGCAATGTCTCGCTCACTAACTCTCAGTTGACTAGACACATGGTGGCACTGGCTAGACTGTCTCCTACAATCCTCTTCTAATGCATGGTCCAAAAGAGTAGACTCAAAATCACTGATCTCTATAGTACTACCATCCTTACTCTGTGAATCAACTCCAAAGCTCATATCAACATCCAAAGTATCAAAAGCTGTAGCATCACTGACTAACTCTTCCATACGGAGAGAAACAACTAGTGAAACTAAGTCCTCAAAACTGTCAACTGCATCCTCCTGAGTATCATCTACAATAATCAAATCCTGGGACTCTTCTTTAATCTCTGTCATAACTGAGAGATCATCAACCCTTAGTGCACTAACATCTGAGCACACCTCTACACTCTAAGTGCAAGCATCAGACTCATCCTCATCTTCACTATCTCCTATCTCATAATAATCATAATAATCATGGGACATGCTGTGCTCTTGTCTAAGTGATTTGTAGTGGTCTCTTCTCAACTTAACAAAGTGATCAAAAGACAACCTCCCCTGAGCTCATGGAGTTAATAACTCCCACTCATCCTTCGCTGTCATATACCGAGTGGATTTGTCTTTGGATGTAGGGTGTGAAGGAGATTCATTTAACCTCTTCAAACTTAGTTTCAACTTCTTCATATCATAGTCCCACTGTCTCTGAGTTTATGGAGTCATCATGATTTACTAATTGATTCAACAAACTACCCAAACTACCCAACAAGATGGCAAGACATTAGCTCTGATTTGCCCAAACTATCCAACAGGATGGCAGGATTTTGGCTCTGATACCACTGTGATGTCCCTTACTTAGGGGCTCCTTTTTTTCTACAAAAGCTCTGATACCACTGTGATATCCCCTTTTAGTAGGGAATATCTAACACAAATAGCTCTAAACAAGATACAATTTTGTAGAATAAATTCAAGTAAACAATAAACCATAGTAAATCTCTTATCTGCCAATCAAATATCTTATCACTTGTTCAGATAATTGCAATTACAGTCTTCTCTCATACAAATAAAAGAATATTAAAATTTGGTCTTAAAACCCTGATCTTTTGCAAATCTGGAAATGAAATCTGAATTCTATCTCATCTCAGCCTGCTGTGTCGAACACACAGTCACCGACGTCAGTTGATATACTGTCGACGTCGGTCTCTATAGATCCTTCTCTACCGACATCGGTCTTCAGTCGGCCAATGTCGGTCACTGGAAATCTCTGTCTGTTGAGGTAATCTCTGTCTGCTGAGGTCGTTATCTGCGTGGATTTGTACAGACCTGTACAGACTTTGTACGGCTACCAATTAAGCACAATCTATCTATTTTCAACCTCAGATCTGAAGATATTTGGCTCTAAATACAGAAGATCTCTATTTGTATAATTTATTGAATCAAAAGCATAATAAAATAGATACCTGGAAAGCTCTGTGACAACTTCTGTATGAAGTTACCTCTCAAATTTGTAAACCTATGTGATAACTTCCGTATGAAGCCATCTCTCAATTTGGCAATAGATTAGCTAATATTTCATAGCCTCTGAATCGCACACACTGAAGAGGGAACACTCTCTAATGCCGATGGAATCCTAGAACCCTTGGCTCAGTCTTCACAGAAGAATTCTTTCAATATCAATAATCAATAATCAATGGCTGAATCAATAATGGCCTCCATGAGAAACCCTTATACCCTCAAAAAGATATGCTTGCCCTAATTAGGGTTTCTTAAATTAGAATTAGGGTTTCTTAAATTAGAATTAGGGTTTCTAATTAAAAATAGGCTAAATAATTAATATTTGATTAAATCAATCAAATATTAATATCTCCCTCAATACATGTCGAATCCTTGAACCATTCGAAGCTGGTGAACTAGGGAGTGATTTCGCACATGACCATACCAAAATAAAGGCACTCCACTGCATATCAAATATCCCTAAATAATAAGAGCTCAGGCCAAATGTGTCTGAAATACCCTGAATGAAAGCCAACTGTAGGAATTTTACAAATCAAAGCCAAGCCAATTTCCATCATGACCCTCTATCCATCCTATTAGCCTACGAAGGTCGTATAATAGGCTAATCATCAAGTCTGTCAATGCCAATGAAAAAGGGGACATGACACAGGTTCTTTGTAGCCTTCTTCCACATGGATCTAAAGGTTTATTTGAGACACTTAGTCCTTATTGATGATTGATTAAACTCATTATGGCTCCTATTTTTTAATTCTCTCTTTTGTTTTATATCTTCAATCTAATCATGGGAAACTACAACTCATTCTTTTGCCTCTAAAAACCTACACATGAATCAAACAAGTCAAGTAAAACCACCTCTTTCTTTTTCTCTTGGTCTTCACTTTTTTAATTGGCTACCAACTCTTCTTCCTCTTGACCCAATATTACTCTTAATGCCAACTCAGTTGTCATGATGGAGTTCTTGTCTCCTATGAGACTCAAATTCTCTATTTCTTGCATTATATGCTACCATATATTCTCATCCTCTCATGTATACTCATGTATACCACTATGCTCTTCAATTGGTGTCAAGCAAGACACCTCAACTGACTACAATTCAAACTTTTCAAGCAATTCAAGTTCTACTTATTCTTCCTTCTCTACTATTTCCACCTCATATGCGTCAAACACTTCATTTAGTGTTATTTTACCTTCTTGTTATTTCATCAACACATTCATTAGCCTTAATGTATCCTCATATAATTCATCCTCCTTAATGTTTATATCAATGTACTCATCAAATACAACATAGAAATGTATACCTGATGCTTCTTTGCTCTCTTAAAGGCTTTCCTGACTAAAATCTACCTCATTCTTACTTGTCATGAGGCATGGTACTATAGAAAAATATTTTTCTTCTTCATCTTTATCCAATGGTTCACCTTCTTCAGGGTAACATAGTATTGAATAACCAAAATCAGTTATCCAATCAACTTACTCTTCACCATCATGCATGTCTTTAACTGTATACAAACATTCCATGAAATCATTCATATTAATCATTAGAGGCTTGATTTCCCTCTTTTTTCTCCTTCTAAGATACCTTGCTATCATCTTTATCTTTTGTCTTTTCTTCTTCTCTATCAATTGCTTGAATGAACATCTCACTGTCCTCTTTATGCATACTTGAAGTCTTAGTTTCATCTATTCCAATATTTTCTCTAATATTTTAAACACCTTCATCTTAGCTATTTCCTTCTCTCTCTCCATTTCTATTTGCTTCACTTTTATCTTCTTGTGGCAATCTTTACTCTTCAAGCCCTTCATCATTCTCTTATTCTCTCCACTATCTCACACTCTTCTTTAGGTCTCTCTCTTGGACCTTTATCTTCTTCTTGGAAAGCCTTCCCACTTGCATTATTGACCATTTACTTGGTCTCTATCACTTGACTCTTCCTCTTTAGAGTCTCTTCTTCTTCTTCTTATCCTCATTTAGGACTCTTCTCTCACTTGTCCTTTTCCTAGGATTCTCTTCTTTCTCTTCAAGCTCTCTACTTGAGATTCTTTCCTTGAGATTTCACTGGCTCTTCTCACCCTTTTCAAGCCTTCTTGGCTTAAGGTATTTGCCACACTACTTTTCTCTTTTAAAAAGTATCTCTACCTCTCCTTTATATCAGTACAACCTCTCACTTCATTCTTGTAACTTGTATTAGCATTCTCACAACATCATATCAAACAATCTTCAACACTTAATCATAACCTTTATGGACATGTAACCAATAATGTCAAAACTTAAAACATACCTCTGTATATAGAATATTCCCACTTTGATACCAAATGATGTAGAGGTCATCATCTAATTTATCATCAAGGATAAAAATAAGAAAACATACTCACTAACTCTTACCTCTATGAACAACACTTAACTTTGATGTCCTTTGTCTAGATCTCTAAACTTTGCCTTTAGTCATGTTTTCCATTTGTTATGTCTATTTTTACCTATTCACAAACTTGTTTAAACTATAATATTAAATTCTTTGCTTTGGGTATATATACCTCTCTCTGATTCTATTATCATTCCAAAAAGTCTCACCCTTCTCTCTTGCTTGTGAATCTCACTCTCTTTTACTCATTCCTTAATGAGTAACTTGGATCCATGCTTGATTTGGAGTTCACTAAGTTATTAAAACCATTATTCCTCATGTATGTTATCCTTATACAACTTATTTCCCCATACAAGTCTTATCTTTACAATTTTGATAACCTTCACTATCTTCTTACTTTGACATAGGATTTTTAGTAGCCTTTTCCTTAAGGATTTTTAATTAGTACATATTTTTATAGTCCTCTATTGAAAAAATAAAACCATATTCATATACCCTCTATCTTTTTTTTTTTTTTAATTCACAAGGTTTTTTGGGCTCATTATACCATTTGATCATCTAGGTTCTTATTATCCTCTGATTAGGCCTTTTAGGTCTATTAATGCCCTATTTATACACATGCCTATAAAAATCATACACAGATGTATGGGTCAATAAATAAAACTTTAAAATCAATTAAAGGACTAGAAAACCAATATTTTCACAAAGTTTAAAGGGATTTTACTAGTCCAAACTCCTAAAAACCCAATTTGAATGTCAAAACCCTAACTCAAGGTTATATATAGGTTTTGTAACCCAAGAAGGGTTATTTGAAAATTTTGTGTTTTACAAAGAATTTTAATCAACCACAAAGGTGGATCTAGGCATGAATTTAACCAATACACCTTATTCAAGTATTATATTCTTCACTTGGTACTTATGTTCATGTTTTCCATAATATTATATATTTGATTGAGTTAGGTTACCCCATTGTCTACAAGCTTAGAAACTGGTTTATACTATCTATATGTATTAAATCCATTTAGCCACAACAAGAACCTTAATAAGGTTATAAAAACATATTACCAATTCAAGTGTCAGCTTCAACTCAAACATGATCCTTCTTCTCAAGAATACTTGTTTTCTTTCAATAATCTTACACATGTTATATTACACAGTGTATGTAGGTTTGTGATAATATTTATCCACCAAATATTTAGTATATCCAAGTATATATTAAAATAATTTAAAAATAATATATCAATATTTACCAAAATGTTATAAGTATATAGATAAGTTATTATGCGTACTGGTTTCCACATTCAACCAAAATACTATCTATCTTATTGTCAATACACAAGAATAGGGTAAAACATAATCTATAGTTTGAATTTTCTCAAAGTCATTGAAACTAAATTAGTGATCCCTTGTAATACCATCATAAAAACATTTATATTCTTACCTATTTACTCATGAAGCTATAACTTTCTCTTGCTACACATTCCATCACTAGTCTTGCTTACACAATCAACTTTCATTACTCTTATACAAGGAAATGCAGGGTCTATATTGATTTCTTATATGGAAATAATAAAAAATTAAAATTTATTAACTTATTTAGGGTTATTTTACATTACTATTTTTGAATCCAACCCCACAACTGCTCTCTGGCTCTACTCATAATAACATTTACAAACTCTTTTTATTGTCATATAACTACTCTAACTAATTCATAACTCCCTCTTGGATGTTGAGGTGAGTCTTTACAAACCTAACCATTAACATGAGAAATAAGGTGAATAATAACATGAGTCACATGTGGAGTTATGTTCCACTAATAAATTTATGACCTTCATGAAAAAACTACTCTTATTGAAACTAATACACACTTGACCAAAGCTCCAAAACCTTGTCAAAGATACAAAAATTCAAATTGGAGGAATTGGTGGGAAAATGAAAAAACAACTCAAATTCAAATTGATAACTTCCTAACACTTATGAGTGACTCTTAGAAACCTAAAATGAAAAAAAAAACTTGATAATGACTCATAACATGATAAATAGACCAATATGTACAATTAGGTAGTGATGCTCCTGCATCAACTTGGCTGATGACACCATTAGGATAAACATTCTAATTATGTATTTGAGCACAAGGATAACACCACTCATATTAATAATCTAGGTTGTTTTGAATAAGTAAAATAGCTTTAGAAGTACCTACTATAGGTAAAACATGAATGTTTGGAGGCCTTGCTTACATAGTTTTACCTTGGGGTTGTGAGCTACCTTGGTATGGTTGCTTATTGGGCTGGCATGTTTGGTTAGCTTGTTGATAAGGCTTGTATATTTGGTATTTTTACCTTTTCATAGTTACCAACTCATTTCCAAATATTTTAAGTAGTTAATTAACCTCATATAAATCACCATAAGGGGCAAAAATCAAAGTTGGTGCATTTTTTGTGGTGGGAATTGGGGCTATAGTGGGTTATGTGGGAGGCACTTCTAGAAATAACAACATTGAAGGCCAAATAATTTTTTTTATAGCTTGAATGAAGCAATTTTATGATCTTATTGTTATGTTATAAGCATTATGGAGTATATTTCCACCCATTGAGTGAATCATGATAGCTATATCACTATTTAAAGATCTCAGGTAATACAAGAAAGCATTATTTGGTATTGGCTTGACCAACACTGGGATTCTATTCCACATATTTTGAAAGTGGAATTTGAAATCAATCATGAACTTATGAAGATCCCATTTAATAGTGGTTAGCTGTTCAACTAGTGAAAGGTGATCACTCTTATCCTCAAACTACGTGCATAGGGTAGACCCTAGATCATCCTAAACATGGATGAAATTGGGAGGTAAACTTCTATACCATTTTAAGGCTTTACCCTTAAATGAGGAGGCAAGAAGTCTAATTAAAACATTTTCTTGAGCTATATTATGAACTAAATATATGTTAGCAATATCCTATATATGTTCAATGGGAGTAGTGGAAGTTTCACTGATAAAATACAAAATGATTTTTAGAGCTGAGGTGAGTATATTATCATACTGGGCTAACATAAGTGGGCTACCTCCATTAAATTCCATGGAATTTTGATTTCTCAGGGCCATTATTGGAGGTATGAAACAAATATAGGTATTTATGAGAGATGAAAATAGATTTGTAGGATTTATTCTAGTATAATGTACAACTGATCTTGATTTCTTTTTTTATGTAAATGATAGTTCTTACAAGTCAATCCTCTTACCTTTAGTAGATAATCTTGTTTGTATCTTTGGCATACGTAAACTTAGATTTCCTAGATTCATATACTAGTGAATTCACCAAGTGATTTTGAAATGTGTATGAGGCTCGTACAATGCTTGCTGAGAAAAGCACCAATCTCTTAGTTATGATCTTTGGGTCCCACTGGGCATGCCAAAAATTGTTATCAATTAGATTTTTTCACCCATTTTATATTTGTAGTATTATGAGTAGTATGAGTTACAACACATACAAAATATAATGACATAATGGGATCACATCCAAGCTATGTAACCTTGGTGAATTGAGGTGAACCTCCAAAGAAAGCAAACTTCCTTTCACTAAGCTTAGTACAACTGGTATATAACTAGTTCACATCAAACTACTACCTCTTAGTGATATTTCTCCTAACTAAGATTTGAATAGTGAGGAAAAGAGTTTTAGAATGAGTAAAAACTATAAAATGGTGATTTTACCAAATGGTATAGTGGAAATTAATGATTGCTTTATTTTAACATAGTTGAATATTCAATATGTTGAGTTTATTAAAGCACAATCTTGCACAATTATGAGGTCAAAGGTAATATGGAATGTTTATCAAATCAAGATCAAATTTATTTATTTTTATCAACAAGATTTTAAAAGGGCATAAATAATACCACAGATGAATCTATATGATTGAAACAAGAATTAGAGCATTCACAAACTTGACAAATATCCATACATACACAAAGAAGACACAACAAAAGGAGGGCAAAACTTCAGTCTATTAAATTTCTATAGGTTACAACATGTAGTTCAATTCTTCAAAATGTAGAATAATTTATCCAACAACAAAAATATAGATGGGCTACACTAAGGTACCCATATTTATAAAAAAATACTCTCTTGAAAGAGAAGGAGTTAACAAAACCTTACGCCTAGTTATAGAGCAAGAAAATCCAAGAAACTTCATGCAACATCCTCTTCTTAAACTTGGAATGGTGTCCTTAATGGAGTATATGGTTATAAAGGAAGCATGAAAATAATGGATGCTTCAACAAGTGCTATAAGAGTAGAGAAATCCATTAAAACCTTCTAGTTGAACCCTTTCTTCTTTGATTTGTGCTGCTATTATGTCTTCTAAGGAATGAGGTGCCAAAATGAACCATTAATTGATAAACATTGAATTCTTTTAGATATTTTAGGTTATAACTTACAAAACCTAATTTTTAATTTGAAGTGAAAACTTTTACAACTTTTTAAGTCATTCAAATTTGACAAAAAGGAAAGTTTAAATTACAATATGATTTTTTGCAAGTGAAGCAATTCAAACTTTGTCAAAAGGAAGAGTGTAAATTATAACATGAGTTCTTACAACTTAAATCCTGACAAAAGATATTTAAAAATTACAAGTGGCTCTTTATCAAAAAGAGATGTCAAAATAATAGTTGTAATTTACAACTTACAACTTTACAATGATTCCTTAAAATAAAAAATGTAATTTACAAAATGTATTTAATTAAAAATATTAATCCATAACCATGACCTTTTAAGAATCCTTGTCTTTTTTTCTTGTATCTTCTCGATATAAGCATCAAAGCTTCTAAATATCTCTTGAAAACATTTTTCATTAGGACCAAAGGTATGTATGATGCTGATCTCACATTCTGCTATCACTTCAAACAATTTCTTAGATGCAACTCTGTACACTTGAGTGTCTTTTCCCATCTGATCAAGTGTATTATGATATGTGATGAATATGTGGATGGAACTCAAGTTAAAGGTTATATCTTATACTGATTCTCTCTTGATTACCTCCTTGAATTTGTCTTAAATCTCTTGAATAGGAAGGGGTTTATATTGATGGTCTATTACTTCACATGACAATTTAATAAATAAATATTCAATGTTATAGATTATATTTGTGGCATTATCACATGTACTTTTAGACTTATTAATACTCTCAATGAGTATTGTGATTCTTAAATGGGTTGCCCTATCCAACTGGTCATGGTCTGTAGAACTCTTCAATATCTTTTTTAATATATGGGTGTTATCCTCAATTAAGTCAACAAAATGTAATTTTGGAAATAATAGGCTCAGTCTTTCAATATCTTCCTCATACTTTCTTATCTATACTTTTAGAGATGCACAATCATCCTTCAAATCTTTATTATAGTCCATTTCTAGCTTTATCTCTATGTTTCCTTTTGTTATGAGTTTATCAACCTAGTATTTTATGGCCCATCCCATGGTGCCAATCTCTATCATTGCTTAAAATGTTTCTTTGTCAGGGAATTGAATAAGAGATTGAGTTGGCTAGGATATTGACTCAATGAACTTCCTCAAGGTAGTTATCAAATACTTAAATTTATTCTTTAGTTCATCTTTAGTGACCTTCTCACTGTACATCTTATCAAAAAGAAAGTTGATGCTTGACTGAACATCATACTTTAGTCCTTCCCTTGTTGGATGACCCATGTGCACTTTAGATGTTTGGTAATCCCCCACCACTAGATCTTCCTTTTGTTTGTTTGGTAGGGGAACTACTATTTCCACATATCTTTCCCCTGATGCATGATATGATATTTTGGATATGGTCCTTGAGCCTATCTTTTATCTTTGGGATGCCTCTAATAGACCAAAGTCTAGTGTGTTGGGAGACACCATTTATTTATACTTATTTAACACTAATTATGATAGCCAACTTGGAGTGGCAATATATGAATCTAGCACTGTCATCTGTGAATATGTAGCTAAAGTTGCTCAATTGGTGGTTACTATGACAAGTGATGTATCTGTCACTAATGTTGATGCTAAATCCTTGGTTGATGATTTTACTATCTCTTTCACATTGTGGGTTGAGAAACCATAGTTGTATTAGTGGGTTCTTCTATCTTCACCTCCTTGGTGGGGGATTAGGTTACTATGAGAGTAGAAGAAATGGGTATATATGTGCTTATTGGGGATGTGGGAGATGGGATTGACACAAGTGGAAAGGTAGGCACATGTAGTTGGAAAAGGGGAACTTGTAGAAGGGTGGAATCTAAGGAAACAAATGAATCAATCAACATAATGGGAACACTTAGTGTAGATGAAATGGGGAGTGTGATTGAAGATGAAAAATGTAGTATCTATACTAGTGGTTGGGATGGCTAGTGAGGTTACAGTCAAAATGAAATAATCTATAGACATGTACTATTGGGTGGTATTAGTGATTAATAGATTGGTATTGGATATTGGGGATGAGGTGGAAGTGATTATGGAAGAGCGAGGTGAAGCTGGAGTTTGGTTTTCCAACTATGTTGATTAGATTTCTTCTATGGGAGTTACTTGCATAGATGGGTTAGATGAAGGTATATTTACTTGCACTAGTGTATTGGTGGAAGCATGAGGGGTAGCAGTGGAAAGAAGAGGATGGAGTACTATAGTTGGTTGAATAGTGGAGATAGGTGGGGAACTATTTGTTCTGATTGAATAATAATTATGTCCTTTATATAAGTTGACATTGGTTGATCCATCAGTTATGATACTATCTATTGGCTACTAGAATTACCTCTTTTTACCTTTTGATTCTACTTTTTATTTTATGACATAATTGTCCTATCTTCCTAGTCTTGTTGGGTTCTACTACTAGGACCCTCTACTGCTATTACCATACCCTTCTCCTTCATTTCTCTCAACCTATTTGAAATACTTAGGGTCTCTTTGGTAATTTTGACCCCTTAAATTCTTAGCTAGTTTACTATTATGTTTATAACCTAGGTGGTCTTATTCATCAATGAAAAATATTTATGAATAAACCCCCTGACCAGTGGAGGAGGTTGGAGATAGATTTATTATCATAATAAACTCTGTCAACTAGTGATTCATCATATTTCAAATCTTCAGGGACTAGTGTCACGTTACAAGTTTTGATTTACTCCAAGGTCATTCTGGAATAATCTCTTAACATTAATTCCTAGTCATCCTACATATATTCTTAGTAATCTTCATAAAAAGGAATGTGGGAATATGTGGTGATACCCTCTATATTAGTAATATGGCCTTTCACATCATATAAGGGGCTTACATCGAGATCTCTTAAGGTCATTTGAGTCATCTAGACATTTTCACATTTAGATTTTGATAAGGAAGGGCACATATAACACTCTATGTAGATAGGGATGTGGATCCCTAATTTATACTTGCTTGATCAGAATTTGTGGGTTTCCACAAGTTGTCTCACAAGTTCCATTATGGCCCATTTTTTGCTAACATACCTAGGAAGGGTGTAAGGACACCTACTAAAAACACCAACTCTAATGTATGAATATGTTTGGAACTGAATGAAATATGATCCCTAATTTGTAATCTTTGTAGTTGCATCATCATAAAATCTTCTTCTTCCTAGCTCATTATCAAACATAATTATGATGCAGTATATAAAATCATCATTAACCCTTCTAAAATGTTGTTTATTTACCTCAAGGGCGAGGTCAGGGTAGTAGTTAATGACCTTGTTGAGTTCATTAGGCACTGTGTTCAATCCTAGTTATGCCCTCCCTTTTGTTAATATATAGACTAGGTATGAGGTCATATAAAAATTTCCTATATTTTGGACCTCCATAAACTATTTTTGAATGGAGTTAGAAAGAAATTGGGCTTTATGGATGTACTTTTTATTTTGATAGATCATCCAAATATAATAGTACATCCAATGCTAATAATTCTTGGCATCTAGGTTCCCTGTAACTCTATGCAAGAGTATTATGATGTCTCCTACTTCATCTTTAAAGTCTATCATAGCTAGGGTTTTAGGCATTCTCATGGATGTAGGTCTATAGGTTTTTATCCATTATTTTTTTAGAACCTATAGAGATTAAGTATTATTATCTTGATATAACTTCTTATAAGATTCAAGGATTAGATCTAGATAGCTTTCATATTCTAGAATTAGGAACATGGTATCTATGAAATCAGGGTCCAAGTTTAGAATATTCTCTCCTTTGTCATTCACCACCTCCCTCTTATCAAGATCATAATGTTTTTCCATTGTGAGAATACGCTTAGGTCTCTTTATTGATAGTGGGAAAGCTATAGCCTGGGGTAACCCATTGTTGTAAATGCTTTGAATCCAATCATTCTTAAATTCAACATTTATTTTGTTACAAAAATATGTTAGTTTTATGTGACCTATATCTATGTCAATGATCTCATTCAAATTAGATTCTAGGTTGAATAGGACACTAGGGCCATTTGAATTGAACTTCATTTCCTTTCCAGACATGTGCTCTAGGAAAAATGGATTAGGAGAACCAACTACAAAGTTGGTAGGGTTTTGACTTGCTATTGCAAATAAAAAGTTTGGTGGAGATATAATGTGTAATTATAGCTAAAATGTCTAATTGGGTTTCCACTTGCAATTTTTGATGAAAATTTGGGTAGGGTTTTTTTATTTTAAAAAACAAGTTGGATTTTTGATAGGGATTTAGAATTGTTAGAGCAATGGGAATCTCCGTCAGATTTTTGTATATGTTTTGGCAACTGGGATATCCATGGGTTTTAAAGTTGTTAGAGCAAGAGGGTTTCCACCAGAGTTTGTGTGGAAAATCCTATGGGAATATTCTATATTTCAAAAGAAGGATACAAACCCTAGTTTTTTGGAAAAAATTCAAAGAACAATCTTGGTTTGACAATATGCAAAATGAAAGAAAAAGGGAAACTAAAATTGATACTGTCAATGAAATTTTCTTGATAATTTTGATGGCAAAAAACCTAAACCTAGAATAAAAAGTTATATTTCATGGAAAAAATAAAATTATATAGTTTGAAGGAAATGCGAGATGTTTTTGATGAATACCATGCTTACACACAGAGGATGGCAATGGTGAAGTATGATATTGGTGTAACATCACTTGACATCTGGTTGAAAGTCTTATTGATAAGTAAAGATCCAAATCCAATTTTAAAATGTTTAACAATGACAAATAAGACCTAATTTTATTAATAAAACCCACATTTAATGCTAATCATGGCAGTGGTTGGCTAGAAATTATAATTTTATGGTAATTTTGAAAGTTTAAAAAATTATGATCTATATTTAGATCTCCACTTTTTGCTAAGTGATTTGGTGGAGGAAAGTGGGTATTTGAACCTTGTTTTCACTTTGTAGCTTTATAAAATTTCAAAGTGTAATGGAAGTTCCTATCTCTACTTGGTAGGGAGGAAGGGCAGAAAGCAAAACTTGAGTTGTTCTATGGAAGTATTAGGAAAGTGGGAAGTGGAGGTTTGGGTACACTTTAAAACTTTTCAAGTTGGAAACTATACCCAAATATTTGGTTTCTGTTAGGTATGGAAAAAAGGTTTCTTTGGTCACTCTAAAGCTTTTTACCAAAAACTTAATGGGTTTCCCTTAGGGTAAAAGATGTTTTGATATTTTTGGTTCAAAAGTATGAACAATACCTAAGGGTATAATCATTATCACTATCAACATCCATAAATCTAGCACCTCTAGAGGTAGATGCATAAGATCAAATAGTGGCCCTTATACACATGAAATAATGCATACTCTCTCCTTAAAATCATCTAGCCACCATATTGTCTCCTCATGTTATCATTTCAAATAATCAAAGTGATAAATAAGTGTTTACATGATCTTGATATAACTCCACTCTGGGATGTCCCATCTATCTAGTTACACATATAACTCCTAACCTATGGCTGCCATATGGTTATCCACTAAAACTCTCACAACTAGATCAAACAATGGTGCATGTGCACCAGTAATATCAAAAAATATATGTATAAAGTTGTCTTTAGCTATGTCCATCGGTACACTATGAGTAAGGGATTGAATTTACTAATATACCATGCTCGACCATTTATGGTTACCTACAAACATTTGAGATAATGCACTAATTAGTAAAATATATAAAACTTAATACTTTTATAAAAAACTCAAATACAAACATTCAAAAATAAGATACTCACATGTGGCTCTAATAGATGCTTTATCAATTGGTGCTAGTCCTAATAGAGCATCACCTCCTCTATCACCACTTATCTCTCTACCACCACCTTGTGCTATAGGAATGACACCTAGAGCTACAAATACAATAAGGAATAATAAAGGACATCAAGCCTTGGCCTACCACTACACATACCCATTATTATAACTCAAATCATCTCCTATTACTAGTAAAACCATCAGGTCTCACTCATCACTTGGGTATGGGGCTAAATCTATAGTAGTGGGTGTTGGTCTATCATGTGGCATGTGACCACTTCATAGTATCAATGCCATATATATGGTGTTGAGGGCACACCTTATTTGATCCTAAACTATCATGTCACTTGATCATACTAAAATAAATCATAAACTCCAACAAATAGATCAATAAATCACATAGTTAGAAAAACTCTTTATAACTCATGACCATCCTCTATCCACCTAGAAAAAGTCCTATAAAGATTCCACACAATCTAATAAAGAGCAAGCCTATCTAACATAGTCCAATATTTCATCATGGTATAAAGTCTATGATGAGGGAATACCCATTGCTTTAAAAACACCTATGGGTGGGCCTATAAAGGAAGGGGACCACTAACTAGTTGTACCATTACAATATACTCATATGCCTAAATATGTAAGAGAGTCAGTATACCAATCCCACCACCATGGCTCTTTAGTGCAAACTTATACACACACACATATATATAAGTGGGCTAATGCAATGTGAGCCCAAGAGTATTTGGTCCTATCCAACTCAATATGATGAACCACCTAGTACATATGATAAGAAATGCCAACTATCCCACCCTCCATAGCTACAAATGATGCTAGTAATACACAAATAAGCTTTTACAGACATAAAACATCACCAATGATAATGTTGTCAAGATAAATCATAATATTAGGCTTGATTCTAGGATCCCTCTAACCAATAAAGTACACATGCAAACATTGAATATATTTACAGCTCCCATCACTAACAACTTGCACCTCTTACCCCTAACTAATAACCAAAAGATCTGATATACATCGTCCATGATGAAAATCATCTCACCTATAGGAAGACATAATTTACATGTATCTGGGTTTCACCTCTATGCTAGATCAATACGGAGGTAAATGGCATAAAAAAGTTGTCCCAAGTGGGTCACATGACCCAATCCCACTTGATCAATGATGACCTAATCAACGACATCTAAACCCAGCTCCACCAAAGTCAAATAGTGTCAACTGTGCCAAAACTATTGAATATGAACATACTTATGTAACCAAGAAAAAATAATAAAAATTTGTTAGTTATCACATTTTACTACAAAAATATAGAAATATCAAATAAAATAAGTGCAAATGATAGATATGCTAGTGTCTGATTCTAGCATATATACAAGACAACTATGTTAAATGCTAACATCTATGTCAGATACATACATCAAATAGTAACATCTAGCATTAGACAGTTGCATTTCCATCATGATGTAAGTGTCTAGGATGATGATGTAATAATTTGATAGATTATGAAATGATCCGTAAACTCTACACTTATTTAGTGCACATAGTGTTTACCTTGGATCCTTTTGTCAAATCACTTAATTTCTTGAAACACGTAAGGAAATAAAATAGGATTTGACCTTTTATCATATTTTATCTATTTAGGCATTCAATATTGATTAATAAATAAGATTAATCAAAATGCAAAAAAAGAATACATAAATAGAATAAACTAATGACAAGCACATGATAATAGAGTTCGGCAATGCCTACGTCTCTAGGTTCACTTAAAGTATGATCTAATCCATTTACTTTAAAAGTGAGTACATGTCCAACCCTCACAATTTTCAAATGGATACTCTATAACTATATACAATTCAGAAGTAGACCTTCAAAAAGCCTCGACATACATGGATAGACCTTCCACCTTCCTATCATCAATGCAATCTCACAATCCTATGGATTTTAGCCAAAAAGTCTAAAAAATGAACATACCATTAAAATCATATCAGAGTCTAAGTCAATTCCATAGCTTACATCAAGAGCTAAAAATCTCTCCAAGTCCCTCAAAACTTGGGATTTTGCAAATTGTTCTATTATGGCCTATACACAATCTGCTCTATTATTTACTTAGAGGCATTAAAAAGTGAATAAAATGACCTCAAATCTAGACACTCAACATATGGTTAGAATGCGATCAGAGTCTAGAACAAATATCTAGTTCACTCAAAAGTCTGTAAGTGCTTCCAGGTACCTCAAAATTGAGGTAGCATGCAAACTAGTCCTTATGCCTTAGCTACTTGACTGAGAACTTGCCTTCAAATATAATTTAACCTATTTTATATAGTTGTTCAACCCATGAGTTCAATGGTTAGAGCATTATATTTTTTATATAGTGGGAAAGGTTTGAGTCCCATTTCATTCACATTTTATCCATATCAAAATCCCACATTTGTGGGATGATAATGTAACAAAGGCTTTAAATAGCCTTATCTCCATGATGGGGTTTATGGCTTAGGCCATGTCTCACCTCTTTTATTATGCCATTTCAAAAATCTTGGCATGGTGACTTGGTAGTGATTTAGGTGAGGCATTTGGTGGGTAGCATGCTTGAATATCATGTTGATTGGGTTCCATGTTGTCCTCAATCTTTACCATTCCAAATACAACTATGGCAGCTTGGATGTGCTTAAGGTTTGTGATGAATTCACCTATTGACATTTGGAAATCATGGCATGTATTCTCAGATTCTAAGGTAGATGTTGTAAAGTTATCAAACTCAACATTATTTGAAAAATTGACTTGAGCTCAGCTCTTAGATTTCCCAACTCAAAACTCAACTCAGAATTTAGCTCGACTATGGGCTCAAGTTGGCATTGATTATGATAAATAATTAAGTGACAATATAGTCACTAGGTGACTATTAAGAAAATTTAACTATGGAAAAATATAGTGGTAGCAAGTGATGTGGTGGCTTGAGGATCCACCATGTGGACCACTCTTTATTTGATACTTGTCAACATCCAACTAGATGCTCTATAGCTTTATTAGTGGTAAGGTCCCATTTCGAGACAAAATCAAACTGCACCAGCTATGGTCCCCATAGCTAACCTATTTTTTATGCCATCTACGTACACTTGTCAAAGATGAAGTATAGAAACCAATTATTTTTCTTGCATGACCTCATTGCCATGTGTTGTAGCATTATTTATCCATTTGGTGAGCTAGGATTACACCACATCATCTTGTGTCACCTTTTTCCCTTGTTGATCTAGAAACTTCAACGGATGATATATTGCACATAGAAGCTTGAAATTGACCTGTTCAAATTACACTATAAAGCTCTCAATGAGCTCTACATTGTGCCATTGATCAATTTACAATTTGATAATTTCCATTTTAGAGTGAATGTGGATCTTCCTGGATCAATCCTCCCTACTAAGAGGGATTTTGGTCCACCAAAAGTTGGTACCCAACTTGATCCTCTAAAATGTTGGTCAATTTTGAAGAATTTTGATGGGTCTTTATCAGTCTACTCAGGTGTCATGTCCCCTTTTTTAGTGGACATCAACAGACTTGATGATTAGCCTATTATGCAACCTTTGTAGGCTGAGAGGATGGATAGAGGGTCATTATGGAGCTTGGCTTGGCTTTGATTTGTAGAATTCCTATAGTTGGTTTTCATTCAGGCTTTTTCAAACACACTTGGCCTGAGATCCTATTATTTAGGGATATTTGACATACAATGGAGTGCCTTTATTTTGGTATGGTCATGTGCAGAATCACTCCCTGATTCACCAGCTTCAGTTGGTTCGAGGATCGAACATATATTGAGGGAGATATTAATATTTGATTGATTTAATCAAATATTAATTATTTGGCCTATTTTTTTAATTAGAAACCCTAATTCTAATTTAAGAAAACCCTAATTAGGGCAAGCACATCTTTTTGAGGGTATAAGGGTTTCTCATGGAGGCCATGATTGATTATGCATTGATTATTGATTTTTGATATTGAAGAATTCTTCTGTGAAGACTGAGCCAAGGGTTCCAAGATTCCATCTACATTGGAGAACATCCACTCTTCAGTGTGTGTGATTCAGAGGCTGTGAAATATCAGCTAATCTATTGCCAAATTGAGAGATAGCTTCATACAGAAGTTATCATAGAGGTTTACAGATTTGAGAGGTAACTTCATTTAGAAGTTGTCACAGAGCTTTCCAAGTATTTATTTTATTAGGTTTTTGATTCAATAAATTATACAGATAGAGATATTTTATATAAGATCCATAAATCTTCAGATCAGGGGTTGAAAATAGAAAGGTTATGCTTTATTGGCGGCTGTACGAAGTCTGTACAGGTCCGTACAAATCCACACAGATATCGACCTCGGCAGACAGAGATCCCCAGTGACTGACATCGGCTAACTGAAGATCGACGTCGGTAGAGAAGGACTGATAGAGACTGATGTCTGTAGTATATCGAATGATGCCGGTGACTGTGTGTTTGACACAACAGGTTGAGACATCCAAATTCAAGCTTAATTTCTAGATTTGCAAAAGCCCAGGGTTTTAAGATAAAATATTTCATATTATTTTATTTGTATGACAGAGACTCAATTGTGTAATCATCTAGAAGAACAAGTGATAAGATCTTTGATTTGCTATTGAGAGACTATATTATTGTTTATCTTCTGAATTTATTCTGCAAAATTTGTATCTTTGTTCAGAGCTTTATTTTTTTCTATATTCCCAATTGGTTGGGGACATCACAGTGATATCAGAGCTTATTGTCTTTCTATATTCCCTATTTGAAGGGGATATTATAGTGGTATCAGAGCTTATTGTCTTTCTATATTCCCTATTTGAAGGGGATATTACAGTGGTATCAGAGCCAATGTCCTGCCATCATGTTGGGTAGTTTGGGTAGCTTGGTCATTAAATCAGTTAGTAAATCATGATTACTTCAAGTACTTAGAAATAGTGGGACAAGGATATGAAGAAGTTGAAACAAAGTTTGAACTAGTTGGTTGAAACCTAGAGGAGGATGAATGAAATTCTTTCATACCCTACATTCAAAGACAAATACACACGGTATATGACAGCGATTGATGAGTGGGAGTTATTATCACCTGAGGCTCAAAAGAAGGTGTCTTTTGATCACTTTGTTAAGATGAGGAGAGAGCACTATAGATCAGTTAGATGGGATAGCAGCATGTCCCATGATTATTATGAGATAGAAGATAGTGAAGATGAGGATGAGTCCAATGCTTGCACTCAGAGTGGGGAGGTTTGCTCAGATGTTAGTGCACTAAGGGTAGATGATCTCTCAGCTATGGTAGAGATTGTAGAAGAGTCCCAAGATTTGATTATTGCAGATGACACCCAGGATAATGCAGTGGACAGTTTTGAGGACTTAGTTTCACTGGTAGTTTCCTTCGATATGGATGAGTTAGATAGCGATGCTACAGTGTTTGATACTTCATATGTTGATATGAGCTTTGGATTTGATTCACAGAGTATGGATGGTAGTACTCTAGAGATCAGTGATTTTGAGTCTACTCTTTTGGACCATGCATCAGAGGAGGATTTTAGGAGACAGTCTAGCCAGCATCATCATGTGTCTAGTCAGCTGAGAGTTAGTGAGTGAGACATTGCTACCACTTGCAAGCAATTTGATGCTGCTCATCAGTTGTTAGCAGTTTATGGATGGAGTTTTCTTACTAGCATTGAGCAGGGAGGTAGTTATTTGTCCTGGACAGAGATCCACTCTTTATGGGAGGCTATCCAGATTTTGAGACAGGATTATATGCAGTTGGTAGCTGACAGAGATTATCTTATGGAGTGGGGAAGCATAGCATATGATGCATTATTGGTCAAGGAAGATAAGGTGAATGAGCTTACTTAGCAGCTCGAGGTGACTTCTGGGATTCTTGAGAGTACACAGTTGGCTTATGAGGAATCACAGTTTCATTTGGCTGAGGTGACTGCAGAGTTGGAGCATTTGCGGTCTTCACCAGTGCAAGACCTAGTCCATTCATATATTGAGGTGGTTGGTAGTGAGTATATTCCTGCAGTGGTTGTTGAGGAACATGTTGTTGGAACTAACACACATGTTCAGTATTTGGGAGTACCTAGACCTGATGAGTTCAGCATACTAGTGGAGTTGAGTTTCCAGATTGATTCTTCTCACACCAATGATAGTGTGGTATAGTTGGTTGTGCCATTTTTATAGAGGGATCATTTATGGGATGGATTGACACCATCTTTTGTAGATGGAATTCATAGTTACAAATTACATAGCCTATAGTATCGACACATCCAGGGCAGTTGTGATTTCAGAGATTGGTTGAGTTACATTCACCAGTTTGATTGTGGATTCCTCTTTGCTCTGCTTGAGAGGATATTAAAAAAACTTACATTGATTAAGAGCAGTGCAAAGCATAACTACATTTGGAATTCAGGTGGATTGATGGGTTTGTTGTTCTGAGATTGCTTAGGGACAAGGAATTTTAGGAGGGGCAGATTGTTATGTCCCCTTTTTTAGTGGACATCAATAGACTTAATGATTAGCCTATTATGCGACCTTCGTAGGCTGAGAGGATGGATAGAGGGTCATAATGGAGCTTGGCTTGGCTTTGATTTGTAGAATTCCTATAGTTGGTTTTCATTCAGGCTTTTTTAGACACACTTAGCTTGAGCTCTTATTATTTAGGGATATTTGACATGTAGCAGAGCAGCCTTATTTTGGTATGGTCATGTGCAGAATCACTCCCTGATTCACCAGTGTCAGTCGGTTCGAGGATCAGACATATATTGAGGGAGATATTAATATTTGATTGATTTAATCAAATATTAATTATTTGGCCTATTTTTTAAATTAGAAACCCTAATTCTAATTTAAGAAAACCCTAATTAGGGCAAGCACATCTTTTTGAGGGTATAAGGGTTTCTCATGGAGGCCATGATTGATTATGCATTGATTATTGATTTTTGATATTGAAGAATTCTTCTGTGAAGAATGAGCCAAGGGTTCCAGGATTCCATCTGCATTGGAGAACGTCCACTCTTCAGTGTGTGTGATTTAGAGGCTATGAAATATCAGCTGATCTATTGCCAAATTGAGAGATAGCTTCATACAAAAGTTATCACAGAGATTTACAGATTTGAGAGGTAACTTCATTCAAAAGTTGTCACAGAGCTTTCTAGGTATTTATTTTATTAGGTTTTTGATTCAATAAATTATACAGATAGAGATCTTCTGTATTAGAGCCATATATCTTTAGATCAGGGGTTGAAAACAAATAGGTTGTACTTTATTGGCAACCATACAAAGTCCGTACAGGTCCGTATAGATCCATGCAGATACTGACCTCGACAGACAGAGATCCCCAGTGACCGACATCGACCGACTGAAGACCGACATCAGTAGAGAAGGACTGACAGAGACTGACGTCGGCAATATATCAATCGATGCCAGTGACTGTGTGTTTGACATAACAGGCTGAGACGTCCAGATTCAAGCTTAATTTCCAGATTTGCAAAAGCTAAGGGTTTTAAGATAGAATATTTCATATTATTTTATTTGTATGACAGAGACTCAATTGTGTAATCATCTAGAAGAACAAGTGATAAGATCTTTGATTTGCTATTGAGAGACTACATTATTGTTTATCTTTTGAATTTATTTTGCAAAATTTGTATCTTTGTTCAGAGCTTTATTTTTTCTATATTCTCAATTGGTTGGGGACATCACAGTGGCATTAGAGCTTATTGTCTTTCTATATTCCCTATTTGAAGGGGATATTACAATGGTATCATAGCTTATTGTCTTTCTATATTCCCTATTTGAAGGGGATATTACATCAGGTTCCACAATTATGCCTATAATGCTTAGAACAATTGATTGATCACATATTTTGTAAACCCTCTTTTGCTGCATGTCCATCAATAGCCTCTACATATAACTAGGATGTGATGAATTCCTCTATTTCATGGCTTCACAAGAGCCTCTATACAGATAAGCCTAGTGATCTTCTTTGCTACTTCCAAATGGTCCTCTGCAACATATCAAGTATAGAAACCAAATCATAGCATAGAGATAATAGTGTAAAAATATGATTCATAACTCAAAACTATAAAAGCCTACAATAAGGCATGATTTATACTAAAATTTTCAACTACCAATATGGTCATAATTTATCAAACTATCTACCCTCTATCACATCCTGTAAGTGGTAAACTACTAAACACTAAAACAATCACCAATGCAACTGCAAGACAAGTTTGTCAATGTAAACAAAATGCAATATTGGTTATGATCATGTCATAATATATTTCCCCAATGGGTCTTATCAATGCATCCAATCACACACATGCCAAAAATAGATGCATCCAAAATAATAGTTTAGTATGAAACTGAACACTATCAAATTCCATCAACCTGTGCAACTACTGTCAAATTTCCCAAGTTGATCAATGAGTCAAATTCCTTAATAATTCAACATGAAACTCATAAAGATGAAATTGGAGATTCTAAGAATAGAGATTTTTAAAACATAAGTGTGAGAATTAAAAACTTTGCATGATGAACCTGTCTTGAAGTGTTCCCACTATAATAGTACCAAAATACATATATCAAAGCATGGGTAAATGTCCTTTGTCAACATACAACAAGGATCCCAAAATTGCTTTGAAACATAAATGCATTATCAATCCACTAATCATGATAACATGAAATTAAGAAATTGTTTACTAACCCTCTTTATCATATTATCCTATTTAGGGTGCTTAATTTCCTTAGTGGATTTATTGACATCTACATGGGTTGATTGAATAAAAACTTCATTAATTACCTTATCAACAGGTTTATAAACCATCTTCTTCTTACCATTACCAAGATGGTGGGATGCTTGAAGTTTCCAACATTTCTCAACCCAATGTCCACTCATGTGACAATGAGTGCAAACATCCCCTTTCTTAGGTGAGGTCATCCTTTTGCCATTTCTCAGTTTACCAGTATGAGAATGGTCTTTAGCACTTGCAAGCTATTTCAGTAAAGCTTATCTTTTCCAACAATATATGACACACTGGTTATTCAAATAATAAAACATATAAGGAAAAGAATGCAACATCTTCTAAATATCAAAACCAAATCTCTTATATGGTAGAAGTGGATCAAAATTTTTAGAATTCACATTCCTATTGGTGATTTTCCTAGTGTAAGATTGAGGAGGTGGAATCTCAATACCTATTTTACCTAATTTCTTACACTGCTCATCATTCCTTCATAGGGAGGAATGTTGCTCCACTAGTGGCCTTGGATCTTGGTTGTTAGAAGCTTTTCCTCTTTCAAAAATGGAGGAACTCTCTCCAATATCCACTTTCTCACTAGCATAACCCAATCCTACAAGGTGAGATTTATGTTCTACCTGTATTGGGTTAGCAAGACCTTTGCCATTCTTATTAACGCCCCTTCTATCAAATCCCATTTTCAATAACAACTTATATCTAATGCCCTTAGTGTGTTTCTCAAAAATACCAAAAGCAATATCTAAAACTAAATGAAAGGAATCACCATATGAACAACTTATAGTGGAATCATTAGTCATAGTGATTGCATCTATAGTGGAAGGTAATTGATGAAGATAGTGTTTCTCTTCATCTTGCATCTGTGCCAAGAGCTTATCCTTGGCTTGCAGCTCTGATTTTAAGTGGGAAATCACCTCTTCATAGGAGTAAAAATAAGCTCTTAGGAAAACATTCTCTTCTTGGATCTGTTGGTTAATTGCTTGAAGCTCATCAAGCCTTTCTCTTTTTGAGGCTTTGCCCATGGCTTCCTATTTTCCTACAGACAACCTAATTCCACAAACTACACATTGTAAATGGAATATCAACAAGGCCAAAAAGTCTACAATACTATGGAAAACCAAATTAAACATAACTGATATCAAAACCATACAATTAGATGCTATCCTAGCACACTAAAAACTCTGATACTAAACATGATCCATAAACTCTACACTAATTTAGTGTGCAAAGTGTTTACCTTGGATCCTTTCATCAAATCACTCAATTTCCTGAAACATGTAAGGAAATAAAATGGAATTAACCTTTTATATTATTTTAGATATTTAGGCATTCAATAGTGATTAATAAATAAGATTAATCAAAATGTGGAAAAATAATGCACAAATAGAATCAACTCATGACAAGCACACGATAACATAGTTTGACAATGCCCACGTCTCTGAGTTCACTTAGAGTACAAACTGATCCATTTTATTAAGAAGTGAGTACATGGCCAACCCTCATAATTTTCAAATGGATACTCTAATACTGCATATAATTTGGCAATAGACCTTTAGAAATCCCCAACATACATAGATAGACCTTCCACCTTCCTTTCGTCAATGCAATCTTGTAATCCTATGGATTTTAGCCAAAAATTCTCAAAAATGGATGTATAAAACGTATTTAATAAAATCATCATAGGTCTTTCAACATACTATTGAAATCATCTTGGAGTCTAAGACAATTCCCTAGTTTACATTGAGAGTTGAAAATCTCTCCAAGTCCCTCAAAACTTGGAATTTTGTAAACTAGTCTATTATGGCCTATACACAATCTTCTCTATTATTCACTTAGAGGCATTAAAAAGTGAATCAAATGACCTCAAATCTAGACACTCAACATATTTATGGAACCAACTCAAAGTCTATAACAAATCTCTATTTCACTTCGAAGTCTGGAAATGCTTCTAGGTACCTCAAAACTGAGGTAACATGTAAACTAGTCCTTATGCCTTAGTTACTCGGCTGAGAACTTGTCTTCAAATATAATTTAGCCTAATTTAGATCATGGTTCAACCCACGGACTCAATGGTTGGAGTGTTATATTTTTTATATAGTGGGTAATGTTTGAGTGCCATGGCATTGCATGTGATTTTTATCTATATCAAAATCCCACATTTATGGGGTGATAATGTACCAAAGGCTTTAAATAGCCTTATCTCCATGATGGGGTTTGTGACTTAGGCCATGTATCACCTCTTTTATTATGACCTCTTTCCAATCTTGGAATGGTGACTTGGTGATGATCTAGATGAGGCATTTGGTGGGTATCATGATTGACTATCATGTTGATTGGGTTCCGTGTTGTCCTTGGTCTTTACCATTCCAAATACGGCTGTGGTAGCGTGGACGTGCTTAGGTTTCATGGTGATTTGACCTGTTGACATTTGGAAACCATGGCATGTATTCTTAGAGCTTGAGGTGGAGTTAGAAAGTTATCAAACTTGGCATAATTTGAAACATTGACTCGAGCTTAGTTCTCAACTTCCCTAACTTGGAACTCAACTCAGAATTTGGCTCAACTATGGGCTCGAGTTGGAATTGAGAATGATAAAAAATTTAGTGAATATTAATAAAATTTGACTATGGAAAAATATAGTTGTGGAAAACCACATGGTGGCTTGAGGACCCACCACATAGACCACTCTTCATTTGATACTTGTCAACATCCAACTGGATGCTCCATAGCTCTATTGGCAACAAGGTCCCCTTTCAAGACAAAAGCAAACTCCACCAGCTCCAATCCCCATAGTCGGCCTATTTTTTAATGACATCTACATATGCCTGTTAAAGATGAAGTATAGAAACCAATTATTTTTACCACATAAACTTGTTTCCATGTGTTGCATCATGATTGAGCCATTTGGTGAGTTAGGATTACGCCACATCATCCTGTGTCACCTTTTTGCCTTATTGATTTGGAAACTTCAACGTGCAATATCTTGTGCATACAATCTCAAAATTGACCTATTCAAATTATGCTAGAAATCTCTCTATGAGATATACATACATTGTGCCATAGATCAATCTACAATTTGATGACTTTTATTTTAGAGTGAATGTGGATCCTCCTGGATCATAAAAATACCAAAAAATAGGCTCAAAATGTAAAGTTTCAAAAAATTAAAATTATCAATAAATTTCCAAATGATTACTTATAGATAAAAAGAGTTTTAGTTGGCTAGGAAACTCCAAAGCATATAAAATCATAAAGGATGAGAGTTTTTCCAATGTGGCATTGTTTCTCTCTAGGCTCAAAGCTCAAAACTCACAAAGGTTCAAAATGCAAATGATTTCAAAATTCTATTCTAACCCACCTGATATACCACTTTGGCACAACTTTAAATGACCATATCTTGAGCTTTGATTATCCATATTTAAAATCACAAGTTGTGTGGAGATATAAACAATGAACCATTCCATATTATACCAAATTTGAAAATTTTCAAGTATTATAAAAAATCACTAAGACTTCTATTACATAGATAACACGTGACATTCCAAATACTATCATAAATAATGTTATAAATATTACCAGGTTAAAACTATCAAAACAATTCTCTGTTATTCTTTTTATGAGGAGACCACCAATAGACACCATACTATGTCCTCTACAAAGGGGGACATATTAGTAGGGGCATGTTTACAAACATGTTTTACATAATCAAAACACACTTGGCACATTTCTTAGATATAGTAAGGGCATGCTTTGAAAGCATGTCATCCATATTTATTTAATATGTGTTACTTGTTGACCATTTTGACCACAAGTCAAAATGGGTCCACCCCCTATAGTCAAAACTTGATAAATGGGCCTATTATAATGTCACAGGGTGTGTCATAGTCTATTTGATGTCATTTAATGTCATATTAGCCTTAGTCATAGTCTAGTTTAGTCATTGTGTCATTTGATGTCATTTAGGGGTCATTTTAGAGCATTAAATGCAAGTGGTAAGGTTTTACAAGTAAGAAAAGTGTTATAAAATCCTCCTCAACATTCAATATGTTATTTCCTATCAGACATGTCAGTTTATAACTAAAAACTTATAGGTGATAATTGAAAATCAAGAAAATAAGTGAAAAGGAAGGAGTTTCAAAGGTTGTACAGCCTATGGAGAGAGTGACATGTGGGATAGATATTTAACTTCTTAAGACTCATTTACATGCTTGAAATGATTTTGAATTTCCAAAAATAGGCTAAAACCATTATGGTCTTCCATTGTTCCATTATGCACATGAAAATGGTCAACAGGTTTTTGGATAGTATGACCAATAGGAGAAGTTTTAGGTCAAATGCCTTTGGGGGTTAATAGCACACTTGGTCAGATTAAATTTCATGTTTGGAATTCAAGGAATGTTGGCTTATACTTGATGAACCATATTTAACAAGTTGACTATGTTTTTCTACCATTTGTTTCCCACACACAACAGGTTTTGCTCTTGTTTGAGCAAGTCCATATAACTCAATTATTGATTTTGCATCGAGATTATGTTTTGATCTCTCATCTCATATTTCCCATGATTATTTTCATGTTTGGAAATGATTTCATGGATCAACTAGCTCAAATTGAAGTAAGGTGTCACCATGTGATGTTATAGTCAAGTTTCACAACTTGTAAAGGGTTTAGTTTTCTACAAAGGTTTCATGTGATTGTGGTGTGATATGATCCATGTTTTCATGTCATTAAAATCACCTCCCTTCCATGTTTGGTCTTACAACATCATGCATTGATCAAAGACATAGTCAACTCCCCACAAGCTTCTGACTATAGCCATGGTGTGTGAAGCTCTATGCAAGGTTATGAGGATATTATGAAGATAATTATGTTGTTGAAAACATAATTGGAACATGAAAAAACAAAATATACCTCTCAAATGACATGTAAAGGATTTTGATAGTCAATTCAGTCATCTAAACAGTCATACACCATGGAAATGTACCTACAAGTGCCTACATGAAGGTAAAATGTTAAAATGGAGTGTGGAAACTTGTCTCAAGCTATAAAATGTTATAATATTTCATTTGAATAATTTGAGGGAACACAAAATTGGTTATGAGGTCATGTTCCATGAACACATTAATCATTTCAACTTCACTTCCCTATAACCTGAGATGTCCACCTGCAAGTGTGGCTTATACATACAAACGAGGGTTGACATAGAGGATTTTGACATGCCTTGGAACATCCTTAAGGTTTATGGATGTTATAAAGGATATTAAAATAATTTTTTAGGACATTAAAGGGTAGGAAAGTTTAAGGACACATTCTCAAGACTAAGAGATTGTGTTTAGGGATAAGTTCCCTACAACACCAAAATAGAGGCCTAGCCCATTTTAATGATATCATATAGGAATGTTGCATAATGCCTAAATGAGTATAAATGTACCCATGTTGTAATATCCACATAAGGGTATTAATTTTAAAAAATATGGTGTGTGATTGGAGGGGCATAGTGTTTGAAGGCTCCCAAATCATGAAATTGTTAACTGTGTTCATTCAGTATTGTCTATAGGATATGAGCCTCAAAGTGACTTCTATACCCAAGTTACAATATGGAGGAATGTATTTATGGTAAGTTGTTATAAAGAATTTAGGGGCACATAAATTATTTTAAGGTCATCAATAATGTTTGAATTGTAGGTTTTGAACCCTATCAACACCTACAAGTGTTCTTTGCCTGAGATAACTGACCTACAGTTGATTGTGGATCCATATAAGCCCATGGTGTGAGATTAAGCATGGAAAAATATAATATGAATTTTTTTAAAGTTTTAAAATTCTTTAAAAACTTTTTAAGTGATCCAAAGACCATGTATCAATGGATCTAAGGAAGATTCTCACCTATAGGACCCCTGCACAGTCAACTGTAGCTAACTGTAGTAGACAGTGAGAAAAAGTGTGGTGTCATGAGTGTTTGTATTGCATGAGAATATGTATTTAGGTCTAAATAGATTAAAAAATACCTTAGTAACCATAATAATGTCTTGGGAAAATTTATTCAAGGTTAAAATATGTAGATGTACCTACAAGTGCTTTTCTAAGCAAGAAACATAGTTAGCTTATCAGTTAGGCATAATGAAGCAAGAATATGGATTGAGGGTACAAGTATGGGTGATAGGAAGTTTGTGAGCATGGTAAAAACCTTTAATGTGATAATTATCATCAAAAAATTCACTAATATTAGTGAATACATGACATGGAGAGTTCTCACAATGTAACCTACAGTCCACATTTAAGACCCTACAGACAATGAGCTTCCCAATGAGTTTGTCTTAGGTTTTGAGGCATTTAGAGGGTCTAATGATATGACGAAGAGATAAAAATTTACATAGAACATATACATAACTTGTAAAAACCTATCATGTATCCACCTTTTTTAATAAAATAGGTTAAATTACCTCTATTTTATTTCAAATAGAGGGCACTCCCTTTGTATGCAAACCTACAGGTTTTGAAGGAAAATGATTAAAATGCAAGCTTGAAGTTTATGAAACCTTGTAAGAAGATGTCATGGGATGAAATATAAATTAAAAAACATGAGAAACCATCCATATATTATTAAAACACAATAATGTGGTTCAAACTTGTAAGGATGCAAGCATACCTACTAGGTCTTGTCTAGGTCTAAAGCCCTAAGAGGGGTTTGATTCCATTTATAGTGTTAGATGAACTTTAAAATGAGTTGGGATACCTGATTGGGGATATATAATATGTGTTTGAGTTTTTGGCATGCAAAGGATATAATAGGGAACCCAACTTTTGGCTTAGGACCACCATAGCTTATGCAAAATGACTTATAAAGCTTGAGAGGTTAACTTGAGATGCTCATACCTACTTGGAGGTTGTGCATGGCGATATAAGGAGTTAGGGGATGATGAATAAAGTATTGAGAAATGATTTTATGGAATTTGTCTATAAATACAACATCAGAACTTTATAAATAAAGGCTAAGGGTGAAAATGGCCTAAAACCCTCACAAACCCTTGCAAAGACTCGATTGGGAAGATGAATCAAGAGATGCATCCTGATGGCATAACATGACTTTGAAAATGGTTGGTGGTTCTTGAGGATGCTCTAGGGCTCCTCCCCATCAACTTTAATGATTCCCTACTTGTATAGATAGGGAGGAAATTGGTTTTATTTGATTTTTTGGGCATTTTTAAGGTTCTAAGGAGATTCAAAGAATGAAATTAACATTAGGAGAAAGATTGGGACTTGAGCTAACCCCTCATGTCTATTTATTGTAGTATAATATATCCTAAGTAATTATATAAGTGCCTTGACTTTAGCTAATCAAAACTACCATAGTGATCAAATAAGTGAGTGTAGAAAATTTAAGTGGTAGGCCTTTTAAGGACTGCCTAACTAGTCTAAGGCTAGGAGAGGTCTTGCCAAGTGTCATTCACTCATATGTATGGATTGGAATGGAGAGTTGAAGACAAATATGGTGTCAAGTGTGAAAGGTGAGTGAAAGAGGAATTATTTGGACTATAAGTAGTGATAACTCATATGCAGAAGAATCCTAGTGATTAGGGATGTAACCAATGCATCGTGGATCATGTCTATAACCCCTTCCCCTCAATAAAATCATCACATTTATCCTATTATACTGTAGACATTCCAAGAAGGACAAATGATGAAGGTAGTTTTTTGAGTAAGCAATGAGTAATCTTACACCGTATTTCTTGAGTTTCATGACCTAGAGGGACACTTTTCTTATAAGACCTTACATGGTCTATTTCTTACTTCATTATCCTATATGTGTAACTCCTATCAGTTTGACACGTGTTCTTATGACTCTTGGACTTCTCTCTTATCACTTATCTCTCTAATTCTATAAGTAGTATCCATTTTGGCTCTTGTAAACTAATATACCACACCATGTATGGTGAAGCCCTGCTAGAATGACATTGTATTTTACCTTTAAAAAATCAATATAAATCTAGTTTTGAGTTCATGAACATTTTTATAAGTATTCAAAGTGATGTATGGTGAAGTTAGTGATAATCTTCTATCCTTGCTTTCCTTATCCTTTCATGTTTGTGCAAGAGTTCCTATTCTAACAAGTCATATATAATGTAGTCAAGTGTGTTAGGATACTTTCAAGTGTAAAACTATTCTTAGAGTGTGCAATCTACCCTCTGGTTCATTTACGTTGTGTGGTTCCATGCATATCACCTATATATTGAAACATTGATGTTAAAACCTTCTAAGACTTAGAAGCTAGTTTGTATGCCTTGTTTCTTAGTGAAAGAAGTATGATGGTCATGTAGAAATTATCTTGGTGTATCACCCCTTAGATTAGTTTAAATTCATGCACTAAGCATTTCCCCACAAAACAATCAACTAGTTTAGGTGATAATCACTTCAAGGCATATTGAGGGAGCCAACCCTTAAACCCAAAGGCCTACTTTCACTATAGGTACACCCACATACCTAAAATTATTCCCATGTTGACTAAATTTGGAAGAGGCTTGAAAATCCTCTTCTAGGGTGAAATATTTGGTGACAATAGTACTTATATCAACTTTTAGATATAGTGGGGGCATGTCATATAGCCACGGCTTCCACACATTCATAATTTCCAAATCATAGTGGGCGCATGCTTGGAAATAATGTTTTCCACAACTATTCAGTAGTCAACATCTTGAGTTTATAGTGGGGGTATGTTTTGGAAAACATGTCTTCCACATTGGTAATTATTCTAATTTCAGATTTTTGTATATATAGTGGGGGCATGATTTAGAAGCATATTATCTGCACTTATATAAATTTACAAATTGGCAAAACATACATAGTATATAATCTAAATTCATAGTCATGGAAAAATCTTATACATTGTTACCATTTATTATACATATTCAACATGAGACATATCTAAGGTGCATATGCTATGCAACATGTGCCTAAAATTACAAAGATCAAAATCAGATTCAAAATTCCAAAACTTGTATGTACTGATACCCTGACATACTAATAACCTAAGAGCATTTACAAACTGTATTGATCCTTACCCATTTATATAATTTGGTTCTTATTTTTGGTGTGATTAGAAGGATTAAATCATCTAGTTTCATCAAGTTTTTTGGGTAAGCTTGATTACATCACTCACCCTATATTGAGTTATACATATACATATATTTTGCACTTGAGTTGTGCTCGTTAGGAAATGATACTTCTAATGACTGAAGCACCACTCTTACTATTTTAAGCTAGGGTTATTATCTCCTTTAAAATCTCCTTAATTTAGGTATAACACCACCATGGTATGATAAATTTTTACCACTTGTGGTCTCACTCATTTTTTTGTCTAGAAGATAGATGAGGTTGCAAGTTCCCCTATCTACTTCTCTAATTTTTATCACTCCAACCTAGTTAATATGTGACACATACACAAGTATAATTTATCCATGATATTTATTTATGCTAATTTTTATTGTTTCTTACATATAAATTATATATGTTGATTTATCTTTTTTGGCATATGCATGGTTGTAGGTAATGTTCAAGGAATGCAATATTGAAGACAAAACTCAAGAAAATAGAAGGTGTGTTATCCACACCACATTATGCATTTCATTTTCCTTTAAAATAGTAATTCCTATTTTTATTGAATTACTAGATTAAAAAGGGAAATGTAAACACCCATTTTGGTGCAAGTACACATTACTAGTCTTCTTCAATGTATATACCTCTTTACTAAGAATTAGACATCTAGTGACATAGTCTCTCATGGACCTCTTCGGTTCCATCTTATTTCACTTGATTTACCTTCCCTTTGGGCCTATGTGTTATGTTTATTTATCCTCATCTAGTACATACTAGAGATCCTTGCCTATTTTGCTTTTTTACTGAATGTTTTAGCACTTGGACACTTTCATTCATCCTAGACACTAGCATCGATGTTAGTGTCTTGGCTCAACACAATTGTCCAGTTTTATCTTTTTATCTTTTGTCACATATTTTGAATTATGGCCATTTTTATCCCTCTTTACCCATCCCATGGTTAGATTTTCACACGTCATTAGGTTATAATTAAAATTCAAAAGGTTCCTATATATACAAAGGCTATGGTCTAATTAACACACCCGTTAATTTGATAAGGCAACTCTATAATAAGAAAGTACTATCTATTTCAAAATATTAAATTGAACTGTAACACTATTTTAAATATCTAAAGCATTCAAAAGGTCAAATATACTATTGCATCACTTTTACTAAGGTTTAATAGGAGGAAGAGTATATAGTCATACTATGAAAATTACACACACATACATAGAGGGAGAACTACAAGTGAGTTTAAGGATATCTTAGGAATATTAGATATGTAGGACACACTTAGTAACAACAGGGTTGCTTGGGCTATCTCAACTCATGTTTCTAACCCCTTTATACTAGATTTCAAGAGGTAGAATGCAAAATAATTAGGGTTTCTTATTATCTAGACTTGGTACACATGCGATAATAAGTTGAGACACACAAATATTACATAAGAGGTAGTGCATGTTTGATCTAAATTTGAGGTCACTCCTATGTGTATTTATCACTAGACACTAGCGTTAAATTTAGACATAAGCATCAATGTTACTATCATAGATTGATGCAACTATTTAAAGGTTAAAAATAATCAAAACATAGAATGATTGAAACCCAGATCTTCAAAACAACCCTATAATGACTCCTAATCAACACCACAATATAGAACAAAACATTAAATAAAATACACTCTCTTTATCCCTTAGTTGCTTTGTACTTACGATATTTATTGTACATGGTAGATTAGATAAATTTGTATTAAGGACTATATTTAGATTAAATATAAATAGTGTCATTCCTTTGAAATAGATTTATTTGCTAGAATATCATCTTGTAAAACTCCTAAAACACATAAAAAAATGCCATTGATGAAGTAAAATGGTCTAGACTTGGGAAACTTAAACATTGTATGGCCATTATTAGTCACTTTTGAAATAGACTCCTCTTTCACCATATACTTGAAGATTACAACAAAAAAATCACATACATTACTATCACAGGGAATTATAAACAACCCATTTAGTCATTTAAAAAATAAAATAAGGTGAAGGGTCACAATTTTAAGAAGACCAAGAGTGTAGTCCAATTACTTTGTCAAAGTTACAAGTTATATAATTTTAAAAAACATGATCCTAATATGTCCTATCTAAATCTAAAACTATTTAATTTTAGGCAACAAAAAAGGGCATTAACAAAGTTATGTATATAAGAAGCTAATGATTCCATGCCATCAAAAAACATAATACTATAAAAATAATGAAAACACAACCAATTGTTTGTGTTATTTGGAGGAAATACAAGTGTTTATATATCTTGCCTTATTCTGATGATAAACCCAACCAAAACTTGTCCATGTAGTTTCCCACCAAATGCCTTCTCTTAAATCTAAAAAGATATAGAAATTTCCTCACTTATAAATTTTTAATCAAACTTGATCTCATTGTGATATCAAAGTTACTCTCATAGATGAAGAGTGTTAGCAAAGGTTCCTAGATATTCCCATTAGAACATAATAAGGTTTGTTTTTTGTGAGTTTAGGTATAAATTTAAAAACTTAGATGAGGATATGGAAACTCAGCTCATTCATTTCATTCATATTCATTGGATGTTCATTTAAGCATAATTTATTAACTCAGATCATACATGGTTAGATTGAATATGTAGGTTCAAATAAAATAAGGAAATGAATGCACACTAAACAACACATAATACATTTAGTGAGACCATCAATCGATCTCTATATTATTATCTCTTAAACTATAACTATTTTTCTTTTACAATTATAAAGTATTTATAAAGCTTCAAGGATGCTTTGTCACTTCACATTCCTAACCTTTCACTTCTTAAGACAAATGAGTCCTTTAATCTTTTCTACAATATTTTGATATGCCAACACATGTCAAAATACATACAAAACATTCTACATCATTTTATACATTACACACTTTTTAATTAGACATAATTTGTGGTTTTACACTTCTAAGTCTACTATTAACACTTTCCCAAACTTAAATAATTATCTCATCTTGAGACAAATCCATAGGAAACATGTTGAAGTCTAGAGCTGGTGGAGTGTCTTGAATTAAACCCAGGGGTTGGTATAGAAGCAATGATTGTAGTTATCGCTTGAAGTGTCATTTATTAGTTTTCACTTCTTATGCACTACTTAGCTAGCCTTTCAAGTTTTCAACTAAGTAGCGTATCAATATGCATAACTTTGTAGGTTTTAAATAGATTAACATAACCAAGAGGTTGCCCTTTATGGTCCTCCCTAAGTTACACAATCTTTAAAATTTTCAAAATTTTGGACTCACAATACTTACTGAGAAGGTGGCAGCATGGGTTATGTAGTTAGTGTTGACTCTAACTATGAAGGTTGTGGTGTTTTTGGATCCATTTATAACTATGTTATTGTTGTGGAGTTAGAAGTTGGAGGTTTTTTTTGTGAAAGAAAGTTGTAACTCTTGTACAAATTGATTAGGTGGACTAAACTATGGTTCCTTGATGATGGCTTGAATAGAGTTGTCTATATGTGACAAATCATGTTTAAACTATCTCCAATATGCTAAGAGTCCTATTATATGCTAATCAAGATGCAAAAGGGAGCTTGGATATATAAAATTGTTTGAATATACTCATATTTTATGGCTATAATGATGACCTTATGTTAAGCAACCCTAAGTTAAATGTCTTATGACATCACCTCCATCCTATCTGAGTATCACTATGTCTGTACATTGATGAACGTGTTGTGGAAAATCTCATTCTCCTAAGTCTGCATCCTCTCCATCAAAATTTATCTTAAAGTAAGAAACTATTTAATTGCAACATCAATTTAAGCTAGTGTGGACATGTAACCCTCTATGATTATTTCAGATTTATCAATCTTAGAGAGGTTTATTTCATGCATCCTATACGTGATTTTTCCAATTGAGCATGTTATAATAAAATTGGGTTTATTGATGCATGTAGTGCCAATGACTTAGTCATATTCATCAAGGAAATTGAATATTACTTTAGTTTTATCTCACAAGTTTTGACCTTGAGATCATAGTTGTTATATTTATTCACAACCACCCAATCCCTTATTAGGCCAAAAATAAAATCCATGAGTTGTTTTTCCTCAAATATAACCTGATCTCCCAAAAATTGAACAACCAATGTTGGATAAGTGTCATGAATTATATTATGTGCCTTGGCTAGCCAACCATGCATGTTTATGTTCTCCTCTCATAGTTGAAGGTTGTCTTATTAAATTATAAATTATTTCTACACAATATGCTCCTAAAATGTTACAACTCCTTCAATCTACTTTGTCAAGATGAGTTGAGTCATCTCTAGTGATGCCTATTATCTTGTTATAGCTAGTGAGAAATGAGGTCACACTATATTTTGATGATGCTTTATAGCGTCAAATATGTGTAAGAGGGAGTGTGAATGTCATTTTTCATAGAGGTCAAACTTAGACATCCCACAACCAATGGTTATTAGACTATGGTTTGTCCTATGATACTTCTTCCTATACTTCTCCCTGAGCTGATCTTAATCTCATAAATGTGCTCAAAGGATTCTAGGTCTTAATTATAGGTTCATCCTTCACCTCAACTATTAATTTCTTGGATTTATCTTTTCTCTCAACTCTCTAGGGTTCTACTACAACTTTAGATCTAACTCTTATTTTTATTTGGTAGTTGTCTCTACCTATACCTTTGCCTCCCTTTCATCTTATTCCTTCATCACTTGTTTAGCCCTTTTCAATTGATCTATAACATCCTTTAGTACTTACTCTTATGTGTCCCTTTATTTCAACTCTTTTTTCTTTGATAGGGCTTATTTTTTTAGTTTTTATGACTTTCTTGGCTACTATGATAGCCTTGACTTTATTCATATGTTCTTCCTATTGTTTTATATCCTCCTTTTGTTTTTAATTAACATCTTTGGATACCAACTTAGTCTCTACTTTATTGTTTTGTACCTCCTATGCATCCTTCTCTTCTTTATCCTTTTTATTTTTCAATTCTTCCTCTTGTTTATTTTTCTCCTCTTTTTCCTTCTTCTTTCCTCTTTTTCTCTTCATCCTATTTTTAGGCCTACTCTAGCTCAGCCTTTTATTTTTATGCCTTAGCCTTGGTAGCTTCTTTTGTAACCTAAAATTTATACACTTGTTATTCCATGATGTCATCCTATAGATGAACTTACTCTAGTTTCCATTGTGTTGGGGGCTAATCTTTTATAATTTATTTGTACATAATTTCTACCATAGACTGAATAATTTGAGTAACACATGGTGCAGTTGAAAAATAAAGAGACAATGATGATGAAGGGGTTGAAGGTTTAGAACATGAAGTGGGGAATGATGTGTAAAAGGAGAAGGAGATGGTGAAATGACCACTTTGTATTTTATTATAGGCATTTTTGAATGATCTTGTGAAACCTAAGTTTTCTTCTAGCACTTATATGCATCGGTTTTTACAACAAATTTTTATTTCACTCCTTATTATTCTTCAGATTCTTATTATACAACATCTTTTACCATGAAAAATATGCTCATGCATCTTGTGATTATTTAAGACAACCCCATAGTTTTGTAAGTCCATAGTCTACATGCTAATGGTATTTATGGGCTTACTCATTACATTGTTACCTACTCCATCATTATTTTTTGTGTAGTCATTTGCATTTGTGTCAACATTATAGCTAATGAACTTGAGCTTGATGCTCTTCCTTAAAATATGGACTCTTTTTTGAGTTTTCTATATTATTATATGACTATATTCATAATTATGGATTGTGGTGTGAGTATTTGAGCCAAAATTATAGTTAGAACACTATTTTGTAACTGGCACATGCACACTACCTTGAAAAATATATTTTTCTCTTTCTCATCCTCATAGATGTCCTTTCTAATATATTTATCATAGAATTGTATAATTCTTATGCAATGATACCTAAATTATTCAAATAACATTCTATGGTAATATTTGGCATGCTCCTATCGTTCAACCATAAATTCATGCTATGAATCTTCTTCTTTGGTGGTGGCGATGCTTTGTGGGTTAGAACTTTCCTCTTACTTAAATATAATTTTGATGAGATGTATATATTTTTTATGGTGCTTACTTTTGTGGATTGGATTCTTCTTATGCTTGTAACAATGGTTATTCTATGCTAGGGGACATAGGTTATATTTATGGTACTATCTTGTAATGATAGATTTCTTCCTCATTACTTGTACTTGTGCATCTAACATGTTAATGAAGAGTGAAATGGGTGTTACTAGAATTATTTTGAGTTCATGGATTAGTATTTTAATCCAATTATGAATTTTGATGGTTATGGCAAGTAGTCCTAGTTATTCTGAGACATTTTTAGGCACTTGAGGGTGTGAGGCAATCAACCCTTGAAAATTTAATCCACCATTGGTTGAATCAATTGAGATTCACATAGTGTTATCCAATTCATGTCTATGTGAATTTAACAAGGGCATTGGTAGGATAATAGTCTAAATATAGTGTGATTAGGGCATTGGGTGATTTCCATTGTATGATGCAAAGTAACAATATCAAAAATAAACATTGAAAAGCTATGATGCAATTGTGATAAGATTCTCAATATTGGTGATCAAATTAGTTACCAAAAACTTTGGCCAATTGAATTCTTCTCTAAGTTAGATCATGTGATGTGAGATGTCAATATCCCCCTTGGTTTTTTACCACACACATTTAGTAGTTTTATAATATCTATTTTTGATGCATTTTATGAGTACTTACACATGGAAATAATTGATTGAATCAATCAATATACCTTTGGATGCTTTTACATATTTCTCCTTTATGTTAGAGTGGATTGGAGGGCTATTGGTTTTGTATTTCACTAATTATTTTCCTCATGCTAAAATCCCACTCACCTATGCCATAATCATTATGGTGATGTAAATTTTGACATCCTTTGACAAATGGATGGCTCATTCATTGTAATTACTCAAGAGAGTCATCATAAATTCATATAATTAGATAACATTAAGGATTTTAACAAGGAATTCTACATCCAATCCTTGCATTCTATTTGGTATGGCTAGGTCTCCTAGCTACAAACTCACTATTGGTGCTTGGGGAAATTATTCAACATTAGTAGAGTCTATGAAATTGAAAGGATCAAGACATGATATCTAATTTGTCATAGTGTTAACCTAATTCCCATATCCTAATTATCTCAATCTAATAATGGTACAATAATTTAAGACCTATCCATTTTTATATATTCTGTAGAAAAATTAGAAAAAAAGTAAATCAAGTCATTGAAAGATAGATCTCATAGAGTTCTTGTTCTCTTTGATTTGTGTAAATATATTTTTCTCTCTATGCCCTAGATTTTATGGATTTTCATCCCCTAATATTCTCTAACAATTCATAATAATTTGATGATTTATTTTTCATACCATTATCCCCTTACTTTAAATTTTGATGGTCATTGTGAAGTTACTCTTATCTTTTCAATACATAGATTCAATGTTTCTTCTAACGATCTTGGAGGATGTGATGTGCCACCTTTCCACTTCTTGAGAATTTAATTTATTATGCATTTAATCTATCTTATAGATCTGACTATTTTGGAATTTTCATAATATTTGGTGTGCTGTGCCTTTAACTACCTTGGTAGTTACTGTTTTGTACCTCTCCTCCATAACTATTTCATCATCGGCTCATTTCCAAAGTTATTTTTTTGATCCCATATTGAATAATTTGTGTTTCTTCCATGGTTTCCTACTTATTTTTATTACTCTATGATTTTGAATTTGATATATGTTCCCAATTCATGATATATATAGATCAAACTATACACACCTACACTAAAACTTATAAAAATACCCCAAAAATCTATAAAATAAACAAAATTCCTAAGTACATGGTCCTACTCCGCACCCACTCTATTTTTAGTGTGATATTTTTAGATATAATTGGTGGTAGGGATTAAGTATGTATCCATTTAATCATCCTATAATTATGATTCCTTAAAGGGCCTTGAGCACTATAGTTCCTAGTTGTGATACTTTGTGGATGACATATGGTCCTTTCTACCGAATGTCTAGTTTCCCTAGATGCACTGGGAATTCATTAACATATAACAACACTATATGTTATAGGTGAAATTTGTTATATCACAAGTTATGATCATGCCATGTCTTCTGGATCTTTTTGTTTACTTCCTACATCCAACTTGATCTTTGCCTAGTTTCTTCCATGTGTTTTAAATCCAATAACATTGTTCAAAATGAGTCCTGATCTCCTAGATGCATTATTAATGTAATTCATAGATTAGGAACCATGTATTCCATGAGAATCACTGCTTTCATCTCACAAACCAAATGAAATGGAGTGAATCCTATCACATGTTTATAGTTGGTTCTATATGCCATAATATTATAGGTATTTGATCCTCTCAATCATCCCTTTGCATATTACATATTTTTGTAAGCATCTTATCAATTAATATGTTTAATGTTTATACCTACTCATTGGATTGAGGATGATATGTCATGTTGTTATGATGGGATATCATGAACCCCCTAGTTATAATATTTATGATATTATTCAAGAAGTGTGTTCCTCTACCACTCACTAGTTTCATAGGACATCCAAACTTGGTTATGATATTTTCGCATAAGAATTTGGTTGCATCTTTTCTATTGTAGATTAGTGTCAAATTTTTTTTACCCATTTTGTAAAATTATTTGTTAGAGTAATTATATATCAAGAATGACTGCATTTACTAGGTAAATTAATACGCCCTAAAAAATTAATTCCCTATTGTTTGAATGGTTGTATAACTAGCATCAGATTTAAAGACATTTAATCCCCTTGGTTTAACTTTTTGACTCATTCACAAACATCATTGTGTTTTCTAGCTATGTGTGCATCCTTAAAAAAACAAGGCTAGCATAAACCACTTTTTTATATTTTCCTCATAGTAGATTCACATATGAAGTGTCCTCCTGTAACTCCTCGATGCAATTCTTCTAGAAACTAAGGTCTCTCATGATCTAAGGATAATCTACATAACACGTCAACTTTACCCATCGTATAAAGAATTTAATTGATATTAATGAATGGAAAATCTCATGTGACCAATTTATTTTTATCCTTCTCCACATAGTGCATAGGAAAAATACCTTGTTCTATAAAGTTACCTATGTCTTCTATATTATTTAGGATCAAAGATACTCAGAATAAATGAGTATTTGGTGATCCATCCTATAATGTTTTTGGTTGTTTTCCATTCCTTAAATAAATCAAAAGATCCAAACCCAAATTTTCTCTTCTTAGCTTTACATTATTATGAAACTAAAATTCTTAAAATAACATTAACTACCTAGATATCCTTCCTTATAGCATTGGCTTGTTTTCCAAGTATCATAGATCTTCATGGTTCATGAATAATTAGAAAAGGTATATCCAAAATATAATTCCTAAATTTTTATAGAATAAACACCATAGACAAAGCTTCTAGTTTGGTGGAGGTATAATTATTTTTATCCACTAAAAACGTTTGGCTTGTGAAGTGGATAGGGTGATCCAAGAACCCATATCTAGGTTGAGATAACATAACTCCTAATATAGTTCCTAAAGCATCTACATGGATGTGAAATGTTTTACTCTAGTTTGAAAATATAATATTGGGGTTATTACTAATCTCTATTCCAAACTTATGAATGTTGAAAGACATTTAATAATTCATTTGAACTTTGTATCCTTGCACATTAGTCTCTCTAATGGAGTGGATATACCTACATATCCCCTAATGAACTTGTGATAATACCTAATGTGTCCAAGAAATGATCGCATACTAGATGAACTTATGGGAGTTGGTATCCCCATAATTACTATGATTTTGGCTTGGTGTACCAAAATACCATCACTACAAACTACATGTCCCAAAAAAACACCAAAGGTGTAAATAACAAATACTTATTCAACTTTAGAGCTATGCATAGAGATCAACATATTTCCAAAATTAGTTGCATATTTAAAAGGTGATCTTTGAATAAGGATAAGACAACCCAATGATCTAGATAAACCTCTAGGAAATCAAGTATTAAGTCCTTAAAATTAGCAACTATATCTCTAAAGAAAACAACAAGAGAATTTTAAATCCAAAAGGCATTTCCTTATATTGCAAATGTGGTCTTATACTAGTATTCAGCTATGATTGAAATCTAACAATAGATATTGAATCCTTTTGTGAATGAGTATACTTCATGCCCTCTAAATTGACTCAAGAAATTCATTTATAAATGGAATTGAAAATGGCTTATTTATGTAGGCATAGTTCAGCACCCTGTAGTCATTATAGACTTTGATTTCTCCTGACTTCTTAGGTTAAACCACCATTAGACTTACCCAATTTGATTTTTTTACTGGATATATGATCCCTTCTTATTGAATCTAGTCAATCTTGGCCTTGAATTTAAGTTTTAAATTAGGATTTAGTCTATATGGTCATTTATATATAGGGATTTCCCACTCTTTAAGTTTTATGTGCATCTCCCCAAATGAAGGGTCAACACCCTTGACTTTAGAAAACTTTGTGGGAAATACATCTTGATAATCTCATAGTAATTAGACCCCCTCTAAAATTTTCTAATGTATTTGTTAATTACCTATGGTTTCTAGCTTTGGTACAAAGTCTATACCAATGTTTTCCATTTCCTTATGTACTAGTACTTGATATATTTTGTTTGGACCCTTTGGAAGAGAATCTCTCAGTGTCCTCTTCCCTTCCCACTCATGAATATTTAGGTTTCATGGTTTCATATCATTCATTTATTATGCGATGTTGAATTTAGTCTCCTCTATCTGACATTTAGGGTTAAATAACCCTTTTCAATCTAAATATTCCTCACTATCACTAGATTATGCCTATTTTATGTTATCCAAAATCTTATTACAAGATTTAAAAAAAATAAATTCTATGTTTTTTAGCCCTATACTATTTTATAGCTTTGTTCAAGTCCATGGCTACTTATTTTTATCAACTTCAATCATGCAAAATTAGTATGTCTTCCTCTTGTCCATAACATAAAAACATCTTCAAATTTTTGAAATATTTATACACTATGGGGTTCTCATCCTCAAATACAAATGTTTGTATAAAATCATGCTAGAACTATGGATACTTCTTATTCTCATGCATATATTCATGGTCCATGTACCATGCTTATGGTGAATGTGTTAGAGTATGTTAAAACACATGTACCCAATATCTTGGTTCCACACCCTAAAAAGACTATATATTTACACATATATGGATGTGAAATTCAATACATTATCCTTCTTTGAAGACTGACCATTACTCAGAGATCATAGATGCTACTTAAATATGGGATCTTATAATTCTGTAAGCCTCTTCCCAATGCAATTAATTTGATTTGTATACTACCCACCATGTCACAATAATACCCTTTAGTGCACTGACTCTAAGATCTATATTGGGAGCATATTGTTCCAACCTAGAAATGAGTTAAACTAAATCCTCTATGGAAAATTACTAAAAAAATGTCTCTCGATGGTGAAAACCATTATCATTGGCCTTACCTCATGATATCAACATGTCTATTTCAGCATATGTGCATTTGAATCACCACTAACATAAGACATAATTTCCCATGGTATAATACCCTCATGAGTGGGTTTTATGTAATCCATATATGTCAAACTCACTTGGCATAATAGATTCACTTATGACCTAGTTAGAGATCAAAAATAAGGAATTTTAAAGATGATTGGAAAGTACCATGTGATATGGTGCATGCATATTATGGATTTTTATGATTTATGGTGATAGAAAGATATTTGCCTATAATGTATGTAGAATATTGTGGGAAATGGATCACTAAAAAAAAACTACCCTTTTTAGTGACCATGCATTATGTCTAATTAGATTTTGACATGAGGAAGGGAGTCCTAAATGAAAAAGTGGATATGGATCAAGTATATAGCCACATGAACATGTAATTGTCTTGATATTAGAGGTTAAAAGAGGCATAATATGAAAAAGATAAGGAATCAAATGATGATCATAAAAATATCAACTCATAATATTTTTATAAAAATGATCAATAAATATAAGAAGATAATTAAAAATTGAAACCAAAGAAAGGAACAATGTTGAGACTTCCAAAGAACACAAGAATTAGATAAAGTCCCAGGAAAAGTGTGAAAAATAGAATAAAAAGAAAGACATACATCAAGACTAATGATGATGCCATAAGATGAAAGAGGGAGGATGAGCATAGGAGGACGTGTGTGGATTATGAAAAATTGAAGCATAATAAGAGTAAAAAAAAATATAAAGACTCCAGCTAAGGAGGAGTTAGATTCATTTTCAAATATAAAAATGAATGTGATGAGTTACAAAACCCTAGTTAAGGAGGCATAAAGAATGAATATTTTATATAAGAAAGAAATAGATATGGAAAATCCATACATTGAGAAAAATAACAGAAAAGGTATTGATAAATGTTCTGGAGAGAAACATAAATAAAGTAAATGGGATGAGAAAATAAATAATGACAATAAAGTAGTATCTCAATTTCATCAACATGCACTAATTTTAATAAAGACCTAAATTCCAAGTAAGCATAAAAAATTAGCTAATAACGAAACCCTAGTCATTGAAACCTAAACAAATCTTCACTTCAACCTAGTTCCCATGGATTCTTATATTTGGAACTTTAGTACATCATTTAAAAATGGAAATATGATAATTTAATATGGGAGATTTGGAATGGATGCAATTTATATATATTCTCAAATCAGCAATTTTTTTAGGGTTTTCCTAGTTTTTTGAGTTCTCTAATGGACCTCTACTAGTTTTAGAGGAGCTATACCAAATCTACATATTTTTGAGTTTTCCAATTTTAGTAGAATTTATAACCCTTATGGGTAGTTTTGGTAGTTTTTGGTGCTCAATAGACTTTTTATTATGTGTGAACATACGTTGAAACCCAATTCTTGCTTAAGTATGAATTAGATATTGCTATCCCCCTTGAAATTATTCATTGAGTTTTTGCATAACTATAGACATTTCAACCCATCTAAACATCTCCAACTCATTTTTACCTTCATCAAACTTTTACTTGGTGGCAAAAATTTTAGTAAGTGCTTGTACACCCCATAGATCCTAATTGTCCTACTCATAAACCTTTTAGAATCTAAGGATAATGCTCATGGAACTTACAAACCCTGACAACTCTACTTGTACACCTTACATATTTTGATGGTCTTGCTTGTAGACACTATGGACTCTAACAATTATGATTGTAACACCCACAGACCCAAATGACCCTACTATTAGACCCCTCATAACTCACAACCTTTTGTATTACACCCATTAGAACCTGATAGTAATGCCAATAACCCCCACACACTCTAACCACCTCCTCTTTGCACATTTTGATGTTTAAGAGGCTATCAAATTTAATCAAGTGAAAATTAACACTATTCATTTGAAATTTGGAATCATTTTAGGAGTGCATCACTCCCACATAAATCACATCAATTAAAAGTGATAGAGGTGGGATCACTCATGAAAGGTCTTAGCACTTGGTCATATGCTGTGGTCATATGGTGGGATTAAATCTTGAATTTTACTAGTGGGGGCTTAAATTTAGCACCAACCAATTATCCATTCAACCCAATTTTTTTTGAATTTATGTTAGGGGTATCCAAATATTTTCAAATACTTGTTGGGTGGCTATTTTTAATGGGAGCTCAGATTTTCAATCATGCATAACTTTTGATCGGTAACTCAAATTTGAGTGTTGTCTTCTTTAAAAGTGTTTATTTTTTCATGTTATATGCATTGGTAGTCATTATGTTTCCATTATAAATTCATCAAAACCAAATATTTTACATTTTTGGATGTATTATTAGTTAATCTTGACATCCCTATAGTTATTTCATACTTATGCATAAATTGATCAAGACACATTCTCGACTGTGCTCGATGTCTATACGAGTGTACTTATCTTTGTAACTTTAAGAAGGGGTCACTTTGATAGTTCTAAGGGGGTACCATGTGGTGTTGTGTAGTTTTTATTTTATGTATTTATTATTTATTTTTTGTAATAACTTATTTTCTTGCATCATGGATTGATGGTCATTTCTACCTCTTATAACATTAAATTATCACAAATGGAAAATCAACATGCTACTTGCTCTAAGAAAACAAGGATTTTATAGGATAACTATGAACAAAGAAATTAAGCTTGTATTTTATGCAGATAAAAATAAATGGTTTAATAGATGTGATCAAACACATGATTATCTTAGTTTGTCTATTTCTCTTAACTTATCTTTTAACATTGAATCTACTAAAATGCCTAATGAAGTATAGACCTCACTAGAAAAACTCTTTAGTAAGCAGGATGTGATGAGAGGTCATGAATTTGAGAATGAACTCATTAGTTTTAGCCTAGGTGACTTTAACAAACTATGGTATTTCTTCACTAAGGTTAAATCTCTAAGGTTGTATTTAAAAAAATGTGGAATAGATAAGAAAGATGATTAATTCATTCTATCTATACTCTTCAAACTAGTTCCAAACTATTCTATGTTTGTGCCCACTTTCCATGACACATAAAGTGCTCTTGGAGCTACATGGGAGATGCCTTATTTAAATACCTCTGTTTCTAACTTGACTCAAGAGAAAAATAAGTTGATAAAAATGGGCATAGTTAAGTCCTTAAAATCTCATACACTTTTTACTAAGAAAGAGAAGGATTCAAACAACAGAGAGAAGACACAAACCAATTGATTGAGATGCTCAAGAAGCATAATATTGGTGTCCTTTATTCTTGTAATTAGAGTTCATCAACCCATGAATCCTCTAAGGTGTATGAAAATGGTAAACAAAAGGAAAAATATAATGTTAAGGGGAAATTAAAGGGTAAGAGTTAGTTACTATTTTACCTCTAACTCCTACATGGGTCATTGACTCTAGTGCTTCACATAACATGGCCTCTTCATGGATAGGTTTAGTTCCTTGGAACCATGTGACATATCCCCTATACAAATGGGTGATGACTATTCTAAAAAGGTTCTTAGTAGAGGGTGTATTGAAGTGAGTGGTGGAATATTCAATAATATTCTAAGTGTTCCCTCACTTTTAACTAATCTCCTATCAGTTTACTAGATCACTCACTTTCATCCAAGTATGTGATTTAAGTTCACTCTAGATTTAGTATATGTTATAGAAATACATAATGATACTATATTGGTAGTGGGAATGGTCGATCATCAAAATTTACTATATAACTTCTCACACTTAAAACCTAAATCTCCTTTAGATTATTCTTCTTCAGACTCACCTAAACTTGATGACATTTTTAAACCCAAGAATTCATCTAATATTGATTACTCTTATTCTAACATAGATGAATATAATAGTGATGGGGACACACCTCCATCATCTCCTTATCACCTATTATATATTTAAGAGTTATTTCTTGATCAACCTACCTCTAGTCCACTTTATACATCATAAGGAATAGGTATATTGATCGAAGACACATTAGACATCAAACATTTTATTTCATAGTTACATGTTATTTTGTAGTCCTTCATAGCCTCTGCCTCCAATGTGCATTAATTTCTTAGATCAGTTGGCCCTTATACATTTCATGAGGATAATAGTTCCTTTTATAGGAATCACACCTCTTTTTAAGATCCATCAAGAACTTGATAGACACATTCACTATTTCAAGATGATCCACTCTTCACTGCATGTATTTTTGATCCATAATTACTTAGAGGAACTCTGTTGTAGGATATAAGAAGGATACATGTAATTACAAAATCTAGTGGAGATTTTAAAACCTCTTCTCTTCTTTACTCTCTTTTTTGAGAGGAGTTTTGTCCTAAAAATTTTAACCTTTTATTTTCCTTATAGGAGTTGCATTATGTTTTGGTACCTCATCAAGCCTAGTTGCTAAGATCTAATTCTTCTACCCACCTAAGATATGCTTTAGGGGAGTGTTAGTGTAAGATTTTTACCACTATAAATTTTACCTACATGTTTGTTTTTTAGATTCCATAATGTTGTTAAGGTCATTAGGGGAAAATACACTTAATGTGTTTTTTAATAGTGAGTTGAGTTTTTACCTTGTTGATGACTTAATATCTCACTATATAATGTACAAAATTTATAATTTTTAGCTAATAAATTAGTGAATTAATATGAAATCAATTTACTTTGCATTGTTATCACTTACTCCTAGGGTTTTCATGCAAACCTATGACATTTAAAGATGTTGGAGTGATCTGATGTGACCAGGATAGTAAAGCTTGATATTGATAGGTTAATGTTGATTCTGGTCACTATGATTAATCCTAGTAGATAATTTTTTATTTAAAAAAAATTAAATGTATTATTCAATATTTATTGATAAAACATCTCCCAAATTATTTAATTAATATTCACATCTCTTATAAATTCTTCTTGTTTATCCCAACCCTAATCGACGCCAAGAAACCTTGTAAGAGCATTAAAATGGGTGTAGTTATGAGAGGCATACCTTAGTCAAACCCCTATTACTATAAATTTTACTAAAAAAACTCATTTATTCTATCAAGGAGTCTAATGTAATATTAATATCCCATCCCTTATCCTTATTAATAAGATGCACACAACTTAGAATATTCTATATGCTCTTTCACTAGTCCTTCAACTTTCAGTACAAGGTGTGCATACACTTCAATATATGGAAAATATTAATAAAATAAGAGTGTAATATCTAAAATTAATTTACCTTATACTTATATGTTTTCCTTTCTTAAATTCATTAACATGCTTGTTTATATATAAACTTCTTGAATTCAAAATTAAGGCCTCATTGGCATGTAAGCCAACAATTAAAAGGAAAGATAAATGACAAACAAAGCATAAGGACCTATAAAAACTAGGAAAATAGGTCAATGGATGAATATAAATATATGACTAAGGGTGAAATACTTAATCATAATTAGATCAAGATCAAACTACTTCAATCTTGAAGAGATAAAATCTTCAAAAAAGTGCTTTGGACATTTAGGGAGCATCGTGTGTCATATTAAGATTAAAAAATAGTCAATCTATATATTTAAAGTGTTTATGATTGAATTATGGTATTATCATTGACTCAAGGTAATTATAAATTAAAAAAAAATACATAAACATAAGGAAAAGTAAAGCAATATAGAGCCTGACACAAGGGAAATCATTCCGAAAAAAGTTTCATGGGAACCAATGATCCATATGCATAGAAACACACTAATACCATAGTAAAAAACTTTTCATGTATCAAAATTAAGTTCTTAAGTAATTACCCACTTTGATGCATTTACATTCATGCATATCAAATTAAACAAACTAATATACCCAAAAGTCTTGAAGAAGAAGTTATGAACAAATGTATGAATGTTTTTCAAAGTTAGGATTATTTATGTTAATGAGATAAATTTAAAAAGGAGGAGAGAGGTTAATTTACCATATATTGGAGCTTATGTGACCTTAAAATAAAATAACCTATGTATCCTCACAATATTCATGAGCATACACTAGAGGTTTCTATATGATACAAGGCACCATAATGGAAACATATGTAATTTTTTATAATCCTCAATGATTATTTGTTTGAGCTTCTTGGATAATTAAAAAGTTGAGAGAGCATAAATATAGGTCTTGTGCAAGGTATAATACATAAAAAACATAGTGATGAGTATTGAAGTTGGATTCACATTTTAAGTTTCAATTTTGAGTCTTTGTTCTTATTGTCTCATTGTTTCCTAGTTGTATATGCTTGGTTCAACTATTTTAGAGTTTAGAGAAGTGTCTGATAGGTGTATAAATGTATTATGTGCAAGTTTTAGATAGAGTAATAGTGATAATTCTATCTATAAAGGCCATATTTGGTAGTACCTTGTATATTTATTGTATTATATAGTGAAGGGGAGTGTATTTACCTCACCCATTAGAGTTTTTCCTATATCAATTTTATATAGGATAACTCTTATTTTCATTTTGGTTTTTAATTATTCTTATGCTTCATTTTTACATGAAATATGTTTTAAATTTAATTTGTAACACATCTTCATATTTTTTAGCACTAAAAATATCCTAGAACAATCATATTGCAATAATTGTTGAGCTAAGAGTCATATGATCCATCTTGGTGAATCTCTATGTGGAATATCCACCTATTTTAACGGTCAAATTTGGTTTTGAATCAAATTATTTTTATTTTTGTGATTACATTTTAAGTTTATTCTCTTTACTAGAGTAAATATTGATAGTATTATAAGTATCATAGTTCCCTTTGAATCAGATATTTACACAAGGAAGTGGAAATAATAGATTATAAATATGACCCATGTCGATGAAGAATATGATTGAATAACATAAGAGTGATTTTACAAGCTTGAAAAAGAGTAGATAACATTTATATTTCTATGAGAAATCTTGACTGGTTGGTGTCCATCATGGGTATTTTCATAGAGAAGCTTGGTGTTTCTATAGAGGCACTAAAAACAAACAAGGAGGATGCACAAAGACTCATGAGAAAAAGGAAGAGAAACCCCATGCTAACTAATCTCCACTTGAATTCAAGGTTGAGACAAAGATAAAGATTTAAATATATGATGGGGATGTGATTTTAGAGAGACTAGACCATTGGCTATCCCAAATTGAGGTATATTTATATTTACATCTAATTAATGAAATCCAACATATTTCTTTTGTAAGGTTAAAATTAACCAATCATACTTTAACTTCATTTTAGAGTTGTGTTCATACTTTGGTTGTTAATAATCTTCCTTCTATTACTAACTAGGATGATTTTAATATGTTGAATAAGAATTAATTTTATCCTATTTTTTATGAAGAGAAATCCATGTATTTATAATATCTAAGGAAAAATCAAGGCCAAGCCATGTAGGAGTACATAAGTGAGTTCTCTAATAAGGATATCCAAATGAGAAAATATATAGCAAACTATGAAATTTTGATAAAGTATGTGGGTGGACTCCATATTAATTTGAGGACACTTGTCATCTTGGCAAATCCTATGGATGTAGATAACGCTTGTTATCAAGCTCACTAATTATATATGGATAATAATAAGGATAATTATACCTATTAAATCACTTCCAAGTAACAAGGCAAATATAGGAAAAATGGTAAAGGTAAAAATGAAGGTAATCATAATGATTCTTTTGTTTCTAAAAAGGATACTAAAAGACATTGATGTAAATGTGATGTTAATAGTAATTCTACGGATCATTTTGGAGGTTTCATCCAAAATTGCATCAATTCAATATTATCAACAAGAAGAAGGCTACACTATCTTTACAAGGTGAGAATTTTTGTTGCAAATCTCCATGTGTATGACACTTTTTTTTGTACCTTCATCAATAGAGAGGTATGTTTAGGTAGCATTAGTTCTCAAGAGAGTTAACTTTCTAAGATTTTCCATATTAAAATTTAAATGAAGAAAATATAAGTGGATGATATTTTTTATACTTATTCACAAGGTAATTTGATAAATAATAAGTTGGTAGAAAAATTGGCATTTGAGATTTACAATCATCAAAGTCCATAATATTTGGGTTGGTTGAATAAAGGTGTAAACATAAAGGTGACCAAGAAATGTAAAGTTAGGTTTTATGTTAATGTATATTTCATTGATGAAGCTATATTGGAAGCTATGCATCTTGATGCTTGTGGTGTAGTTTTTAAAAACCCTTAATTATATATCTAAGATGTTATCTTCATGAGGAGATCAAGCAATACCTTTTGGTGAAGGATGAAAAGAGTTACGTCATTTCAACCTACAAAGGTGACTCTAAAATCTCTTTTGTAAGTGTCTCTAAAGCTAAGAATCTTATTAATTCTAGTGGGAAGTTTATTTTACTTATTTTGATATATATTCAAGATAAAGATGTGGATGCACATAATAATTCATGTATCATGTTTACTAAAAAATATTATAAGCATATGGGAGAGTTGGTGCACTAGTTCAAGGAAGTTTTCCATGATCCTATAGGGTTTCCAATAGTTAGGCCTATTGAGATTGAAATTCATTAGTTACTTGATTGTTCACTTCTAAATCCTAGGTTATATAAGTAGTCCTTAAAGGACACCGATAAATTTTAATAATAATTTCACTCTTTGATTAATCAAGATGTAATCCATCTTAATACTTCTCTATGTGGTTGTCATATTGTTTTAGTACCCAAGAAATATGGTTCATGGATAATGTGTGTGTATTATAGAGCAATTAACAAGATAACCATAAATAATAGGTACCCTCTTCTATTGATTGATGATATTTTTAATCAAATATAATACACAAAATATTTCAATAAGCTTGATTTGAAATTCAGGTATTACTAAGTGTGTATTAAAGAAGAGGACATTTGGAAAATAAAATTGAAAACAAGGCAAGGGTTGTATGAATAGTTGGTTCTACCTTTTGGTCTATACAATGCACCGGCTACATTAATGTAGTTGATGAATGAGGTAATAAGATCATTCATTGATTCCTTTATCATTGTATATTTGGATGATATAATGTTTTAATCATAACTTTTGATGAGCATATTGATTATCTTAAATAATTTTTACAAGTTTTGAAGGAGAACAAGTTTGTATTAAATGAGAAGAAATGTGAATTTTATTAATGATAACTTATCTTATTTGGGCATGTGGTTGGATATGGGAAATTTGGGATTGATCTAATAGAGGTAGAGGCCATTAAGAATTTTCCAAAGCCTTCCAATGTGACCAAGACAAGAAGCTTTGTGGGGGCAATTCAATATTTGAGGAAGTTCATCAATAACTTCTCTTCCATAGCCATAAATTTTCATGTCATTATATTAGTTGGTAAGTATTTTAATTGGGGTAAGAAGAAAAAAATTGTATTTTATATGTTCAAACATATGATTTTCCATACTCTAGTTTTAGCTTTACCTAGCTTGCAACTTCCCTTTGAGGTGAAAATAGGTGCTCATGACTATGCTATGGGGTTTGTCTTAATTAAATGAGGTAAGCATGTATGCCACCATTCACAATTATTTCATGGTGAAATTATCAATTATTATACATAAGAAAAATAAATGTATATTTGCAAGCTCAAAATAAACAATATAAGTGGATGAAATGTTTTTCAAAAATTTCATATGGTTATCAAATATAATAAATATGTTACTAATAATCTATTTTATATGTTATCTAGACCTATTTTTAAGAGATGGGAACCATGTTGGAACAATAATAATTGTGGGGTTACATTGTGGCCCACATTGCTCTATAAAACAAATAAATAATATATTTATTATTTACACAATCAAATATTTAAAAATTAGCTGTATGAGTAATAAATTATTAAGGTTAATTTAAAGGGATGGATCAATTGGTTTAACTCTCTACAGCCCTTATAAAGGTATTTTAACCTTTGGGGAAATATCAATTTTTATTATTACAACATCATGATTTATAGGAATAGTAGCGAAGAAAGAATTTACTCAGGTCTGTAAATTTTTTCAAATAATGAAATAAGTTTTGTAAAAGAGGCACACTTTTTTTAACTTGTTTGTAGCTAGTTTGAATTCTTAAAAATTATTATATAAATAAGATTGTATGAAAAAATTGTAATAAATATTATATTTTTTTTAGAATTATTTTGTTGGATATCTTGTAATATAATTTATAATTATAAATATGTGAATTATAAATATTATTTAAACAATATATAGTTATACTAAAAATACAATAATAAAAATTACACACACACAAACACATTATTTAAAAAGAGAACAATTTTGTTGTTTTTTTGTTAAAAAAAAATAAAAATAAATAATACCCCTAAATGTGTTATGATTTTTTTAAGCTTTCATTTATTTTTATAATAGTCTTATAACTCTAAATATTTATTATACTATTTTTATTTTACTATGTTAAGATAAGTTAAAGTAATTTTTTTTACCCTAAATATTTATCATAATAATTTTATTTTACTATGTTAAGATAAGTTAAAAGTAATTTTTTTTACCCTAAATATTTATTATAATAATTTTATTTTACTATGTTAAGATAAGTTAAAAGTAATTTTTTTTACCCTAAATATTTATCAATATAATTTTATTTTACTATGTTAAGATTAGTTAAAGTAAAAGAACAAATATTATTTATGGTAAAAAAAAATTTACTCTAAATATTTATTATACTAATTTTATTTCACCATGTTAAAAAAATTAAAGTTAAAAGAGAAAGTATTCTTTATAGTAAATTTTTTCTACACTAAATATTTAATATAGAATTTTATTTTATTAGTTAAATTAAAAAACAAGTATTTTTTTCAAGTAGTTATATGCAAGCATTTTTTGATTAGTATTAAAATATTTCATTATAGTAATTTTCTTCACTATGATATGGTAAAGATTTTTTACAAATAATTTAATAGCAAATAAAAAAGGTTTAATTAATTATATATATATATATATATATATATATATATATATATATATATATAACAATAACATAATTTGATTAAAAACAAAAACAATTTATTATTATAGCAATTATTTAATATAAATTTTGTGTTTAATTAAGTATAATTTTAAAGAATTTAAGTATTAACGAGAGTGACAAGCCTCAAATATAATTTTTTTTTATTAAGTGGAATTTATAATTTTATTTTCCAAAGAGTTATCCTTCAACAAATGTTTTTATAATTTTATTTTCCAAAGAGTTATCCTCTCCTTCAACAAATGTTTTTATAATTTTATTTTCCAAAGAGTTATCCTTCAACAAATGTTGAATTGATATGTTCGCTTAAATTTAAATTTTAAACATTACTAAAAGGAAATTTAATTTTTTATTGTCATCCTCAAAGAAGAAAATTGGGCTAATATTTTTTACTAGTGCTCTTCCCTCCTAAAACTCACAATATGTATAGTTGAAGTCAATTTGTCATTTACAAGTGATATTAGATGTTTGATGAAAGATAAAGTATTTTTGATAGCATGCTTAATCAATAAGTCTATTTATAGATAAAAGTAAACATTTTCCCTTTTCTAGTCAATATTTAGTTATTACTAAATTAAACATATAGTTAATGCATTGGTCATTTTATTGCTATTGATTGGATACAAAAAGGTGTGTAAAAATTTATGTACATTTTTTTATTTTGAAAATTTATTGTAAAGTGTTATAGTCATAACAAAATGGTCTCCCAAACCTTCACTATGGATAATTCATAAATGTTAAATGGGACTAACTATAACATTTAGAAGATCCATATTAAAGTTGAATGTATGGCTAGAAATTTATGGAGTGTTGTTAACTATAATCACAAATCTCTATTTGGGAGACAAGTTACAACCAAAAATACAAATGTTATCAACATAAATCTCAAGAATCTATGTGGATCATCCTAAGAAGTATTAAAGATGAATTCCCACTCCATTTTGGCAACCAAGAATCTCTTATCAAATCTTGAAAACTTATTAAATCAATGCATGAAGGTACATGACTTTATAAAATTATTAAACTTATTCTTAAACTCACAACAACCCCCATAAAATGTGATGATTTTTTTTGAATTTTATTTCTAAATTTAAACAAGTCAAATCACATTTAGATGTATGTAATTATAATTTAATTCAATAATAATTTATTTATCTTATTATTTAGTTAAATACACATGACAAATTTTGAAATTTTATTTTCATTATTAACTTTGAATATACAAGACATCATTAACCTCACTACTCTTTAGGCTCTTCTCATTCAAGAAGAATAAGTAATGATGACTTTTGATTCTAAAGTGTGCCACTCATGCACTTATCACTTAAACTCTATAGTAAATTTGGTTATAAAAAAGAAGATTATTATAAAAATAAAAAGGGACCAAATAAATAACCCTAAAAATAAAAAATGGAAGAAATTTTGTAATCAAAATCAGCATAAAATCAAATTCATAATTAAAATAACAATAAAGATAAAAATTCTAATATTGTTTCCCTTTATGTTGTTTTGTTTGCTTCTAATGATAATGAATATACTTTATATAGTGTTGCTTCACATCATATGCCATGCTTTTATAATATTTTATTTGATACTAAAAGTATATATGAAAGGATATATTTAGGTGATAATTCATTTTTATAAGCAACTAAATGAGGTAAAGCAAAATTTGAAAATAGATTCTTAAAAATGATGTTTTATGTTCATAAACTTAAGAATTTTTTTAATCATGTTATCAGATTATACATCAAAATTTTATTACAACACTTATTAAAGATAAATGGTACATTAAAAATCAATTTGGTTTGATAATTACTAAAGGTATTTTAAATAATGGTATTTTTATTTCTATTGATTTTTATTCTACATCTTAGCTTTCCTCTCAAATTAGAAATAAATTTCAATAATGGCATGAAAGGCTTGGACACATTAATTTTATTAATATTTTTTATATTTCGAGACATGATATTGTAATTGGATTAACTAAAATTAAAATTTATCATGAAACATGTCTAGGTTGTTTATGTGGTAAGCAACACACTCAACCTTTTCATAAACAACAAGAAGCAAACTCCTCTCATCCTTTAGAACTTATTCCTAGTGATGTTATAGGACCACTTGAATTTTCATATCTTAATGGATCTTTATATTCTTCAAATTTTATTGATGATCACACTTGAATGATTTAGATTTCTTTTATAAATAAAAAATATGAAGTGTTATTTAAATTCAAAGAATTTCAAGTTTTTATTGAAAATTATTCTAACCTAAAAGTTAAGAGATTAAGAATTGATAAGTACGGTGAATACATTAGTAAATGTTTTAATTCATTATGAATTTGATGTAGTATTCAAATAGATTTAACAACTCCTTATTATTCACAATGGAATGGAATTACTAAAAGGAAAAATAAGACTATCCTAAAGATGGATAAAACTATGTTGCATTCATTAAGTGTTCCTAAGTTTTTTTGGACCAAAGCTATGAAAATTATTGTACATATTATTAATAGGTTCTCTACTATTTTTTTACATGTTTATACTCCTTTATAAAAATGGTCTAATAAAAATGAAGTGTTATTCACCCATAGGATATCTGGAAGTCATGTTTCTATTTATATTCCTAAAGTTAAAATAAACAAACTTGATCATACCACCTAATCTTGCATTTTTATAGGTTATAGAGGAAAGACTAAAGTATTAAGGGTGTATGATCTATAGAAATGACAAATCATTGAAAAGAGGACTATTCAAGTTCTTGGAAAATCTTTTATGAACTTTCTATATAAACCTCTCAAATTTCCTCTTATGAAAACCCAAACACTTATGTTCCTCCTTATGAACAAATAGATGTCTTAGAGTAAGATGATCCAAATTTAGATAATTTTGAGTTTTAGGATGAGACTTATCCATTTTATATTCAGTCTAAAAGATCTAAATGGGTTGAATTCTTAATTCTATCTTATAATTTTGAAAATATTAATAAAATGAATAGAAGTCAACATATTTATAAATGTGAGCCCCAATCTTTCAAGGAATACATTCAAGATGATAGATGTAAAAATGTTATGTAATCTAAATATAAAGCCTTAATTAAAAATCAGACTTGGGATCTTATCCCTCTTCCTAAAATAAATATTGCTGGTTTTAGATAGTTTTAAAAAATTAAATATAAAACAATTGGAAAATTGATAAATTTAAAGCTAGGTTAGTTGTTCAAGGATTTAGTCAAAACCCTAGTATTGATTGTGTTAAAACCTTTCCTCCTATGGAAAAAAATGAATATTATTAGATTACTTATTTCTCTCACCACTCAAAATGGTTGGCAAATACACCAAATGAATGTTAAAAATGTTTTCTTGAATGGTGACTTAAAAGAAGAAATATTTATGACTCAAAAAAAAAGGATTTGAACAACCTAACAAATAGCATTATGGATGTAATTTAATAAATTATTTTTATAGTTTAAAACAAGATCCTCAAGTTTGGTATTCTAAAATCATATATTTTTTTTAAATAATTAGGTTTTTCAAATTGTTATTCTAATAATGATCTCTTTGAAAAAAATTAAAAATGGTCATATTATCTTGATTGTGTTATATGTAGATGATCTTCTCATTAATGGTAATAAAAATTATTTTATACTTAAATATAAATCTAAATTAAATCAATAATTTTATATCAATGAACTAGGCATGCTCTATCATTTTAAAGTCATGGTTGTATTTCAGGATTAAAACTCCATCTTAATATCTCAATATTAGTATCTGCCTAACCTTATTATTAAATTTAATATGAATGATTGTAATCATGTTTCTACACTAATTGAATTATGTGTAAATATTGATCCAAAACTTTCATGTGACAAAGTTAATATTACTTTATATAACCAATTAGTTGTAAGTTTGATTTATCTAACTATTACACGACCAAATATTTTATAAGTTGTAGGTGTTTCTTCCAAATTCATCTAAGATCCATTTCTAAATCATTAGAAATTGGTAAAAATAATACTTATATATCTATATATCTATATATATATATATATATATATATATATATATATATATATATATCAGAGGAACTATTATTTTTGATTTATATTATTCTTCCATTGATAATACTAATTTATATGGGTATTGTGATGTTGACCATGCTAGTGATGTTATAGATCACAAATCTACTTTTGGATATGTGTTTAAGTTTAGTGCAGGTGTTATTACTTAGAGCGACAAAAAATAATTTGTTATTTCTATTTATTATACAAAATCAAAGTATAGAAGTGTTATGGAAGTGACTAAAAATATCATTATGGTTGTGAAGGTTGTCAAAATATCTCCATATGGGTGTCTCTCACAATACAATTCTTTGTGATAGTAAAAAGTGTATATCATTGGTGAAAAATCTAGTTTAGTATCAAAGAATAAATCATATTGAAGTTCATATGCACTTCGTCTAAGAAAAATTACTCAATTGTGACATTGATATACATTATTATCCTATTAATGATCAACTGGAAGATATATTCACAAAACCATTGTGTACTAAATTTTTTTACAAATTCAAAACAATGTTTGGCCTCTCAAAAATGCCATTAAGGGAAGTATGCATGATAATGTCACCTCATAATGGCCATGTGTTATTTTTCATTTCTATACTTATTATCTATTATAAAAGCATTGAAAAAATTTCACTCTATGTGATTTTTATGTAAACTTCACCCTATGTAAGCTTATAGTGTACCCAATAATCAAGCATGTTTTTTAATGTAGGTCCTTATGTTATAAAAGACTTCAAATAATTAAAGTCTATCCATGAAAAAATGTGGGATGTAGTCCCACTATCATGGTATCCTAAATCAGTCTATTTGATTTATGGATTATAATTCTTTTTGTATAAAAAGGTGATATCAACATGATGAAGGTGTTTAAATCCTTCAAGTGTTACATGCTAGCCTAAACTCATCATGGATGGTTAATAGATGGTAATTTTTTTTGTAAAAAATATGATTATGGCATGTATCCCCACTAAATATTAAAGGGGATTATTAAAATAATAATATTTGTGGGGTGTGTGTGTGTGTGTATAAAATTTATACACAATGAAATATTTAAAAATTAGTTGTATGAGTAATAAATTATTATGGTTAATTTGAAGGGCTGGATTGGTTGGTTGAAATTATTTACAACCCTTTTAAAGGTGTTTTAACCCTTTTTGAAATATCAAATATGATTATTACAACATCATGATTTACGGGAGTATTGGTCTCTAAATTTTATGTGAATAAGTTAGGTTAAGAAGGAATTTACTGGCTCTATAAATATTTTTTAAATAATAAAATAATATTTGTGGATTTTTCCCTTCACTGATATTTTATCACATTAAAACCATGTAATGTGTTGTCATATTAATTTTCCTACATTATTTCAATTTTATTACAAGTTATGTAATTAATTAGTTTATTGATTTCCATATCATTCATATTAAACAAATATTATATTCTTTTCATTGGTTATTCTAACAATCATAAATCTTATTGAGCCTTTTATGTGTTTTATGTAGAGGGATATGAACATGATGCATATTTTGGGAACCATTTATTCAAGAAGAGAAGTCCAAAGGTGTAAATTTTTAGTCCAAAGAGTAATATTACCTTCAAAATGGATTGCTATACAAGTTCAGTAAGCTTTGAGTGCCTAAGGAGGAAAGAGCTTAACTAATGAGGGAAACACATGCTTCAAAATTTATAGGGCATTTTAGTGTTACAAACATTATTTCACATTTGTAGAGGTATGTTTATTAGATTGATATTCAATTAGATGTTTCTAAATAAGCCTAGTAAGGGGAAGTTGGGTTTGTATATGCCATTACCAACTCATTCTAGATCATTAGAAAGCATTTCCATATATTTTGTAGATAGGTTGTCTATGTCAAGGAAGGGGCATGAATAAATATTTATGATTTTTGATTCGTTTAAAAATATATGTATTCTTATTCCTTGTAATGAGACCCTCAAAGGTAGTGATGAATCTAAGTTGTTATTTTCTAATGTGTGGGTTCATTTTGGTTTGCCTAGTTCTATTATTTCATCTTTGGACTCAAGATTTTGTAAGAGGTTTTGGGCCACATTGTGGGAAAAAATTGATACTAAGTGTCATACATTATACCAATTTATATACACAATCCGATGGAAAACCCAAGGTTGTGAATAGAACATTGGCAAAAAATCTCAAGATGGTACAATAGGAAGCATCCTAAGTATTGGGATGAAAATTTGGTGTATATTCAATATTCCTACAACAAGACCATGCATTCTTATACTAGTAAAAACATTTTTAAAACTTGTTTTGGATACTTACCTCCATATACATTTGATTTTTTTTCTAGAAAGTCATGTAGAGGCAATGGGAAAGTTGATCTAGAGGTCCATAAAGCTATACTATTCATTGATAAAATTCATAAAATTCACATCTAAGTACAATAAATGTTGTAGGAGTCATAAGCTAATTATAAATCAAAACGTGATCATAATATAATTGAGCATATTTTATTTTTTAGTGATAAGGTATGGTTGTAGTTGAGTAGATAGAGGCTCCAAGGTAAGTCTAAAAAGCTTAAGCCTCTTAGGTATGGTCCATTTTAAAAAAATTAAAAAGTGGGCAAGAATGATTTTAGACTTGATTTGCCTCTTTATATGAATACATATTCAATTGTCAATGTTGAAACCTTGTGTTTTTTTTTAGAATTTTATGTTATACAATTAAGATGAAATATTTTTGTAGAAAAAGGAAAGGACAATGTGAAGAGCAGTATAATAACATTGGCTAGTTGTGTTAAAGGGTTAGCAACCTAAAAATGAAAAATGGTATTTGATAAAATATGTGAAGAATAAATTTACTCACATATATTCTAAATATTTTAAGGACTTAAAAGATGTAAATTGGGGAGGTATGATCCAAATTTGGATCTCAATATATTAGTCAAGTATATGAACTGTTTCCACTATGCCCAACGGTATGTAATTATTTATTGTAAGACACTATGGTAAGAAATTTCCTATTCAAAACATCAACTCAAGTATTTTAAAGTGGTAGAGTGAATGTGGGGGTGATCTAAACACCTTAATACTAATGACGTTAGTGAGTTTCAACTATTAAAATAGATGGGTTTCTCATAGATTGCAAAACCATCACTTTTTATAGTGTGGTAGTCATGTAACTACCTTGGTAGTTGCATACCTGTTGATGTTTTCAAGTGGTTATTTCATAACCACCTCAAAAAATTTAAAACTATTAGACTACATACACCAGTGGTTTTGCCACAAGATAAGGAATGAGAATGGTCGTAAACATTTCCAATCCTCAACGATGATTCATTTAATATTATTGGTAGAATCCATATTTGAGAAATAATAAATACATGTCTTGCACAAAGGTACAATAAATAAAATAAATGTAGTGATTATACTATAAGTTGAATTCACATTAAAAGTTTCAATTTTGGGTATTTTTTCTTGTTGTCTCATTATTTCCTAGTTGTAGATGGTTGGTTCAACTATGTTGGAGTTAAAAGAAGTGTTTGATAAGTGCATAGTAGTCTTGTTTTCAAGTTTTGGATAGATTATTAGTGATAATTATTTACATGAAGGTCATGTTTGTAAATAACTTGTACATATATTACATTACATAGTCAATGGGAAATACAATTGCCTTAGCCACTAGATTTTTTCCTACATTGGGTTTCTCTAGGATAACTCTTGTGTTTATTTTTGACTTTACTTATTATTATGCTTTATGTTTATTATGATTCATGTTTATGTTAAATATGTTTTACATTTTCATCTTTGTTTTAGTATTACAAATAGCCTATAATAGTCATCATTTAATCATTGTCGAGATAAGACTCGTAGGATCCATGTTGGTGAAGCTTAGTATGGAATATCCACCTATTTCCTAGATAACTAATATGTGCCTCCAATTATATAATAAAGTGTCTCATGACTCTCTACTATGCATATCTAAATGTTGAATCAATTTTCTTGTAATTCTGATGATTACCTCTAACTATGTCATTGAAAACATTGTTAATGTGCATAGTGTGTATTGCCATGTAGCTAAAGATAAAATTAGCAAATCATATGCCCCCATTTTAAGGTATGGGATAACTTGCATAATGATCATATAAAAATAAATAATTACACATACCATATATATCATATAAATAATAAACTTTCTAATATATAATTGAGAGATGGAATCATCATTAAAATGCATTTATAACACATTTAAGGATAGTCATATAAATATGGTATTTATCATTGAAGTGAATTTATCAAACATTTTGGTATAATAATATGACAATGTCATCATTTAAATCATGTATATGACTTAATAAATTTTGTCTTATGGAGGTCTTAATTAATTAAAAAATTTATTATCATAAAAGTGTATATGTCAGTCAAGGGAGTTTGACTATGGATGTATTATATCAGCATGAAAGCATTTTTATATTAAATAACTAAATTATTGTATGTTGGAGTGAAAATAATGTGGAAATCAATGGTACCACCATTTTATGGACAAGGCATGATATATATAAGCACAAGATTGATATGTTTGCCTCTATATAGGTAAGTGTAACCAATATAAGCACAATAGTAGCGAATTTCTCTTGGGAGGGAAAGTATAATCAATGTGAGTAAAATAAATAGTAAGCCCAGATGTAAACCAAATATTGGTAATGAAGCATGGAAATGGCATACCTAAATATAAGTTATATATAATCTATGTAGGCATAATTAATAGTATGTCCCATTGTGAATAAGATGTGGGTAAATACATATGCAAAAGTGTACCCTAATATAAGCAATGTATAATCTATAGACACATGGGTGTATCATGCCCCCAACAAGGAGTATATAATTAAATAAATTTTATAATATTTTCCCCTGCATAGGCTATATTAAATAAATATTAGTGAAAATTATAAAGTGATGAAGCATAAAAATAATATACCCTAATTTTGAAAATATATAAGAAATGAAAGCATTGGTGTAAAATATGCCCCATTGTGGGTAATATATAATTGATGATGTGCATGAGTATTGTGTAATTATCATGCCCCTTAGTGTTAAATAATCAATCTAAGTGAAATAATTATGTTTCCTTGAATGAATGAGATCTAATAAATTTAGGGGAGTGCAAACAGGTCCTTATCTCAGATATATGCATGATATGGATCATGGAAATATAAACAAAGACATAAAAGATCTGCATGATATTGTTCATGTTGAATAAGGGAATTTGGGGACATGTAGTGACCAAAACAATAAAGTAAAAAGTAAATGACAAAATCAATTGTAAGTGCACAAAGTAAAGTATATGAAATAATTTCCAAAATAAATCTCCATGAATAATAATAAAAAATTAGAAGCTAGAGCCAAGTGGAAAATGAAATCTATAAAAACAAGTAAAATAAAATTACCAAACAATAAAAGCAAAAATAAAGAGAAATTATAGTCAAATTGACGTAAGAAAATAAAGTGCCCCACAATGCACCCAAATTAGAGTAGAAATATATGATCATATATATTGTATGCTACATATCTAATGTTATAATACCAAAGCGAATCAAATAAATGGTGAAACATTAAAGACAAAATTATGTCAACAAAGATAAAAAATAATGTGAGAATATTAAATAATCATCACAAGATATACATTTGAAATCATTTTACTTCCATCTATCATATATAAGAAGTGAATCTAATAAGTCATTTTTATCAAAATTAGTGTCATCAATGCATTGATATGAAATGTTAAGTTCATCTTGGCATGGAGATACACTATGTAATGGTTACATCTTTGCCATTATTGATGTTTTTAATTTTTTCTTGATGCACTTTTTTGTTATGTACCAATTTGAAAATTTAATGATGTTTATCTTTTGACTATGGGTATTGGTATATTGATACTTACAAATTAGAATTTTAATAGGTATGACCATGATTTGAATATCATTATAATTGATAAGGTCCCAAATTTTATTATTCAAATCAAAATATCTTTCCGAATGGAATTTAAATATAAGATACTCATATCAAGTGGATTGATAGGTAAATTTTTTTATGTGGATTATGAACATTTTTTTTAAAACTCCCCATGCTCTTTAATAGAAGATAAAAGTTGATTTCATGTGTTTTTTATTGTCTATTATTAACCCATTCCATATTATCATTAATTTGTGTCATGTGGTCATTAATATTTGAATCATTTTGGATTGTACAACATTGTGAAGCACTAGTCTCATATGTAAGCACATGGGTACATAAGATATTAACCTCAATTGTCTTAACCTCATAAAAAGGTTGTTAAATGATGTATATTATTTGAAAATCAAATTTTATTTAAGGGGTGGTAGAATTGTTTTACTAAATATGCGTTTTTTTCCTAGATCTTATGGTTATTAAAAAACCAATGCATAATATCTCTAAATTGAAGCACAACATAATCATGAATATTATCATTCAAGTCTTATTTGATAAATGGTAGATGCTATAAGGTAGATATTGGTCCCTTATTGGAAATTAAATAAGCTAATAAAGTCTCTTATAACATGAAAGGAATGTATAGTCTATAAATCGTCTTAACAATATCTTGAGTAATAATGTGTCATGATGGGTATAATTTATGAGAGAATCATAGAAGGTCTTCAAATGTTTATAAGAAAATTTGAATCCATTTAATATAGTATTATTAAGCATGATAATCCCATTTGGAATAAAATATATTATAATTTTATGAGTTGTGGGGTTTGATAATATAACATGCGAATCAACCCTAACATTAGGTTCAAGGGAACCAAAAGATAAATTTTGATTTTTTTTTATAATTCACATATTTACACAAATAATAATGAGTATTTAAAAAATTGGTATGAATTTATTATGGAGTGGATCATTCTAGGGAAGATGCTTATCATTGGTTACAATAGGAACCCTAGCAGTCCTTGGTGGGGGAACGTTCAATTCTTGTTTAAGAAGTGATTTGTGTGAAAGCATATAATAATTAAGAAAAATTAGAGGATGTAGAGTGAAATAATATTCAGGTGTGGTAAATGATGTAACTAAGGTGTACAATAGTGTTCATGAGTTTACTTGTAAGCATGGTTCTCAATGACAAAGTGTGCCTTAGTGAGCATGCATACACATTGAAGTATTTGATTAGTTAGGCAAGATGATCGATGTTGGTGATGCATTGAAAATATTTGAAGGGTAATATAAGGGTTAAATATTTATTGGGTTAATTTTTCAAGTGAAATTAATTATTTGGATTAGTCTTGTGAAATTCTAGGTTATCCTAGTCATCTTGGAAGATCTTCCTAAGTAAGCAGATTGATGATGTCAACATTTACACATGTGAAGGTGTCATAAGAAAATGGTCACATGGGTTTTTTGATATTTGTGATTAGATAATTTTTTTAAAATTTAATAACTTGACATTATGTATATAAAATTTTATATAAGTGCAAAGTTGGTCTCCCAAGTAGATTTCACTAATTTCCATACTCAGTCAAATTTGCATTAAAAAGTGACTGTTGGAATTTAAATATTTGAATTTACAAAGGAAAACCATTCATCATTATTTTTAATATGAATTTTTATGATGGTATAATAATAAAATTGATATGTAACTTCAAGGGAAATCTAGGAAAAATGATTTGGAGGTTTGACTGGTCGTACACCTATATGTATTGCACTCCAAAGTTGACTAAGTGTTTGACCTTCTTATGCAAATGACCCAAGAAGGATGTTAGAGTTCTTATTGATATTGTTTTGATGTTTCAAGGTAAATTATATATTTTAGAGTGTTTTAGACTACCTTATAATCATATGTATGTATTTTTTAGGTTTGACCAATCCATCTTTAGTATGAACAATTGCCTACAAGTTGACTTTTGGTTTGTTCATGGTGTTTTCATGTACAAGGCAAATGATTGATAGGGTTTAAATATACAGAGGTGTGTAGGCATGAATTTAATAATTTTAGGATGGATTAAGGGTCATGTGGTGTGGACTTATGTGCTTTTAAGTGGTTTTATGTTCCTAGTTTTGCTCTGTGAAGTGCTAAAAGGATGAGTAGGTCTCCAAGGACCTAAAAGGGCTTCTTAGGCCTAATTGAAAGGTTTTGATGATTAAGGTTGATATATATGAGATATGGATGACCTATGTGGATGAATTTTATCCTATTATAAGTTTAATATAATCCCTAATGGTGAAGTCATGTCTAATGGCTGACTAAGAAGGTGATGTTCATGAAGTCTCTATAAAGAGTGTAATCAAAGATGAAGGTTTCTAGTGTTCATATTCAAAGAAAAGAGAAGTGTGAGAGTGAAAAGTGGATGGATTGAATTCAAGAGAAGTTTTAGGAATATGTGCATGACCTATATGTCATATTTTTTATGTTATAATAGTGTTCTTATAGGGTTGAATATTGAAGATGAGTGAAGACGTGTAGAGTGATCCAAAAGATTGTTTTGGATGCATTGATTATATGAGAAGGATTAAGAGAGTGTGAAGGGTTAAAGAGATTTGTTATTCACTATTTATAAATAAAATTATAAGTAAAAAATATTTATAGGTTTTGATATCAAAAGGTGTTGTGTGGGTGCTCAACATCTTGGATAAGTGGGTCATTATTCATGCATATGGGTTGATGCTCCTTGTGAAGTGGGTGCTTCAATAAAGTATTTTATTTGTAAATATTTTATAGGATTGTAGTCCACTTGTTTACATACTTGAGATTGGGTTTTATTACCCATGAGTGTTTCCCATATAGTCCATGTGTCATGAGTTATGATCTTGCATAGTTTCTTTTGTTCATTGCAATAACTAGTTTATATGCTTCATGAATGCTTGTGTTGAGTGGTTGAGAGATTGAAGTTTTGGAATTGGAATTGAATTGATTACATATTTGATTTAACCCACATCTTAGTGATTGTACCTATAATAATTTGTATTAGATCCATACCTTCTTTTCAAGTTTAATCACTTGAAGGTGATCATAGGTACAATGGATGATAAAGAGGTTGAGCCATATTTTCGAGGAGAACTAGTATGTGCCTTATAAGAGATAAAACATCTAGAGGAAGAAAATGAAAGATTGAAGAAAAAGAAAGGATGTAAAAATTTAGATCTAACTTCCTCAATATATTATGATATTAATGCAAACATTGATGGTGTGAAGACACAAATAGATAAACTAACATCAATAGTCAAGAAATTTTCTTGACATGGTGGATCAAAGCCTGAATCAAAGATTAGATCATTTGGAAGGTAAAGATATGATATATATATGTGACAAGTAGAAACATAGTTCTAAAAAAAAATTTAAAGGTGAAAATTCTTGTGTTTTTGATGGACAAGTAAAAGCAATGTCTAATATGAATAACTATAGTGATGTTTTCAATGGGTACTACTACACTTGTAATGAATATGGTCATAGATACAGGGACTATAATTTCTCTTAAAAGAATAGAAATGGGGTTCTATTCTACAACTAATATCAAAAGGGACATATGGATAAGTAATGAAAGAGTACCTATTTTAAAAATGACATACAAGTCATTGACACCATCAAATGGTTCAAGGAAGATAAATCAAAGATTGAGAAAAGAAGAAGTAGAATTCAGGTAGTGTACCAAAGGAAGAGTAAATGGTTGTTCAAATTTCCTTGCATACTCAAGAGGATGAAAATAAAAAAATGGTACATAGATAGTGGATGCTCAAGTCATATGATAAGAGACAAGATAAATTTTATCTCTCTCAAAAAACATAATTAAGCTTCAGTGAGATTTGTTGACAATAATTCTACTTACATAGTTGTCAAAGGGTCTGTAAGTTTGGATAATGATCATACTAAAAATAAAAATGTTTTATATGTAGAAGGTTTGAAACATAATCTTGTAAGTGTTAGCCAAATGTGTAAGCAAGGAAATGTTCTAAATTTTCATGATCGAGGATGTGAAGTGAGAAGAGCCAAGTCTGGTAAATTAGTTGCAAATATTCACAAAGAAGATAACAACTTGTATGTGTTCCATGAATCTAAAAGGGGGGAGTGTTTCATGAATCATTATAAGAAATTTGGATTTGGCATAGAAGTCTTGGACATATAAATTTTGACAATTTGATGATGATTAATTCAAAATGATTAGTGAGGCATATGCCTAATATCACTAAGATTCCTCATACTCTTTTCAAGGCATGTCTTCATGGGAAACAAAAAAAGAGAACATAGAAATCTAGGGAGAATTCTACCATAGTACCATTAGAATTGATCCACACTAATATATTTGGACCGACAATAAATTAAAGTATTCAAGGTAACAACTACTTTATGCTACTAATTGATGGATTTACTAGGATGACTTGGATATATTTCCTTAAAGATAAATCATAATATTTTACAAAGTTTAAATCATTCAAAGATCTTGTTGAAAATGAAAAAGGATCAAAAATCAAGTGTGTAAGATTAGACATAGGATAGTTTTGGTCTCATGAGTTTGATACTTTTTGTGAGGAACAAGGGATTAGAAGATAATATTCTATTGCTAGGATACCCCAACAGAATGGGGTAGTTGAAAGGAAAAACAAAACCTTCCAAGAGATGAGTAAAACCATGCTTTAAGACTCTAAATTATCAGATGGCTTTTAGGAACAAGATGATAATACATCAATATACATCTTTAATAGATGCCAAGTTAGAGTAAATGGTGATAAGACTTCGTATGAGCTATGGAAAAATAGGGAAGCTAATGTCAAACATTTTATAATGTTTGGGAGAAAATATTTTATCAAGAGGGATGAATAAAATCTTGGTAAATTTGACACAAGGTCTGATGAGGGCATCTTTTTGGGTTATTCCTCCATAAGTTCTACTTATAGATGTTTCAATAAGAGACCCCACAAGGTTGTTGAAAGTTCTAATGTAAGAATTGAAGAGGTAGGTGAAATCAAGAAGCCTAACTTGTAGATAAATAAAACTATATAAAACCTTAATTCATATAATGAAGACATACCTAATCAATCAAGTGATGAAGATGAAGAGGTAATAAAAGAGACTAGAGCTCCATCTAGGAGAATACAAAAGGATCATCTAGTTTCTTAGATAATTGGAGATGTGAATGCTAGTTTACAGACTAGAAGGAGAATGTTGATCAATCAAAATTAACAAGACATAGCTCTGTTATCCAAGGTTGAACCTAAAACATTCTTGGAAACTATCAAAGATGAAAATTAGACATGTGTAATAGATGAGGAAATTGATCAAATAGTAAAGAATGAAACATGGGATTTGGTACCTAGGCTAAAAAACAAAAATGTAATAAGAACTAAATGGGTATTTAGAAATAAGGTGAACATGAAAGGAGAGGTCACAATAAATAAGGCTAGATTGGTGTGTAAAGGATATGCTCAATTGAAGGGATATATTTTAATGAGATTTTTACTCTTGTGGAAAGAATGGAAGAAATTAGACTCTTCTTATCTTATACAAGCTTCAAAGGTTTCAAAATTTAATAAATGGACGTGAAATATAAATTTTTGAATGAAAACTTAGATGAAGAAGTATACATTGAGATACTAGAAGGTTTTTCCATGACAAGTAATCAGGACTATGTTTTGTAAACTAAATAAGGCTTTATATGGTCTTAAACAAGCTCCTAAAGCTTGGTATGATAGATTAGACAAGTATCTATTGAGCCAAGGCTTCAAAAGAGGGGTAGTTGATAGTAATTTGTACATTAAGACAAATGACACTCATAAATTATTAGTGGAAGTATATTTTGATGACATAGTTTTTGGATCTGATAATGACAACATGAGTAGATAATTTTAGATGCTATGAAGACTGAGTTTGAAATGTCAATGTTGGGAGAAATTTTATTCTTCCTAAGATTATAAATTAATCAACTTGATGCAGGGATATACATTTCATAGGAAAAATACATAAAAGGATATGATAAATAGGTTTGACATGTTGGATTTTAATCCAATAATTACTCTAATGATCACAAGATGCAATTTAAGTAAACAAGATGACTCATCAAAGGTTCATCAAACTTTGTATAGATCCATGATTATAAGTTATTTGTAATCCACTACTTCTAGGCTTCATATCACATAATTAATAGGCATTGTAGGTAGGTTTTAAGCTGATCTTAGAGAATCTCAATTAAAATTAGTCAAAATATCTCAAGTTATCTCAAAAATACCGTATAATATGGTTTATAGTACCCTAAGAGCAAAGAATTTACTCTAAGGACATACACTGATGCAAATTAGGCAAGATGTATGGATGATAGGAGAAGTACCAATGGTGGTGTTTTATTCATGGGTGAATGTTTGGTGTCTTGGATAAGAAATAAGAAAGAAGTTATATCTCTATTAACTACATAAGCTATTGATTTTTCTTCCTATTGTACTCATATAATATGGATGAAGAAAACCTTGAAAGACTATAAGGTAAGACAAAATAGACCTTGTCCTATCTATTATGACAATACTAGTGCAATTAGTATCTATAATAATATTTTATAATGTCAAAACCTAAGCACATTCCTATTATATATCATTTATTGAGAGAAAAATTGAGTAATCAAAGTGTTAAGTTGGAATATGTGCTACAAAAGAATAACTTATAGATATATGACTAAACCATTGACAAAAGAAACATTTGAATATCTAAGACAAAACTTGGGAGTCATATCCTTGTCTATAAATAATTATAAGGTTATTGGATAATGGGGAGAAACATTTTCAAGAGATTGATCCATAGGATTGTAATGAAAAACTTCAAGAGTTTTGTTCCTGGACATTGGTCCTAAAGACAAGTTTTTATCAAATTTTGATGCTTGATTTAGAAGGTCAAAACATGAATATTGAAGGTAAGGTTGATATAGAGTGTGGAGAGGATGTGTTGAATTGTATTACATGGGTTTATATTGTCTTAATTTGTCAAAAGAGTCATTTATGACCATTTGTTCAAATTGATCATTTTGCTCAGTATTCACTACCAAGTGTGAGCTCATCTTGCAAAATTGGTGTTTTTGAGGTATATGAAGCTAACCAAGTGTGGAAGAAAGTTTGATTTGATGTGTCCATGTGAAAAAGGTGTTGAAGATATGTAAAAAGTCTTCCATATTCATTCTAATAAGGTTTTTTTTCATAGTGACTATTGTGTACATAGGGTTTGCATGCATAATTTGACTAGTTCTAGGTGACAAATGACGATTGGTGAGTGGTCAAGATGACTTTATGGAATATAAAGGTGTGTTGACATAATATAGGTGTGTTATATGTGGTTTCAAGTCTTTAATATATTTTTATGGAAAGTTGAATATTTTTGAAAGCTCTCGGGTATAACAATCCTTGCTTAAGGGCTAGCAGGTCAAAAATCATTACATGGTTCTATGGGTTTGCAAAGGATTCAAACCTTAAAATTTGGTTTATAAGTGTATATTTATGACCTACAAGTGTGAGATAAGTTTAAATATATATAATTTAATGAAATGTGGTAAGTTGACCTTGTTTCTCTTTGATGCCCTAGATTTTGCATCATATGGGTTAGTGACCTTCTCAAAGGATTTGATTTCTAAGGCTGATTAATCTATTGAAATGACCAAAAGGGTGCTAAAAAAGTGTTTCAAAGTAGTATGTATGTATATGGTTTGACCTATGATTGAGATTTTGTGAAAATGGAGGGCTCATTAATAGGTCAGTTTGTGGAGTTATAGTGCAAAGGAAGAGTTGGGTGATGATTATAGGCATGTATGAGGGGGCATGTGATTTTAATCTAGATATGAAATTCAAATCCATAAGGGTATATACATAGAAATTTATGGGCTCTTCAAGGTTCATGTAGGGCTACTAGACCTCTAGGCAAGGCTAGTGTGAAGAAGATTGATTTTTGGTCATTTACTTCAAAATACAAAGGTATTTTTGTTCATGAATATGTTTATCAGTTGGATTTATGCATCATATATGTTTGAGAAAGATATTTAATTTCTACTCTTCATTATGTGAGGGGATTTGTGAGAGAAAATTTGAAGGTAACTATGGAATCTCTTCATGGTTGGAGAATCTTAGAAGGTGCTCAAGGGGTGCCCAAGTTCAAGTTACTTAGGGGGAGTCCCTATCAGTGTTATCAAGGTGTGATCATCTTATTTGATTCATATTGTTCATTTATTTTTCATAGAAAAATGCATGGTCAAAACAAAGTGTTGTTAATGAGCAAGATTAAGGTAGTCATGGTAAGGATTGGTATGCATAGTGATAGGGGGAGTTTCTATCATATCTCAGATGATATCCATTCTTGATTTTGGCTTTGAAAACATTTAAAAGTCCTTAGGATAATCATGCAAGCCCACTTTATCATTGTGTCAAAGGTGGAGAAAGTGTTTGTAAATGGAAAAGAGTATGTGCATAAGATTTATTGTTGTATTTGAAAACATTTACAAGTTTTGACGTCAATGACAAATGGGGAGATTTTTGAAGTGTTTTAAATGATGTCCCTAAGGTGGCCGATAGTGTTTATGAGTTGATTTGTATGCATGTTTCTTAATGACAAAGTGTGCCTTAGTGATCATGCATAAACCTTGATATATTTTCTTGGTCAATTAAGATGATGGATGTTGGTGATGTGTTAAATATGTTTTAAGGGTCATATGATGGGCCAAGATTTCTTGGGGGTACTTGTGGAGGTTAAATTAATTCATTGGAGTAGTCTTTTGAAGGTCTAAGTTATCCTAGTCATCTTAACAGATCTACCTGAGTAAGCAGATTGATGACATCAGGATTATTCATGTGAAGGTATCATAAAAAAATGTCACATGAGTTTGTCGATAATTGTGCCTAGATCATGTGTTTGAAATTTCATGTCTTGACATGATAGTAGTTCAAATTTGGTCTCCCATGTAGATTTCACTACTTTTCATAACTTTTGATGAAGAATGAATTTGATGGTGGTATAAAAAGAAAAGTGGTAGATAAATTCAAGGGCAATCCATGAAAAATGTTTTAGATGTTTAAATGGTTGTACACCTACATTTATTGTGGTCTAAATTTGACTGAGGGTTTGATCTTCTTCTCAAATAACCTAAGAAGGATGTTTGATTTTTTATTGATAGTTTTTGGATTTTTCAAGATAAATTATATATTGGAGAGTTTTTAGACTACTTGAGCGTCATATGTATGTATTTTGGAGTTTTGACCAATCCATATTCAATATGAAAAATTTATGTTTGGATGTTACAAGATAAATTATATATTGGAGAGTATTTAGACTACTTGAGCATCATATGTATGTATTTTGGAGGTTTGACCAATCCATCTTCAATATGAAAAATTGCCTACAAGATGAATTTTGGTTCATTAATGGTGATCTCATGTACAAGGTAAATGATTGATAGGTGTTGTATATGCATAGGTGTGTAGGGATGAATGTAATAATTTAATGATGGATTATGGGTAATTTGACATGGACCTATGTGATTTTAAGTGGTCTTGTGTTCCTAGTTTTTCTTAGTGAAGTGCTAAAAGTATGAATAGGTCTCTATGGACCTAAAAGGGCTTCTTAGGCCTAATTAAAAGGTGTTGATGCTTAAGGGTGATCTATCTAGGATATGGAATACCTATGTGGATGATTTTTATCCTATTATAAGTGTAATATAATATTTAAGGGTGAAGGTATGTCTAATGGCTGACCAAGAAGGTGATGTTCATGAGGGCTCTATAAAGAACATAATCAAAGATAAAGGTTTCTAGTGTTCATATGCAAAGAAAAGAGAAGTGTGAGTGTGATTAGTGGATGGATTGAAGATAAGAGAAGTGTGAGTAATATATGAGAGACCTATAGGTCATATTTATGATGTTATAATAGTGTTATTTTAGGGTTTAATATTGAATATGAGTGAAGTGTAGAGTGATCTAAAAGATTGTTTTGGATGAATTACTTGTATGAGAAGGCTTGAGAGAGTGTGATGGGTTAAAGAGAGTTGATATTAAATATTTATAAATCAAATTATAAGGAAATAAGATGTTTGGAGGTGTTGATAGTAGAAGGTGTTGTGTGGGTGGTCAACATCTAGGACAAGTGGGTGCTTGTTTATGCATAGGGGTTGGTGCTCCTTGTCTAGTCTTGCTTCACTAATGTCTCTTATTTGTAAACATTTTTTAGGAATATATTCCACTATTTTGTAGACTTGAGATTGGGTTTTATTACCCATTAGGTTTTCCCACATAATCCTTGTGTCATGAGTTCTGATCTTGCATAATTTCCTTTGTTCATTACAATAACTAGTTTATATGCTTCATGAATGTTTGTGTTGAGTGGTTGAGAGTTTGAAGTTTTGGGTTTGGAATTAAATTAATTGAATCATTGGTTTACCCCTAGTGATTTTACCTCTAAAAAATTAATCTAAATAATTGGAACATCATTTAAACACAATCATGAGTTTAACTAGTTAATTCTTTCATTATGATCATAATCCTAAAAAAATGAGAAGGATTTTACATAACTTGTGTTCTAGTAGATTCTATAGATTCATCACTATATTTTGCATCCATTTCATATTGAAAATAATCATCATCATCATCATCATCATCATAGTCAATCCAATAATATTCTTGATGGATTTTAGGATTCATATCATTATCAATAATAGCATTCAAAACAAGAGTATGACGATTATCATTTTCATTCACATTATGTTATATACAAGAAACATATTGTGTTGCATATATTGAGGTATAAATCCAAATTGGTATATCTCATTTTGTTTATAATTATAAAATAATTATTTAGTAATTGATTTTTTTCAAATCAAAATTTTTAATTCCATAATCATGAGGTCTCATAGAAAGATAACCAACACCCAATGCATTCATATAATTTGCATTTTCATTTCTTGATTTAATTGGGTTAAAAATTAGTTTCATAATATTTAATAAATAGTGTCCTCATGATTATAATAATCATAATTATTATCTTCTGCATCATTATGGAGAGACATAGAATTCATATAAGCATTTGTAACACCATGAAATTAGAAAAAAGGATGAGCCATTATAAGTAAACTAGGGTTTGAAGAAAACACAAACCAATTAGGAATAAAGATATTTAACAACATTATATCATATATTCCTACATGTTTTAATCCTACCTTAGATCCTATACATGTTGCTAGCTCTCAAACTACATTGATTCAACAAGTTATTCAATATATGCAAGTGTAAAGTAGAAAAACTTATCAAGGATCTCAAACACCTTTCCATACTATCACTTCTCATGATATATTAAACAACCCATTGGATCATAAGGTCCTTGTTTACCATTTTCATACCTATTTCATTGTTCCCAAATTTAAAGTATTCAATGGTAATTATTATCAATATATTTTGCACCCTTGAGGAGGTTGTTCGAGCCTTCTTCATTTAGTTGACAACATGGAGGTACCTCTAAGTTGTGGGTGGCCTAATAAATGAGGTGAATCTCTAGATAGGGATAGATCCCTTAATGTTATCACCAAAAAATATTACTAAACCTATTAATTGTAAGGGAAAGGGAGAGAGGGAGAGAAAGTAGACAAAATGAGGAGGTGATGCACCAAATTTATGACCTCTACCACACATTTATAGGTGCATAATGAAATATATGACTAACCTATCATCCACTAATCCTAATTTTTTTCCATTACATAAATGTTTTTTAGATAGGTAAGGCATTGGACAACTAGGACAGAAGATGCTTACCACTTTTAATCCATACTTAACCCCTAATGACACTATCTATAACTTATAAGAAGAATATAAGCCTGCATAGAGGTAAAGAAGTGAGACACAAGACATGGAAACTTGAATTATCACATAACAAGATCAATAATTCACAAGTTAACACTAAACACAATCATAAAAGGAAGTAAAAATTAGTCTTATATTCATTCATATGCTTATAAAAGAGTAAGGATTGACCATACTCAAGTGGAGGATCCTTACAATGCTAAACAAGGTAGTATATATATTATAAATGAGATATGAGAGAGAGAAAAATGTTTAAAAAGCCTCTATGACAAGTGCCATGCTTCAAATATCAGTTACAAGGCCAACTAGAAGGTGAGAGAATAATACTATCAGTCCCGCTTAACATGTGTTAGCATATTTGATGATGATAGCCTTCAAGGTGGCATAGGAGTTATTGGTTGTCTTGGATGACTCATCACTCTTTCTTGAAATTGCCTTTTATTGTTATAGGAGGAGTTACAAGTTCATGTTTTGAGACATGCCCCCTTAACTTTCTTGACACTTTGCTATGCCAATATTGGCTCCTCAAATTTTTCTCTCATCTTGAAAAGAGTGAAACTTAGAATTTAGACTTTTCCACCTTCATTACTACCATTGGAGACTTGAAACTTATTGACCAAGGCTTGTTTGAGTCCATGATAAAAAAGGTAATGAGGGAAGGTATATTTATCATATAAGGCTGAGACTTTCTTGGAAACATCCTTAAAATCTCATACACTTCATATATGCCCTATAAAAGTTCATACCCTCTTTGTTCAGCTTGTATTGTATATTTAAGAGTTGTGATGTGTCTCTTAAGGTTTTCAAAATTATACTCATCATTTTTGCCTACTCTAGAGACTATAACTTATCACATCATCATGGAGGGCCTCTTATCATGACTTATGGAGAATTATTAGGCTTCTGCTTAGGCCTACAAATATTTCTTAACTATGTTGGATACTCATACACATCTAACACTCTATAAAATATGTTTGAAGTATATATACTAAGAGGGAGGCTGAATTAGTTGCCTTAAAACAATCCTTCAATTTCCCTTAACATCCATGAAACATTCATTCATAGACATACATTAACCAATGCATAAACAAGCATCTATGAAAACAAACAACATAAAAACATAGGAAACAAGTGGGAAACCCTATTTGGGAATAAAGCCCACTAAGACATAGATTTTAATATAGTCCTATAAGTAATGAATCAAAATTTGGTGAGGCACCAATCCCACAAGGAGCACCAACCCCTTCTCTAGTAAAACACCAACTCAACTAGTCCTTTAACAAGCACTAACTTGCAAGGAGGCACCAACCCCCTAGATAACTTAGCACCAACTTATCTACCTTGAATCCTTGATCACCACTAGTCACCTATTAAATATATGATCACCATTAGACACTTGTTGTTTTCCAACTCTTCTATCTCTCTCAAATAGCCTATTAGGCCTTCTCACTCAACTAGCTCTTTCCTTGGTAGCATTAGGTCATATGACCTTCATAATCACCTATATAAAACACAATTAGATATTCATGACATATAAATCACACATATCTTATGGTATTTAATCCATCTACTTGGTTTCTAAAACTCTATATGATTCTCTCATGTTCTCAATATTCTAACTAGTCAATTAGGCGTATTAGACCTTTTCTTTATACTTGACTCTTGCTCTTACCCTTAATGGTTTAAACAATAATGTTTACATACTTGGATAACCATTGGAATAGATCAAAAAACATTTTTTACAAGTGAAATAACCACTACATAGGCCGGTCATTACCCTTAATAGCCAAAACCACCATTAGGCCTAATAGAGACCTAATGCAATTAGGCCTTCTCAGAGCACACATTTCACTTTGGCATCATTGGAACACATTTATCCTTATAAAATGGATGAAAAACTTCATAATAATTTAAATTATATCACTTTTAATCTCATATTAGGTACCCAACACCATTTATCTCATTTCACTACTTGAACCACACAATTAGGTCTACTCATAGTTAGGCTTTCTCACTGCCAAAAAGTATGTCTTACAAATCTGAAGCATAAACTAAACTTTTCCACATATAAAAAATCCAAAAATTTAATTGATATAACCTAAATTACCTCAAGGTCGTACTCATGTTCATTGGATTTCACCAAATAGGGTAGAAGACCTTAAACCAACCATTTTCATATGCTTACTTAGAGTTGCACTCAAGATTCAAAAACCCAGTCAAGAACATTTAAATTTTCACACATTTATAGTATTTTATAATGAATATAAATATATTAAAAATAAAATATGATACCTATATAACAAATCAATGTTCATTTTATTCTTCAAATCTATGCAAAAAGACTCAAGAACATCATTCTCATTCATATACAGAAAACTACCTATAGCTCCAAAAACACAATCATGAAAACTAAGTATTAGAACACCTATGGGAATAATTTTATGAACATAAAATGGTTATACTAGGACTAGACTAGGCTTCTCAAGACACCAAGTACTCATTAATAGCGTACTTTGCATCATGATATTGACCTTGAAATTCCATAAACCTCAAAATAATTACCAAGTTTCCTTCAAATTATATATCAATAGAGAAACAATAGTTTGCCTTCAATTTTTCTCTTGTCATAAGACCTTGTTTTATCTCATAGCACTCCACCATGCATGGTCTCAACTCTTGACCTTGACATTAATGACATCCATATTGATTTTGACATAAATTAAAACATAAATGACTCAACACAAAATATAGGAACATACCTCAACAATATCCCACTTTTCCATTGATTAAAAACACTTAAATGAAGTTGATCATTCACATCTCCCCAAGATAAATCTTTTCCGAAATGACCTTTATTCCAAACTAGAATTTTCTCTCCATTTAACATTAATGAAAAAGGGTCATCTTCTTGGAAACTATCTAATCTTTGGACATATAAAAGATACCTTTTCTCTATAAACAAATTCATTATCTCTTTTTGATGAAGACTTAGCATAGATAAGGCTCACATGCTTGCTCTTGAAGCATGATTGTCTCCCCTTGTCTCCATGAGATATTAAAACTATCATGACTATGACTTGGTTTGATCAAGTCATCATACAAACCCTTTATGACTCATTTCTTGTGATCACACTTCTTAAAAAACTCTTGACTAAACCTTGGATCTGAAAGTGAACAGAGAAAACAAAACTCCTCCTAAGACCAAGCACCCTTCATGGTTCTTCTCAATAGATAAGTAACTCCATGAAGCCTAATGGAGTCACCTCTGATTTAGGGTAATAAAACAACATAAACTTAGGAGATTCCTATATTTCCATGTCCTTAATAGATTGAGCTTCCTTCATTATCTTCTTAGGATTGAATATCCATTTTGGATTAACCTATTCAATCTTCATTGAACAATATTTTGGCTTGGTTTATTGGTATTGACTTCTTTATCCACAATCTAAATTGATAAGGAGAATTATTGGCACTCCTTTGCATTTGGACTATGCTCCACCATGGTAAATAGTCTACTTGGAATTACACACTGGTCATCAACCTTAGCTAAATTAGGTTTCCATTCATTGTCTTATCTTCTTTGTTTAACTCTAGGGGCCTCAACTTTTTTGTTTTGACTTGATAATATATGATTACAAAACTATAAAATATGACCAACCTTTTGATAATTAAAACACACTATTCTTCTTAATGGAAACACACTATGACCCATACTTCTTGAATGATGACTCTCCTCATAGTTCCATGCATATTCATTCTTGGAGGGCCTTCTACAATACCTTATTCTATGACCAAATTGGTTACATGAATAACAATAACCATTAAAAGGATTAGCATACCTTATACCATTAGTCTACCTGATAGGATTAGTCTTCATTCTAAAAACACCATCATTTCTTTATTTGACTATTGACCTTCTTGATCTCATTAGCGTTTTTATTTTGGTCTCTATTGAAACTAAGACCTATGTTATCATTAGAAATCTTTTAACTACCCAAGATGTTGTCTATATCATGGTACTCTTTTAAAACTTAAAAAAAGACTTAAACTTACTTGATTCCTAATCTAACTTAGTTCTCAAGGAATCCACTTCAATTACATACCTTGAACATTCTTCTTCTTTAGCCTTTAGGCTTGCAATCACAATATTAATTTGAGTCTCCACCTATTTGACTATTTCCTCTTGTTTCTTGGAGTTGTTGCTTAGTCTATCTTTAAACAAGTTGATTTTCTCATCATATTATTTGATAATATACCTCATAACACTATTCTTATTATTCACCCTCTTTAGTTCTTCTAGAGTATTCATCAACTCAGCCTCAAAGTCCACCCCATCTTCTTCTTCATCTGAATCACCAACAACACCTCCAATTCATATGGAATCTTCTTGATTTGAATAAATTAATTCCTTATCCATGAAGATTAATTCATTGACATCAAGACCATCACCTTCATAGTCAATTTTAGAATCTCTAATCTCACTCTCATCATATGAGCTACAATATTCCTTGGTTTAAAATCTTCTTTTGTTCTTAAAAATTTTCTTCTTGTCATCATACCATTTGAAGATTTTATTTTGCTCTTATTAGACCTATAGGAATTTTTATCATCATCATGTTCTTCATCATATTTTTTTGTATGCTTATGAGGTAAATTTTTAGTAAAATTTTCAATCTCTCCACAATTAAAACATTTAAAGGGCAACTTACCCTTGTATTTACCTAATCAAGTTTTCAACTTTTTTGTAAACATAAATGTCAACTCATAATCATCAATATCAATTTTGTCATTGTCTTTGAATTTATTAACTCGTTTATTCTTTTCTACCTTTAATTTAACTTCATTCCTTGTAGGTCTTCCTTAACTTGTCCTTATCTCATAGGTTGTTAGGGTACCATGAAGTCCATCCATATCTATCTTGTCATGATCTTGCATATTTTCAATAGTAGACAATTTAGATTAAAATTTAAGATTTAGATATCTTAAAACCTTTTGAAAAATAGTTGAATCTTTCAATTATTCACCTAAGCCTCTTATGATGTTGACCACTTCATCAACCCTCAAGAGGTAGGCTCCAATGGTCTCATCTTCATTCATTATTAAGCTTTCAAATTGTCTTATATGGGTTTGAAACTTAGGAAAATTAAAATTTAAGTCTCACTCATGAATAGTTTTAAAATTGTCTCACATTTCTTTATTAGACATACAATGCATCACCTTCATAATTTCTACCTTTGATTGGCCACACATTATACCATTCATTGCTTTTGAATTATTTTCACTAGCCTTCTTGCTTGTTGAATCTTTAAGAGGAATAGGGGGTGTATTATATCCATCCAAGAATGATTTAAAAACATCATGAACTTTAAACATTAAATATTTACTCATCTTGACACTCAAAAAAGCATAAATGGATCCATTAAACAATAGAACTTTGATTGTCGAAAAATTACCTTGTGTTTGACTAGCCATATTTGCTTGCTTAGGATATTCTTTAGGCTATTAAGTCTCATTAAAAGGACCTGATATGATACCAATTTTTTTAATTATATATATTTATAGGGGGGGTTGAATTAGTTGCCTTAAAACAATACTTCAATTTCACTTAACATCCATGAAACATTCATTCATATAAATACATTAACCAATGCATAAACAAGCATTTATGAGAGAAAACAACATAAGAACACAAGAGATATATGGGAAACCCTATGTGGGAATAAAAACCATTGATACAAATATTTTAATAAAGTCCTATAATCAATGAATCAAAATTTAGTGTGGCACTAATCCCATAAAGAGCACCAACCCCTTCTCTAGTCAAGCACCAACTTAACTAATCCTGTAACAAGTACCAACTTGAAAGGAGGCACCAACCCCATAGGTAAATCATCAAGAAATCAGATACCTTGAATATATGATCACTATTGGATTATTTTTTCTTAATCAACTAAATATGACTAGCTTCTTTTACTCTTCTCACTCTTCTATCTCTCTCTAACATCTTATTAGGCCCTTTCCTTGGTAGAATTAGGTCATATGACCTTGATCATCACCTATAGAAAACATAGTTATATCTTCTTGAAATATACATACAAACTATATAATAGTATTCAATCCCTCTACCTGGTTTCCAAAACTCTATATCATTCACTCATGCCCTCAATATTCTAACTAGTCAATTAGGCCTATTAGGCCTTCTCTTTATACTTGACTCTTGCTCTTACCCATATTGGTTGGAAAAAAAACTTTACATAGTTGGATAAAACTTGGAATAGATAAAAAAACATGTTTTAAAATTTTAAAAACCACTACATAGGTCTTCCATTACCCTTAAGGGCCAAAACCACCATTAGGCCTAATAGAGACGTAATGCAATTAGGTCTTCTCAAAGCGCACGTTTCACTTTGGCCTCCTTAGAACATATTGATACTTAAAAAATGGATGAAACACATAATAAACACTTTAATTATACCATTTATAATCTCACCTTTGGTACCCAACACCATTTATCTCATTTCACTCGAACCACATAATTAGTCTACTCGTAATTAGGGCTTCTCGCTACGAGAAAGTTTATGTTGTAAATATAAAGCATAAAATAAACTTTGTGACATAACCCAATAAAAAAATAAAATTTATATAACCTATATTACCTTAGGGTAATAATCAGGTTCATTGGATTTCATGAAATAGGGTAGAAGACCTCAAACCAACCATTTTCATATGCTTACTCAAAGCTGCACATAGACTTCAAAAACCCAGTCAAGAACCTTTGACTTATCACACCTTCATAGGAGTTTATAATGACTATAAATACATTAAAAATAAAATATGAGACATATATAAAAAAATTAATTTGAATTTTATTCTTCAAATATATACAAAAATACTCAAGAACATCATTCTCACTCATACACAAAAATTGCCTGTAGCTCCAAAAACACAGTCATGAAAACTAAGTCTTAAAACACCTATGAAAAAAAATTATGAAATTAAAATGGGTTTATATGATAATTAATAAATATTATAACATATATATATATATATATATATATATATATATATATATGGTTCAATATAAATATTTGTCTTATAGACCAATCTCATGTCTTACCCTACACATACCTCACTGTGTTAGACAAGTCACTTTGAGAAAAACTTTTTTATTGTATATGACCATCACCAAAACTTATATTCAAGGGGTAATGGTGATATAGTTATTTAAAAATTACACCATGCATTTGGATCCATCTCTAATCCATTGCAACTCATCCCTAATATCTTTCTCATTTCTCCCTGGTTTTCTCACTGTCTTCCTCATTAGGAATTTTCAGCAATAGGTCAACTTGCATGAAAAATTTAGAATATTTAATGTTTAATAAATAATCATAAAACAAAAATTTAATAAGATAAATTTTCAATATTAAACCTCCAAAAACTTACATGATTTGACCTAGTCAACCTACCTATTACATTAAAAATTTGAGAAACAAGGGGTTTTCTATAGCTTCAATTCATTCTTATGATAGACCAATGCCACCTAGAGAAACTTGGGAGAGTAATATACATGATAAAATAATAAAAATAGGTCATTAAATCCATTTTAAGACATTTACAACAAGATATTTCTTATAGGGTCATTGTGAGGGTTTTCATTGCTTTCCATTCTTAGAAAGTGTTCATAATTAATTTCCCATCAACTCCAAAACTAATGATAGGAAATTCAAGCTAGGAGCCTTCCCCAACTTCCATGAACTACTAAACATATAATTAAAAGGTTTCACATGCTAACAGGCATAATAAAAAACTTCTCAGGTCTACAACACCTCATTTTGTGCACATAAAAAACCTCAACACCAAATCTCATGCTTTTTCCTTCAGGATTTGACCTCAAACTTGGTCAAAAAATTTGACACAACCTCTCACATCTATAAAAATGATATTTTGAGCTCTGGAACCTTTGAAATTTAACTTTACCCCTCATTAGGTCACTCTCTATCTCTTTACACACTAGGTCTTGAACTGCTAGTCATACTTAGACCTTGATCACACCTTGAAACCTCTTGTAGTATTCTCAAAAACTCATCATCATGTCATACAACCTGATACCATGCTCACACATTACCAACCATCTTCACACAAATCTCATACTTCTCATCTCATCATGCTACTTGGCCTATGCCTTCTTACTAAGTCTCTAAATGCAAGGACTAAGCTTCAAAACTAACCATGGAAATCTTATGAAGGATTCTTTGCCTCTTTCACATGTTTATACAAATTTATACACTACTATTTCATGCCTGTATTGACATAATTCACAAATATTCACTATGATTTATGCATACACCTTCTCACAAGAATAAACTAGGCTTCTCAAGGCACTAATACTCAACAATAGCTTACCTTGCATCATGATCTTGACCTTGACATGCCATTAACCTCAAAATAATTACCAAGTTGCCTTCAAATTCTCTCTCAATAGATAAACAATAGGTTGCCTTCAAATTTTAGCTTGTAATAAGACTTATTTTTCTCATAACACTCCACCATACATGTCTTGAACTCTTGACCTTGACATTGATGACATCCATCTTGAGTTTGACATCAATGCTTCAACACTAACAATAGGAACATAACTCAACAAAATAGGCTTGTAACTTACTCTTAAGGAAAATTTTTGTACCTTTTGATCTTTACACATGAAAATTTATTTCTCTACAGGGTGTCTAGGATTATTATGAGTGTCATAAAGTTATTTTTAAGGTAAATATATCCCATTAGAGTCACCAATACATCATGCATATTCATCAAGTCATTTTTGGTCTCTTGGTAGCTTGTAAGCACTCCATATTCTTAATAATCATTCATAAATACCAGACATTCAAACCTATGATCAATTCCACAAATTTTGAGTGTATAGGAGTATTCAATTATCCCTAGGATATTTTTGTCCCATGAAATTTGTCTTGTGAGTTCTCATGAAGTAAAACTTACCTTCTTGGGTTTGGTAAGACTATGGGTGTAGGTCAAAAAAGAATTTTGAGGAAAAATGGAATCCAATGGATATTTTTATTTGGTAATGATTTTATGAGGTTTAAAACATCTCCCATAATGTATCCCAAATCATTTCCAAGCAATTTGTACCTTTCAATGTCCTACAACTTGTTTTGACCCATAAAGAGGGTTTGTAGGTAGATTTAACATTTTGACCCTAATAGCCATATTTTAGTGTTTTCTCCTCTTGATCAAGAATAAAAATTATTTATAACATTTTTCAATACCTTAACACACTTATTATTCATCCATACCCCAATATCAATCACAAAATTTCATATTCTCTTTGTATTCTTGAAGGTAGACTTGTAGCTCTCTATTAAGCATGTCTAGGCTTCTTGACCTTTCCTCTATATCTAACCCTTATAAAATACATTTTCTAAACAATGTACATATATTTGAGTTAATAAAGTATTTTATGACCCTTTTCACATTTTTATGAGATAATAACTGCCTTAGCCAACTAAAAACACTCCCTTTTTGACAAGATTTTGACCTTTTCGATCAAGAATGTGGACCTACAAGCCTGCAAACCTATAGGTCTACAAATACCTTCATTTAGATTATTTATGACATGTTTAAAAGTTTTATAAACCTTTTTTATATTTCATACACCCATTAAACCTATTGTTAAGGCCAAATTCCTCTTTAAGACATCTAAAAATATCTCCAAGTGTTTATTTTTACATGTACAATTTTATTTTGTCTTCTTGACATTATTTTTATTCATTTAGATTTATTGATCACTATATTCGATGAAAAATTATATCTCAACATGAGTTAATGAATCCCTCCATGTATTAACAATCCAAGTTATCTTTATTAGCATTAGATGATTTTCATCATGTTCTTCACCATCATACTAGTCAAGCTTGTATAGAGAGTTGTAGATGTTCATCATGTATTTGTAAGATTTAAGACCATATACCTATTGAGTTATATTTTTATGACATTGGATGGTGTCATGAATATAAATAAACATATTTATAACCTATCACTAAAATCCCAAACACATTTGACCTTTTCATATGTCTCAAACTCTATTGCTCAAGTATGCAACCTATCATTATATGAAGATTTTTGTTCATTATTGGCATTAGGTATTTTATGGAGATGTTGTCTAATGAAATGAAAATTTTTATGAGGTTAAAAATAAAATATATAATTTTTCCAAACATATTCAAATTTGAAAAACTCAGCAACCTATAGTAACCCTAACTGCCATACCAAATCAATGGAAGTAAGTCTCTTTTAAGCCAATACTAGTATGCATTTGAGCTTATAATAATATTGAAAGGCATAATTAAAAACATTTATATAAATTTACATTCATTAAAATAAATTCATAATCTCTAAGATACCACTATAGGAAGAAAACCAAGCCCATTAGGTTTTGCAAAGGTTTTTGACACATTATTTTAGCGATTATTCATAAAGCATGACTTTTCAAACCCATAAATAATTCATGGAATATGAATAGAATAAGGCAATGCTAAATTTATAGGAGTTTTTTATTGATAAATTATTATCCTATGTGAAACAAACACTATAAACTAACATTCAACTAGCTACTAAGAACCCGATGAAGTATCTGATGCATTTTTTGACTTGAGCTAACCTTTACAAGCTCAACCAAGCATGATTTGGCCTTGGTGAAGGTGTATAAATTTAATCTAATCCTTTGATATTATTTAAATGCATTTTATTCTTCTTTAGTGGCCCATGACATGTATTTTTACCTATTTTCAAGGGCTATCATTATTATTTTTGACTTAAAACTGTCATTTTTGACTCAAAACTGCAACTTGTATGTACACATCATCCTTTTTAATCCTCACATTAACCTTAAAATATTTGTAACATGTTATAATTGTAAAAATGAATTTTTTCCTTCTTAAAATTTACCTTAAACTTTCCAAAACTACCTTAATTTCTCCAAAAACATATCATAAGATTCTAATGAAGGGGATTGATGACAAGACTAGGTGTTTTTGACTCACTTTCTTTGATTAGACCTTGAAATGACCAAATAAACTTAACATGACACCTTAATATGACAAGTCATGACCTCTATACCAATACAAAACACCTTAATGGCTATCAATAAAGTTAAAGAAGGCTTAGAAGCAAAGTTTTTAAAAAGAGTGACCAAGGGTAGCCAATTTGGGTAACATTTTTGGTGACCTCCAGGGGGTGTATGCCTTAAATGCACCTAGACAAATATCCTTATACATTTATTTGGATATGGAGTCACTCGCCAATGATTTATTGAGATCAAAATTACTTAGAAACATACTTGATAGAACTTGAAATTAACTAAAATAACTGAATATGGCCTCTAACACACACAACACAAAGCAAGATAACAAACAACACAAGGAAAAAGTGAAACAAAATTTATAGGAAGAAAATACAAATAATATAACCTACACTAACCTACTCTAAAAACTTGAGATAGCCATAAACAAGTAAGGTTATGTTTTCATATTCACTAAACTAATAATAATAAGTAAATCAAAAAGTCTAATCTAGTGCTCACTAAAGCTCGTGGCACAAAGTTGGGATTAGTAAAAATAAAAGTAAAAATGCATAAGAGAATACTAATTAATAAATGTATAGGTAAAACTCTAATGCATGGAGAGAGAAATATATTCAAAAACCATTACTTATGCTAATTCTATCTACTAAAAAGAGGAGAAAAGTTAGAGATACTTACCTTTAAGATGAATCCATCGAGACTCAATCCCTCCATTGGCCAAAGTTGCTTCACAAGAGTTTGTTGTGGTTTTTAAATATCACTAAGAAAGGCCAAAGCATCCAAGACATATCCATAATATACGACTCTTCTCTAAGTAGAAATCATAAGCTAAGACTCCTCATGTAAAATGGTGTAAGAGCATATTATAAAGAAGTGAAAATTAATAATTAACACTTATTGTGTCTCTAAGAATAGATATATTTAAGCAAAAAAAAGGTAATTTTAGTTGTGCACAAATGAAATGAGTGGAATTTTTCTTGTGTACTCCCCGTATAACCTTTTAAGGGTGATTTTAGAGATGGATAAGATGATTTTACATTTGCATAATTTGGTTGGAATTATTAGCTTTGAAAGCATTCATTTTGTTAAGAGTTTCTAACAAAATTTGATGGGTTTGAGTGGTCTTATTCACAACATGTGAAGTATTAGCATTGGTATTAGTGGCTTGGGTACCACTATGAGTGGTGTCATGCATATTATTAGTAGCTTGAGAGGAATTTTTAGCAAATGAGGAACTAATAACATGATTTTATTCGGTTTCAAAAAAATCACTAGTAGAAGGATTAAAATAATATGCATTAGTGGCATGATTACCCTGGGTAGAAAATGATGTTCTAGTAGAAGAATTTATAAGAGCGGGTCTTGGGAAAGGCTAACTAGATGTTGAACCTACCATGTTAGTAGAGATACTTGGCATGGATGTGGAGGAAATCAAGGAAGAAGAGGACATAATATGAGAAGGGGTCAAAACAAAAGTAAGAGGTTGAGAGGCAAAGAAGCTATTGCCCCAAAAACCATATGAGAATGTGGGGTAAGGTGAATGTATTTACTTTGTTTGACCACTTATCATAAGGTGATCAATAGTAGAAGGGTATTTTCCTTGATGTTGAGGAAATTAATTAATGAAAAAAAGCATTTCTATCGTATACTTTAATTCAAGATCATCTTCTAAAGATAAAAGTGGGTTACAAACTGAAGATGCATAGGAGGGGTCCCATAATTTGTAATGTAAGTGGCCACATGTACATTACTATCATCTAGAGTAGGAGCCACAAGTTATTTATGGAAAAACCTATTGGGGTGGGTAAGGCTCATCATATCAGCTGAGTTCAACTCAATGTTGTCCTCAAACATGAAGTTCATGATGAGAGAAAAAGGTTAAGAAGGACTAAGATGATGCAAAACAAAGGCATAAAAAAGGATACATAGTCATGCAGGTTGACTATGTTTTATAATCTAGGAGTTAGAGAAGAATACAAAGTCTTTTAGGTCGAATATGTATTACATGCAAAGGAGAAAACAAGTTGATAAGGATAAGGAGTCATGTAGGTCAGTTATGTTCTATAATCCAAGAGGTAGAGAAGAATACAAAGTCACTTAGGTCAAATTTATAATGTAGTTAGGGAGATAAAGTAGGATAAATAAGGATACATAGTCATACAAGTCAACTATGTACTACTAACAGGGGAAAAATATAGTTTGTAAAAGATTGTATCAACCAGAATGATAGTGTACTAAAATAGGGTTTTTTTTTGCAAGATAAGTGAAGCAAGAATGAAAGTAAACACACAAGTAATTAGATCAATATGAGTGATATAATTAGGGCACATAGCATAAAACCTTGCACCAATGCTAGCCAATGTAATTTTTTACAATACAATAGGCAATGATTAAAGAGAAAGCAATCAACTAAAAAGTAAATTACAACTAAGTGGTCATCTCAAGTGTTATTAGAAAGTGTTGATTTAAATGTGATAGGAGATTTAGTTGAAATAGGGAACTAAAAAATAATCTAGGGATGGTTTCAAGACATTTGGGATGAAAGGGATCTATGTTAGCAATGGTATTGGCTTGGTATTATGGCTTACCCCCTCAGTTTACAATCCCATAATGATAAGGGTGTTGGGTGCTTTACCAATAAATACCATTAACCACGTATGTATACTTGGCTATAAAACCAAGTCAGCTTCCCCCTTGGTGATGAAATCCAAGTAGGTAGGCCTTGGGAAGATAAGTGTTTAAATGCATTTTGAATGTTATGTGATTTTGTAGTGTGTGCAAAAGAGTAAAATAGTGTTACTAAAAGGTAATTTGAAAAACCACATATGTAGACTATGTGAGTTACTCTAAGCATGAAAACAAATAAGAAAGAAAATGTGAATTAATTACTAACAAATAGTTGTTAATTATTTGATTGAGAATAGTTCAGAGTTAGTTTAGGTGACACTATATGCAATTAGTATAAAACAAAGTTGACTACGTCACTATTATTATGTATAAGTAAGGTCCTTAATAAAAAAGTTGAACATGTCAGCTATGTCTCTCAAATGGAAGACAAACTATAGAACTAAGTTGACCAGGTTGACTTAGTTGGCTATAGGGTTGTAGTTTTCAAGATTACTAACTTGGGAAAAATAGAATTGAATAAAGTACTAAAATGATAGAGAGTGGGGAAGAGAGGAACCTTGGTGGGCTTGAAGATTGTTAATATTATAAATTTTATGTTGAAGTGCCTTAAATGGTGCTTTCAAATTCTATAAATGGAGTCAACTAGTTTGACCAAGTTCTACAAAATCCTTTATGATGAAGAAGAATAAGATGAAAAATTTGACCTATTTGACAATATTTTTTGACCTGTATGCTAGAAAAAAGAATAAGATGACAAATTTAACCTATTAGACTCTATATGCTAATATGGAATTGAAGAAGAGTACTGTGTCAACCTATTCAATCTAGTAACCTGTAGTTGATGAAGACTTACATAGACAAAACATAGTCATTTTTATGTGATTGTGTGTTAAGCTTATGCATAAAAAGTTAGAACTATATTGACTAGTTTGATATAATATTAGAAATATGTAAAATAATAATAATATGATAAAAATGATGCTTTGAAATAAAACATGCAAGGGTTATATTCACATCCAGTTCACTAGAATGTATGCAATGAGAAATGTAATAGATCTACAAATCAATCCTAGCTTAAAGGAGATAAATCCTACTTACACTTCTGATTGTGGATACATTAGATATTCAAGTTCATGACCAAGATGGATCTACTAGACCTATCCAAAAGACATATTACCATAAAAAATTCACTATGGAGGGTTCCAAAGTATCCAATCAATCAAAACTACGTAATAACCCTAATTAGGTCCAATGTTTTCATACTCACCAAACTAAAAACAAGTAAAGTGAAATATAATCTAGTGCTCACCAAAGCTTATGGCATGAAGCGGGGGTAATAAACATTAAAATTAAACATGCAAAGAAAAAATATAATAACGTCAATGTATATATAACCCTAATTAATCAAAGAGAAGTACAAATACATATATATGTACTCTTACAAAGGAGGAATAAAGTTAGGAATACTTACCTTTGAAGATGAACACACTGAGCCTCAATCCCTCCCTTGGCTGAGGTGATTTGAAAGAGGTGGTTGTGATATGTAATGATGACAAGGATAAATAAAATCTAAGCTACACAACCTATCAATGCATCCAAAAGACTTTTCCACAAGACAAGATCCATTTCTCCATAGAAAGTATGAAACCCTAAGATATGTTCCTCAAGTAGAATGGTGGATAAGCATATGCACTATATGTGTGTGTGTGTGTGTGTGTGTGTGTGTGTGTGTGTGTACACTATACTTATCCTTTCATATAAATGGTGAAATGAATATGTTTATTTAGGTAAATATAACCCTAATCCTTTATAAAAGTTTAGGCTGACAAGGTTAACCCAGTCAACCTAGTATCACTATTGACAAAAACAAATTAGGTCATATTATAGGCCATATAGGGGCTAACCTATACCCTAATAATTTTTATCAATTATATTATAAGGTCCATGGAGCTGAAAATGTAATGTAAACTATCAAAAAGGGTTTTAGTCTAGGGAAGGTCTAATGAAGTTGGTAAATGACTAGAGGATGGTGAAAATGGGAGGAACAGCTTAGGGAAATGTTTTTAAGAGATGGGAATGTAGATAATAAGTGGTAATAAGGGAAAATAATACTAAAAATCACCAATGGTATTCCCACCCCTTTCTTGGTGCACCCTTTAAGGCATGTACTCAGAGAGATTGAGACTTGATGGGTTCCTGCAAGATAAAAAGTATCAGTAATTGATAAAGTTTGAAAATATTATGTGTATACACAAGCCATGAAAAACTAAATTATCACATAACAAGATAAATAATTCATAATTTAACACTAAAACCAACCATAGGAGGAGGCAAAAATTAGTCTTTTATTCATTCATATTCTTACAAAGGAGTAGGGATTCACCATACTCAAGTGGAGGATTCTTACAATGTTAAACAAGGTAGTACATATAGGATAAACAAGAGATGAGAGAGAGAACATTTAAAAATCATATAGGACAAGTTTCATGCTTCAAAAATTAGTTAAAAGGCCAAGTGGAAGGTGAGAGAATAATCATATCACTCTCTTTCAACATGTGTTATCATATTTGATGATGATAGTCTTCAAGGTGGCATATGAGTTATTGGTTGTCTTGGATGACTCATCACTCTCTTGAAACTACCTTTATTGTTATAGGTGGAGTTACAAGCTTATGGTTTGATACATGCCCCCTTAGATTTATTAGAACTTTTATACACCATTATTAGCTCCTCAAATTATTTTCTCATATTGATAAGAGTGAAACATAGAATTCAATTTTTTCCACCTTCATTTCTGCTATTAGAGACTTGCAACTTCTTAACTGAGGATTGTTTGAGTCCATGAGAAAAAGAGGGTAATAAGGAAAGGTATATTTCTCACACAAGGATATATTTATTTGAAACATCCTTAACATCTCATACACTTCATATATGCCCTGTATAAGGTCAAACCCACTTTGTTTAGCTTGTATTGTATATTCAAGAGTTGTGATATAGGTGTTTTATGTCTCTTAAGGTATTCAAAAGTATAATCACCATTTTGGCCCAGTATAGAGAATATAACTTATCACATCATCATGGAGGGCTATTATCATGACTTATGGAGAATCATTGGTCTTTTTCTTAGGCCTACAAAGCTTTCTTAACTATCTTGGATATTCATATACATCTAACACTCTACAAAATAGGCCTACAACTTGATCTTAAGGACAATTTTTATACCTTTTTATCTTCACACATGCCAAGTGATTGCTCTAAAGGCTGCCTAGGATGCTTTAAAGTGTTATTAATTTTATTTCAATTTACATCTAGACAATTAGAGTCACCAATACATCATGTATATTCATCAGGTCATTTTTGGTCTCTTGGCAGCTTGCAAGCACTCCATCTTATTAACAATCATTGATAAATACCAAGAATTCAAACCTATGACCAATACCACCAAGTTTGATTATATAGGGGTATTAAATTATCCCTAGGATATTTTGGTCTTGTGAAATTTTTCTTGGGAGTTCTCATGAAGTAAAACTGACCTTCTTGGGTTTGGTAAGATTGTGTGTGTAGGTCGAAAGAGACTTTTGAGACAATAGGGAATCCAATGGATATTTTTTATTTGGTAATTATTTAATTAAGTTTTAAAAAACTTTCATAATTTATCCCAACTCTTTTTGAAGAAATTTTCCCATTTAAATGGCTAAAAACTTGTTCTGACCCATAAAGAGGGTTTGTAGGCAGATTTGACAATTTGACCCTAATAGTCATGTTTTAGAGTTTTATACTCTTGATAAGGAATAAAAATTTTGTAAAAAAATTTAAAAAACTTTCACACCATTACAATTCTTCCAAACCACAATATTAATCACAAAATTTCATATTTAGTTTGTATTCTTGAAGGTAGACCTCTAATTCTCTATTAGGCCTGTCTAGGCTTCTTGACCTTTCCACTATATCTCACCATTTTAGAATAAATTTTCCACTCCATTTACATTTAGGTGAGTGAATTACGTAGGTTTTGACCCTTTTAAAAAATTTATGAGACAGTAACTACCTTAATCAACTCAAAACACTCCCTTTCTTGCAAGATTTTGATCTTTTTAATCAAGAATGTGGACCTACAGGCCTACAGACATGTAGGTCTACATTTACCTTCATTTAGATTATTTATTACATGTTTATAATTTTTATAAACCTTTTTTATATATAATACACCAATTATACCTTTTGGTAAGTCCAAATTCCTATTCAATACATCTAAAATGTCTTCAAGTACTTATTTTTCTATATACAGTTCTGTTTGGTCTTCTTGACAATGTTTTTATTCATTTAGATTCATTGATAGCTCTATACCATGAAAAATTATATATCAAAAATATTTAATAAATCCTTCCATATATTAATAATTTAGGTTATCTTTACTATCATTAGATGATTTTCATCATGTTCTTCACCATCATAGTAGCCAAGCTTGTATAGAGAGTTGTAGATGTTCATCATGTCTCTATAGGCTTTAAGACCCTATAGGTATTTAATGATATTTTTATGAAATTTTAGGGTGTAATGAATATATATAAATATATTTATATAATATCACTTAATTACCAAACACATTTGATCTTTTCATACGTCTCAAACTCACTTGCTCAAGTATGCAAGATATCATTATATGAAGATTTTTGCTCATTCTTTGAATTAGGTGTTTTATGAAGATGTGTTAGAATAACATGAAAAGTTTTATGAGTTTTAAAACACCATATATAATTTTTTCCAAAAATATTAAAATTTTAAAAACTCATCAACCTACAATAACCTTGATTGTCATACTAGATTAGTGCAAGTGAGTCTCTTGTAAGCCAATATAAAGTATGCATTTGAGATTATTTAACTTAGAATGATATTTTAAGGGATCCTTAGACATATTGATATCAATTTAAATTTATAAAAATACCTTAATCAACTTTGAGATACCATTGTAAGAAGAAAATCAAGCCCATGGGAGTTTGTAAGGGTTTTTGACACCTTATTTTGTTAGCGATTTTTTTATAAAGAACAGATTTTCAAAACCAGAACTAATTCATGGAATATGAAAGGAATAAGGGTAAAAATCAAACCATATATTTTTTTATCCAACACTTATTATCTTATATGAAACAAGCACTACAAATTGACCTTCAACTAGCTGCCAAGAACCTGATGAAGTATATGATGCATTTTTTGACTTGATTTAACCTTTGCAAGGTTAAACAAACATGATTTTGCCTTGGTGAAGATATATAAATTTATTCTAATCCTTTTATATTATTTAAATTCATTTTATTATTATTTAATGGCCCATGGCATATATTTTTACATACACATCATCCTTGTTAATCCTCACATTGACCTTACAAGCTTTGACACACATTAGAATTGGAAAAATGCATTTGATCCTTCTTGATCCTTAACTTAAACTTTAAAAAAATACCTTTATTTATCAAAAAATATATCATAATAATCTAAGAGGATTGATGACAATACTAGGTGTTTTTTACTCACTCTCTTTGATTAGACCTTATGAGAGACCTTGAAATGACCAAAGACACTTGAAAAGACACCTTCTTATGACAAGTCATGACCTATAGACCAAGAAAAAATCTATCAAAGGCTATAAATAAATTTAAATAATGTTTATAAGTAATTTTTTTGAAAAGAGTGACCAAGGGTAGCCAATTTGGGTAACATTTTTGATGACCTCCAGGGGGTGTATGCTTTTTATGCACCTAGACCAGTAGCCTTATAAGTTTATTAGGCTATGGAGTCACTAAAACATGATTGATTGAGATCAAATTAACTTTGAAACACACATGATATACCTTGAAATCAACTAAAATATATGAGTATTTCCTCCAACACACACAACACAAGACAAATGTGCAACAAAATTTAGAAGAAGAAAAGATAATTAATCTACTCTACACTAACATACTCTAACAACCCAAGATAGACATAAAAAAAAACATTGACTAGTAGAACAAAGTATCTACCTTTTATCACCAAGCTCATGTAACTTACAAGCTTGATGGCAACCATGAACAAATAGAAGAGGGGCAAATATATGTTGGTATTGATAACATCTTCTCTTTCAAAATCAACCTTGTACACCTCCTCCATATTGATTGAAGCATGAGTGATCAGGAATATACTCTTATACTAATCTTAGACCTATTTAAACTAATATTCCTATTTTTAAATGAACATGATAGGTAGTGGCTTCTCTTTTTTATCCTCTAAATGAGTCAATTAGATGATAGGACATGCTCTAGTGATGGTATACTCATAATTATTCACCTCATGACAAACTTCTACCTCTTCATAAGTTGATTAATCAAACTAAATGGATTGATATTCCTCTTGTGATATAATTGTATAATTGGCTTCAAGAGGATAATATTCTTGTTCCTTGAGAGGTTGAGACCAATAAAGATTTGTTTTATCTTCTAAGAGTGAACAAGTTTCTACAAATTAGTTGAAAATTTGATAACCCATGTTGAGGAACTCAAAAAAATAATGATCAAGGTGAATTTATTTTTAGAATGAAAATTTTGAGGGTTTACCTTCTCCTTGTTTGTTAGTTTGCTTAACAAAGTTTCCTTCCTTATTCTTGATCATAACATAGTCCCCTTGTAGAAGAGTGCAACTTAATTTTGGGATTTCAAAAAAGTCTTTAGATTTACCTTTAGCCAATTAGGTCATATTATGGCTCATCAAACTTGTCTTAGTCATTTGAAACTTCTTAAGAAACATTAATTTGTACCCATACTACTGCAATGACCTCATTTGATCTTTTCTCATGGACTACTTCCTCTTATTAGGGTATACCAACTTCTAAAACTTCATGTTGGGGTTCATCTTCATGGTATAGATGAGCTACATGAATTCTAAGTACCTTAACTTATTCCATGAAATTATGGTACAACTACTATCATAGTTGATTAGAATCTTCCTTTTTATAGGTTTGTCTTTTGCTCACTAGGAGTAATGCCATATATTTCAATGTCTAATGCCATTTTATCAAGACCACTTCTTCATACTCTTCAATAATTTCACTTTGAAAAGAGCCTTCTACCATTTTACCTTATACTTATTTATCAAGATCATCTTCATCTTCAACTTTGAAGACTAATTTGATTTCTTCTTGATAAAGGGGATTACGAATGATGGTCTCTTCATTATACACACTTGAATAAATATGATCTTAGCCCTATTAAGGCTCACTTATAGTTGATTATTTTTCATCAAGATTCTCAAGGACTATAAATTCGTCATCCCTTCTTGACATACTTTCCTTTTAAATTGTATATTCTTCTTCTTCCCTCAATAAGATAGGTTATGTATCAACAATGGAGATGATGGGGGGGAAAGAGAGTTGATTATTTTATTTGAAGCTTGAGAGGGTTTCTTTCCAACTTGGAATATTGAAGTAATTATTTAAGATCTCTTGGGGAAGGATGGATGAATCTGGTTAGGTAAAGGATTTTATTTAATTTAAATTCCCCAATCTAAGCATTTTGCATTTTGATTATCCCATGACTCTACCACTTATTTCTAACTTGGAATTTTGAAGGACTTTTTTGGGAGATTTTGGAGAAGAGGTAGAGAATTTTGTGTTAAGACTTCTTTATGCTCTCTTTTCCACTTGGCAATCAATATTTCAAAAACTTATGTACTTTGATCTTCAATCTTCTCCAACGTGTCAAAAAACACTTCTTCCTTCTATTATGCCTCTCCCATGACTCTAATTCTTATTTCCAACTTGGAGCCTTGAAGCTAAGGATAGAGGAGAGTTCAAGGAGCTTATTTTGATGGTATATTGTAGCTTGATGTGAATTTGGAGAAAATGAAGGCTGACCTAGGGTAGGAGAGAGAACATAAGGATGATTATATTAGATTTGTTGTCTCTCATGGACCACTAACCTATCCTTTATACACTGAATCAAACCACATATATCTATCATGTCATTTGTTAGTCCTTGTTGATTATCTCTCTCAATAGTTTCCCATTCACCCTTAATAATTGTAATGAGTCCCTCATATTATGAATGAGATGGATAGGGATACTTAGACCAAGTTCCTCTTATTGACCAAGATCTCTTATTTGCCTTTCATAGCCTAATAGGATTTTTTTGAATCTTGATATGGATTGAGTAGGGATGTGACTATATTGACTAGGGAAGCATAGTTTTGATTATGGATGATTATAAGGATAAATAGGTTGCCAAATAGGCTGAGTTGGGGTATATAGAGGCATAAGTCATTAGAAAGTTGATATGTTGGTTGAGGATTACTTGGGGAGAATCCATAAACATCATTAGCTTGATATGGAGGATATGTAGGTAAGGAATATACATTTTGACCAAATGAATGAGGAGAATACACACCAGTTTTCTAATTTATAGGTAAGAAACCCAGATGTGGTTCTCTTAGAGTCATAATTGATGCTTGTGTTCATTTTTCCTAAAGGCTTACGTACTGAAGAGAAACATTAAAAACTCTTTACTAGATAAAATATTTGATCTTACTAGGCATACCATAACTGTTATCAATCTAATTTTTACCCTTGAGGAAGTTTTTCAAGGCTTCCTCATTTAGTTGATGTCATGGAGACACATTTAGGTTGTAGGTGGCCTAATTAATGATGCAAATCTCTAGATAGGTTTATCTCCCTTGATACTATCACTTGAAACTATTATTAAACCTATTGCTTACAAGGGAAAGGGATAAAGAAATAAAGTAAACATATTAAGGAGGTGATGCACCAAATTTATGACCACTAACACACATTTTTAGGTGCATAATGAATTATAAGACTGACCATCATTCACCAATCCTAAACTATTTCTCTTACATCAATGTTTTCTATATAGGTAAGGCATTGGAAGACTAGGAGAAATATTCTTACCACTTCTAATCCACACTTAACCCCTATGAAACTATCTACAACCTATAAGATGAATATACATTTTCATAGAGGTCAAGGAGTGATACATAATCCATGAAAAGTTAAATAATCAAATAACAAGATCAATCAATCATAAGTTTACACTAAAAAAAACCATAGGATGAGGAAAAAATAAGTATTCTATTCATTCATATACTTAAAAAGGAGTGGTGATTTTCCATACTTAAGTGGAGGATCCTTACAATGCCAAAAAAGGAAGTACATATAGGATAAATGATGGACTCATCAAGGAATTTAAGAGGAGGAGGTTATCTATCTAATAAAGGTGATTCAACCAATTAGTTAGAAATAATTATGCCTTTGATTTAATTTTATTGGAGGAACTCAAGATTTAAATCAACTAAAAACATGAGCCATCTAGCCATACCTTAATTTTAATAGGGCTTATAATGCATATACTTGAGTGGGTAAACAATGGTTATGATAAAGATAATTTAGGAAATTAATATAACATAATGATTTAGAATTCAATTCATTTTAATTAGAGAGAGAGAGAGGGAGAGAGAGAGAGAGAGAGAGAGAGAGAGAGAGAGAGAGAGAGAGAGAGAGAGAGAGAGAGAGAGAGAGAGAGAGAGAGAGAGAGAGAGAGAGAGAGAGAGAGCCTCCAGGATAAGTGCCATGCTTTAAAAATTAGTTACAAGGCCAAGTGGAAGGTGAGAGAATAGTATTATCACTCCATTTGAATATTTGTTATCATATTTGATGATGATATTATTCAATGTGGCATAAGAGTTCTTGGAAATATTGGATGACTCATCACTCTCTCTTGAGACTACATTTTCTTATTCTAGGAGGAGTTATAAGCTCATGTTTTGACACATAACCACTTATCTTTCTTGACACTTTGATACACCATTATTATCTCCTCAAATTATTCTCTCATCTTGAAAAGAGTGAAAATCAAAATTTAGACTTATCCACTTTCAATCCTTCCATTGGAGACTTACAACTTCTTGACTAAGGGTTGTTTGAGTCTATGAGAAAAAGGGGTAATGAGGGTATGTATATTTGTCATATAAGACCGAGTCTTGATTTTAAATATCACTAAAATCTCATAAAATTCATATATGCACCATATAAAGTCATACCCTCTCTATTCAACTTGTATTGTATATTCAAGAGTTGTGATGTAGCTATTCTATGTATCTTAAGATCTTCAAAAGTATACTCACCATTTTGGCCTTGTCTAGAAACTAGAAATTATTAAATCATCATGGAGGCCTATTATCAAGAATTATTTAGAATAATTAGGGTTATTATTAGGCCTAAAAATATTTATTAACTATCTTGGATACTCATACACATCTAACACTCTATAAAATAAGCCTCCAACCAACCCTTTAGGCTATTTTATGTACCTTTTGATCTTCATGCATGCCAATTGATTGATCTACAGGGTGCCCATGATGATTCAAAGTGTCATAATTTTTTTATAAAGGTACTTATAACCCATTATATTCACCAATACATCATGCATAGTCATCAAGTCATTTTTTCTCTCTTGGCAACTTGTGAGCATTCCATCTTGTTAACGATCATTTAGAAAGACCAAGCCTTCAAACCTCTAACCAATACCACCAATTTTGAGTGTATATTGGTATTAAGTTATCCATAGTACCTTTTGGTCCTGTGAAATTTTTCCTGGGATTTATCATGAAGTAAAATTGACCTTATTAGGATTGGTTAGATTATTTGTGTAGGTCGAAAGAGACTTTTGATCAAAAAGGTCATCCAATGTATATTTTTTATTTGGTAATGATTTAATGAGGTCTAAAAAACCTAAAATAATGTATCCCAAATATTTTACAATAAATTTGACCCCTAAAATATCCTCAAACTTGTTCTAACCCTTAATGAGGGTTTGTAGGTATATTTGACATTTTAACCCTAATAACCATGTTTTAGTGTTTTTCCTCTTGATCAGGAATCCAAAATTTGTAGGGAATTTTTAAAGACCTCTCACACTCTTATTATTCATCTAAGCCCAAATATCAATCACACAATTTCATATTCTCTTTGTATTCTTGAAGGCAGACTTGTAGCTCTCTATTAGGCACATCTAAGCTTCTTGACCTTCCCACTATATATCACCCTTGTAGAAGCCATTTATCACTCCATGTCCATGTAAATTAGTGGATTAGGTATTTTTTTAACATTTTCAAATTTTTATGAGACAATATATACCATATTAAACTCAAAATAGTCCATTTATTGCAAGATTTTGATCTTTTTGATCAAGAATGTAGACCTATAGGCCTGTAGACCTGTAGGTCTCCATGTACCTTCATTTAGATTATTTATTACATATTTATAAGTTTTATAAACCTTGTGAATATATCATATAACTATAAAGCCTATTATTAATACCAAAATCCTTTTCAAGACATCTAAAATGTCTCCAAGTGCTTATCTTTGAATGTACAACTCTATTTGGTCTTATTGATTGTGTTTTGGTTCATTCATATTCATTGATCACTCTATACTATGAAAAAGTAGGTATAAACATAATTTAATATTCCATCCATTTATTTAACAAGTAAAGTTAGATTTAGTAACATTATATTATATTCATCATGTTCTTTACCATCATACTAGCCAAAGCTTGTATAGATAATTGTAGATGTTCATCATGTATTTGCAGGTTTTAAGACCTTACAGGTATTGAGGGATATTTTGATGACATTTTAGGGTGTCATCAAGATATATATATATATATATATATATATATATATATATCCTATCATTGAATTTACAAACACATTTGACCCTTTCATATGTCTGAAACTCTCTTGCTCAAGTCTGCAACCTATCATTATATGAAGATTTTTGCTCATTTTTGAAATTAGGTGTTTGATGGAGATGTTTTATAATGAAATTAAAATTTTTATGAGGTTTAAAACAACATACATAAATTTTTTTAAACATATTAAAATTGGAAAAACTCAACAACCTACAATAACCCTAACTATCATAACAAATTGGTGCAAGTGAGTCTCTTTCAAGCCAATACAAGTGTGCATTTGAGCTTATTAAAATTAAAATGATATTAAATTGGATAATTAGACACTATAAGATTAATTTAAATTTATATAACTACCTTAATCAACTCTGAGATACCACTTCAAGAAGAAAACTGAGCCCATGGGGTTTTGCAAGGGTTTTTTACACCTTATTTTGTTAGCAATTTTTCATAAAGCGTAACTTTTCCAACCCAAAAATAATTCATGGAATATGAATGGAATAAGGGAATAAATAAAACCATTGGATTTTTTAATCCAAAAATTATTCTCTACATGAAAAAAAACACTATAAACTGGCCTTAAGCTTGCTGCCAAGAACCTGGTGAAGTATCTGATGCATTTTCTGACTTGATCTAACCTTTGCAAGCTCAACCAAGCATGATTTATCCTTGGTGAAGATATATCAATGTAACCTAATCCTTTGAGATTATTAAAATGTATTTTATTCTTCTTTAATGGCTCATAACATGCAATTTTAGCTATTTTCAAGGGCTATCATTATTATTTCTTATTTGAAACTATAAATTGTAGATACACATCATCCTTGTTAATCCTCGTATTAACCTTAAAATATTGAACACATGTTAAACTTGTAAATGCATTTTTTAATTATTTAAATTTACCTTAAAATTTCCAAAACTACCTTAATTTCTCCAAAAACAATGCATAAGACTCTAATAAAAGGGATTAATGATAAGACTAGGCGTTTTTGACTCACTCTCTTCGACTAAACCTTTCAAGATACCTTGAAATGACTAAAGACACTTGAAAATAAACCTTCCTATGAAAATTCATGGCCTATATATCAATACAAAACCCCTAAAAGTTTGTCAATAAAGTTAAAGAAGGCTTAGAAGCAAATTTTTTGAAAACAGTGACCAAGGGTAGCCAATTGGGCTAATAGTAATGGTGATCCTTCCCAACATGTTAGACATTTTTATGTTTCATGCTTGAAATTTATGAAATATACTCTATTTGTGACTAATATCTTTCTTATAAGTATCAATGAATATTTCTTGCATTGTTTTTACACCGTATCATCGAGTTCTATGCATCATTTCAATCCTTTGGCCAATAGTTTCTTAGCTCATTTTTATATCAACATTAGATAAAAGTTTGCATTTTAATGATTTATGTATCTTTTTAGTCATATAAAATATCTAAATTGTTAGTTTGAGTGTCGCTTGTGACACCCCATCCATTAGTCCTTTTTTCATGCTCTTGTGACCCTTCTAGACACCTTTTTGCTCATTACCAGTCATCCAGAACCTTATGAATCTTGATTCAATTTTAGTGAGACAATATTACCTATACCAATCTTATTCCCCTAGGTATTGAGCCTATAAGATAGGAGAACCAAATTTGGAATACAACTTTGGACCCTAAAGTGTCTCATTTTTGGCACTCTTGTCCATTTGTATTTTGAGCCCTAACAGTGATTTCCATCTAGTCCTTATCCTTAATTAGGTCAGTTTAACATTAATACATATAAACCATGACCAGTAGTTCCCTATAAAATCTCACTTAAATCTCATTTACAAGGAGGTAACCACATAAATCAAGCAAGAATATAAATAAAGAACTAAGTCAAACTTCCCTATTTTTTGCACACAGTCACCAACATAGCTGTAAACATACTCAAATCCTCATACCAGTCCTTAGCCATCTCAAATATTATTAAATTGGTATTTACATCTGCATCACACTATTACAAAAATCACACTAGGCAGGAGAACTACATATGGCTTGATCCCTCTTTAGAGTATTGGTATGTAGGTAGCATGCCCACATAAGGGTTGTGGATTACACATTCAATGCATCTTACACACTAACCCCCCCTCTTTCTCAAGTGACTCAAATATCATTTAATCAAGCAAGATGGAAGATTAGGGTTTTGAGATAAAATTAGATCTACAATGAGTTCCATCAATAACCAACACTCAATTTTCATAGGCAGGATCACACAAGCACAACACAATTACCTAGAAAGTTTTGTCTTTGTGATCAGTTTAGATAATAATGACAGGAATGGATAACAACACTAGACACCAAAGCATCCACTTTTTGGTGCTCCTATCCTTTCACCAAACAAAATCTAGATTTAGGATTAACATACCTTCCCAGTCCTACACAACTATTTTTAGCCTATATATCAATCATCTCAGTTTATTTCTAGCTAAGTTATATTTCTTCCTATTTTTTGTTATTTTTAGAAAGGTGAAAAAGATAAACAATTGCACAAATTAGGACTATAATTATTTTTATAGTTTTTACTGATTTATTAATTCATACCCTTAAATAAACTAGGAATAAAACTCCATTATTCCCAAATAAGTTAAATCATTTGGTGAACCTGACTTACTTTGTTTATGCACAAAAACCCTATAAACCCTAGGGAAAATTCTTTGCTAATTTTAGAAATATTTTTTTGATATTTTTCATGCATATATAAATCATAATTTCATAGTAAATTTTTAAAATTCATTATAGTAATTTTTAAAATCATTTTATTTCAAATCCTAGTTGAATATACTAGGTCCCTTTGCTTCTTGAGGTATCACCTTACATTTAAATCAAATTTCACATAAAATTAAAAATGGATCTCACTTATTTCAAAACATTTATTGTAAATAATGAGTCCATACTTGGTCCTATCATGTATATGAATGTGAATTCTACTAGATGTTAATGTAAAATTTTATCATATGCCTTGTATGCTTGACTCATTTCCTTCATAAGTGAGAACACATGCATGTTGTTCCTTTTATTGATCAACTTTACATATATTTATTTACACCTCTTACCTCACCTCCCTTGGAGCCTCTATCCCATGGTGATTCATGTTGCATGGTCCATTTTGCTCTTTCCCAGGATACTACCGATTACCAGAGAGCCCAGCTAACACCCTTTGTCCCCCCACCACCTCATTATATTGATTATCTTAACTCTCCTTCTATAGCTACTACTAGCCCTATATGGGTAGTAGATAATGTAGTTAGAGCTATTAATTTATGTGCCACCATTCCTCCTCTCCCTAGTCAAAAATCCCGCCACTGTCAGGCACATAGAACAACAAACAGCTCTGGTGCCAACTTGTCAGGATCTTGCTCCTCAATTAGAGCACAATATGATTACCTCTGTGTAAGCAACTAAACACGGAATTTAACCAGAATGAATAAGTAACTAGAAATATGAAACAACATAGGATATGAGAGATAATACACAATTGTATTAATACTCATACAGAAGGAAATACAATGAAGAAGATGCCACACTTCTTCTTCCCACACCTCTAGAGCTCCCACCCTTCTAGGGTTCACCTGTAACTCTCCTCCAACACTTTCCTCTCTCAATACAGGTCACAACAAACAACTCAAACACAGAGTTATTGTTCACCTCCACCAGTTAGTAACAACGCTACCAGTATACCAAGCACACAATGGTACTCCAAGTAGATCTCCCTTTCCTTGCTGCCACCTACAAATCAACAAACCTTACTTACCATGTAGATATCTCTACACCCTGAAGAACCCTTGTCCTTGCCTCACAAAGTCCTCATGATTCTTCAACCAGTACCCTGATGGATCTCCTAGTAGAACTTGCATAACCTGAAACTCTCCCTGATCATACACACTCAGCACCCCTTTGGAACTAGGAGGAACACACCTTGCTCACTTCACTCTGAAGGAGCTAATTTCTGCTCTCTTACTCTCTAGCACACTTTTACAGTACAGCCCATGAGTCTATTATATAGATCTCATGCATACAATAATTATAATTTCTTAATTACAATAATTAGACACACAACTCCAAGACTATAATTAGCCTTTAACATGCAAACTGATAGTCCAAAAATAGACCTGTTTAGAACTCGCATGCAAACTACATGCACACATAGGTTGCCAACATCGGCTCCTTCCTGACCGATGTTGGCCAACTCATAACCAAAATTGGTTGCTTCTGCACTATAATATGACTGATGTCAGTTGATCAAATCGACGTCGGCTGCCCTGCAACTAGTTCTGTAACTCTGTAACCTCCACAACCTCCTCCTATTCGCATCTTAGTGAAGCTTTTAGCTCCATAACCTAACAATCTCCCACTTGGAGATAAATAGTTGCACCTATACCTGTACTTATACACTATCTAATTCATTTTCTAGCTTGTATCCCTCTTCAAGCTCAATCCTAAAGACTAACCACCACACACCCTGTGGTGCACTACCTGTCATCCAAGTAACCTGCCACATCCGAACCTACAACTCCATGTAGTGAAGTCCTTGACCCTGCATAACATGTTAACCTAATGCTAGTCCCTCTCAGATACCTGAGAATCCACTGAACTGCCCTTTAATACTTCTTTCTTGAATTGGCTCCAAACTTTCTGACAACTCCCACTGCTTGGGAAAACTCAGGTCTAGTACATACCATGTACTTAACCTCATTATGTGAATCAAGACACTGTTCATAAAACTGTCCAACCATCAGCATGTTAATCAGTCTCACACAATCATCCTAAAACAAAGTCAATCTGTGACCTTCCATGTCCCTAGAACACACTCATGCCAAAGAATCTTGCTGCTCCTAGATTCTTCATAACACACCTCTGAACTAGCTTTACCTTTAGTTCAGCAACTCCCTTTATGTACAAACCTGCAACAAACATACCATCCACATATAGTAATAAGATAATGTTGCAATCATCATACAACCTGGTAAAGACAAACACAATAGTTACACTAACATTGACTAAAGCCCTGCTTTGTCATCCACCTGTCAAAACCTGTACCACTATCCTGTAGCTTCCTCAAGACCATATACCTTGGCCTTCCGTCTCACGTGTCCATTCACTCTCTTCTCTAACCTAGGAATCCATTCCTCTATCAGTGTTTTCTTCCAGCTGACAACTCCACCAAAAAACACCTATTTGGTTCTTCTCCAAGGACTCACACTCCTCATCCATGCCTAGCTCCCACTATTTCCTAGATTCTACCTGCATTGCCTCTTCACATCTTCCTAGTTCTTGACCATCAGTAAGCAATAAGTAATATAAAGAAGGTGAACAATGAATATGAGGTTCACTTACCCTTTCTAACCTCCATGTGGGAATTTGAGACTCCTTGACATCTTGCTATCTGCCCAACATCCATTCCAGTGACTGATCTCAGCCATCTCCCAGTCTGCACCCGATCGATGTCAGTTCCCTACACTGAGCCTAACTGTTGATGTCATTTCCCTGGCTAATGCTAGTGTCCCTTTTACTGATGTTAGTTCTTGTCTGACCAACATCAGTCTCCTTATTGTCGACATTGGTTACTGTTTGATCGACATTGGTCTTAACCTACCTGACACCACCGATTCTGTTGATCTACACATGACCGACATCGGTGCTTGTCTATTCAACGTCAATTCTTCTTGACCAATAATGGTCCCTATGTTTTCCTGTGAGTGATGACTTTTTACCTATGAGCTCCTTTTGGATCAAACCCTTGTCCATATAGCCCTGCTCAGAATAATTTAGTCCCCTCAGTTGATCTCTATCCGTCATCTCCTCCATGAACACCAAGGCTTTCCAGTTCTTAAGTTTGTCAAAAACATCTATCTTCCACTTAAGAACATGCATTCCCTTCTTACATATGTAACCAAGCCTACAAAGCCACATCTCTACAATAGAAGGTGAATCAATAATATAAGTGGATAGATAAAGGATACCTACTTTCTTACCACCGTCTAATTCAAGTACATCCACTGTGAGAGTTATCATGCATCTCTCATCACCCAACTTTCCTGATGAAATTAGACTCATCTCCAAGACTGGTCCTTACACGACCTCATTTAACACCCATGTGTTATCTATTTACAATTTTAGCTTCACTTCCCCTTTGCCAACAATCTGACAAGGCTCACCAACCCCTAAATAAATCTCTCCAATGTCTCCAAAGACATACCCATGAAAAGATGCTCTATTTCGGGCTGCATGGGAAGAGGCAACATAATCTATAAACCAAGATTCTACTTTATCTAGAGTAACCTGTGCAACATCACCTACAACATCTACTTCTACACATTGATCTTCTACCGACCAACAATCTTCCTTTACCTGCTCTTTCTTTTCATCAATCAGACCATTCATGTTATTCAGTTTCTCTATTCGTAGCTTACTTTCTTCTACCATTGCTATACTCCCACTCAATCTAAAACCCCTGTGAGTGACCTGTAATCAAAAAACACTAACCAGATCTGAAACCACCTGTTAGTAACCCAACCAAAAGCTCTGATACCACTTGTCAGGCACATAGAACAATAAATAGCTTTGGTGCCAACTTGTCAGGATCTTGCTCCTCAATTAGAGCACAATATGATTACCTCTGTGTAAGCAACTAAACACAAAATTTAACCAGAATGAATAAGTAACTAGAAATATGAAACAACACAGGATATGAGAGACAATACACAATTGTATTAATACTCTTACAGAAGGAAATACAATAAGAAGATGCCACACTTCTTCTTCCCACACCTCTAGAGCTCCCACACTTTTAGGGTTCAACTGTAATTCTCCTCCAACACTTTCCTCTCTCAATACAGGTCACAACAAACAACTCAAACATAGAGTTGTTGTTCACCTCCACCAGTCAGTAACAACGTTGCCAGTACACCAAGCACACAACCATACTCCAAGTAGTTCTCCCTTTCCTTGCTGCCACCTGCAAATCAACAGACCTTACTTACCATGCAGATATCTCTACACCCTGAAGAACCCTTGTCCTTACCTCACCAAGTCCTCATGATTCTTCAACTAGTACCCTGGTGGATCACCTAGTAGAACTTGAACAACCTGCAACTCTCCCTGATCATACACACTCAACACCCCTTTGGAACTAGGAGGAACACACCTTGCTCACTTCACTTTGAAGGAGCTAATTTCTGCTCTCTTACTCTCTAGCACACTTTTACAATACAACCCATGAGTCTATTATATATATCTCATGCATACAATAATTAGACTTTCTTAATTACAATAATTAGACATGCAACTCCAAGACTATAATTAGCCTTTAACATGCAAAATGACAGTCCAAAAATAAACCTACACCTACTCCACCAATAAGAGTATATATGATTACCTCTATGTAAGCAACTAAAAATGGAATTTAACCAGAATGAATAACTAGAAATATGAAACAACACAGGATATGAGAGACAATACACAATTGTATTAATACTCATATAGAAGGAAATACAATAAAGAAGATGCCACACTTCTTCTTCCCACACCTCTAGAGCTCCCACACTTCTAGGGTTCACCTGTAATTCTCCTCCAACACTTTCCTCTCTCAATACAGGTCACAACAAACAACTCAAACACAGAGTTGTTGTTCACCTCCACCAGTTAGTAACAACGCTGCCAGTACACCAAGCACACAACCGTATTCCAAGTAGATCTCCCTTTCCTTGCTGCCACCTACAAATCAACAGACCTTACTTACCATGTAAATATCTCTACACCCTGAAGAACCCTTGTCCTTGCCTCACCTAGTCCTCATGATTCTTCAACTAGTACCCCAGTGGATCTCCTAGTAGAACTTGCACAACCTGCAACTCTCCCTGATCATACACACTCAGCACCCCTTTGGAACTAGGAGGAACACACCTTGCTCACTTCACTCTGAAGGAGCTAATTTCTGCTCTCTTACTCTCTAGCACACTTTTACAATACAACCCATGAGTCTATTATATAGATCTCATGCATACAATAATTAGCCTTTAACATGCAAACTGACAGTCCAAAAATAGACCTATGTGGAACCTACATGCAAACTACATGCACACACAGGTTGCCGACGTCAGCTCCTTCCTAACCGATGTTGGATGACTCATAACTGACGTCGGTTTCTTCTGCACTGTAATATGACCGATGTCAGTTGATCAGACCAATGTCGATTGCCCTGCAACTGGTTCTACAACTCTGCAACCTCTACAACCTCCTCTTGTTCACATCTTGGTGAAGCTTTTAGCTCCACAACCTAACAACCACCCTCCTATTCCCTCATATTCTAAGCCCAACCCACCTATATAGGTACATCTACATAGGGCATATGATATTGTCAATTAGTTAAGAAACACACCAGCTAAGATTTCTATGTTAGAACTACTTTATAAAGTAAATGTGTTCAAGGACATTCTTTATCAGTCACTTACTCAAACTTTTAATGTCCATTAATTCAAATACTTCTTATTTTAAAAAAGTGGTCAACACATTAAAAAACATAGAATATGTTATTTCTTTTGATCGTGAGGACATACCTTCTCAAATAATTATTGATCATATTTTACCACTATTCATAAAATCTCAAGTCAAAACTAGTGCAGTTAAAAGAGTTTTAGTTGATAGTAGTTTTGGACTTAATATATGTAATATCACATTTTTACAAACCATAGGCATAGATATGGCTTCCATGTAAAAGTCATATAAGATCATTAGAGGGTTTGATGATATACCATGACAGACATTAGGCACCATTGCTTTAGATATCATGGTAGGGCCCAAAACCCTCTCTATGTAGTTTTAGGTCATGCCAAGTCCTCTTCATTATAACCTTTTACTTGGATGACCTTGGATACATGTTATGGGGGAAGTTACTTCCACTCTTCATCGATGTATTAAGTTCTTCCATGAAGGATACCTATACACATGACTAGTAGATAACTAACCATTTAGATATTATAGAATAACAAAGTCATCTTTGACTATTTCATCAGATGAGACACCTCATATCACAATTCAGTCACCACATTATTGCATCTCTCTTGACTAGATACATACATATGAGGTACGAGAGACTAACACATCTTGTACTCCTCCACTTATAATTGTTTCCTCAACTCTAGCTATTCACCTAGTTATATTAGTTTAGCAATTCTAGCTACTCCATCAGTCACAGTTCCTACACCTATTACAATTACATAATCATTGATAATAATTTTAGTAGTTCTAGTTGCTTCTACAAATTCAACTCTTCAGACAATCATGTTTACTTCACCAATTATAGATATTCTCTTAGCATCATAATCTTCTCCTACTATAGTTGATGAGATTCCCATATCATAGTTACCCCTTGTGATAAAGTATAAGTTACCATATGTGCATGATGTTGACACATATTCCTAAGCTACTTCAGATGATGAAATGACACCCACACTTAAATATGATTATTTATGTAGCTTGATCTTTACACCATTTGGCCTAGGAGAGTACCGAGATGAATTTAGAGCCCTCATTACACATATTGCATCACTCTAAGCATCTTTCACTACACTCTCAGGATATACTCCACATTCATGGCCATAGAAAAATCACTTGGCACATACAGTTCACATGATTACATCTATGGATATAGATCTGGGCATTCAGATTTAGGTGAGCAACACATAACATTAACCATAGATTATGCTACAAATGTTACTTGATCATGGATTAATCACACTACCTATAGTTTGACATAGATCTATTAATAGGTTATCACAGTAGGATGGTTACCCATTTTATCTCTTTCACCAAATCATAGGCCATGACACAGACTCATGTACAAATTTACAGTAGAGAATTGATAAATTATAGGTTTAGGGTACTATCCAGATTATATCACCACTAGCACTGGCTCCACCACTTCTAGCAAGGTAGCCTCCTATCAGATCTAAGCACCCTAGAGAACTAACATATTCACCACGAGAACAACCCTTGGTTTGCCTTTAGTAAGATGACACCACTATGAGTGGTAAATATTCAACTAGTTAAAGAGAATAGATCTTACTGACACTTGAAGAGATAACCACCATGTATGCAGATCCTATAGCATAAGATGATACTTATGATGATGATCTTGAGGCATTTGATGATGGATGTGATCCCTTCCTCCATCTCTATCCCCAACAAGCTCAATCCTTGAACCCTTTACCCCCTCCAGCCTAGTCTTTTATGTTATTATGTACATATTGCTTTATCCACATTATTATACATAATTTATTCACTTGTACATAATTTCTTAGCTTACTTGTACATAATTTATCAGCTTACTTGCACATAGTTTCTTTTTGCTTACTTATACATAGTAATATTTTCAAATACCCAAAAAATACAATATTTCAAAATACAAAAAACAATACAATATTTCAAAATACCAAAAACAATATAACATGTCAAAATAGAAAAACATTCAAGTAACTCAAAACATGCATTATTTATGCTTTACATTTTTACTACCATACTAGACTTACATTTTTTTATTCTATGCTATTATTTTTTGATACATATACATTACCATATTTCATTTGATCTTCTTTGAGTGTGTGCAGTGACACACATGTCCTTGATTGCTTCACTCTACCCATTGAGGGGTCATCCTAATTTTACATTCGAGATACACATAGACATATCTACCCACTGGGGGCATCTTATACATGACTACACCATCCAAGTTATGTCATTCCTACACCATATACTCTAGTTATCATGTTGATGTACATTACCTACTAGCTTACATAGATTATTCTTTCGACACTCACTAAGATATAACATTTGTGTATTTCTTAGCATCTACCTAGTCTTGTACTACATGTTTTGCATACTTTCACTTCTTTCTTTGATTAGTTAGATGTGATTATATTTATATAATTTACATTCCTTCATTTATTGATTTGATTAGCTAAATGCGATTGCATTTCTTAATTCTTATTTTGCTACTTGTGTGTGACTTAGGACATTTGCCAATTTTCTTTGCTTGTACTCTTGTATGTACTTGTGGCCCTTATGTCAATATTTATTTTTTTCAATTATATGTGTATGTGGTCATTTGAACATGCCTTTTATGCTTGATTTTTATAGTTTGAGTGACATGTGCCCATGTCTCTTGTTTGTTTTGCCCCTTAACATCTTTTGTATGCTTCTTGCTTCTTGCCTTGTGTGCTTGTTTGCTTCTCAGTTGTTTATAGTGCCATGATACACATCATGCACTATCTTGCCTTCTTGGATGACATTATGGACATCATGATCCATTCCTCCTTGAAAACTAACCAATTTTATAGTTTTAGTTTAGTATACTATACATGCTATCACATTGTTACATTTATCTAGGCATAACCCTGTTGATCTAACAATCTCCAATACAAAATATGCTATATCTTGAGAAATATTTTAGATTGTCATTGTTATATCATGTATTTCAGATCATAACACACTTGAAGGGATATTTATTCTAAGTTTAGTCATTATATGGCCTTCATGCCTACCCTCAAAAGAGGGGGAAATAAACATTGGTTTTGTCATAGAGATTAGAGCCTTCTACCTATTAAAAATCAGTTTTTAGATCACTCAAAACAACAATCAAAGTTCAAAACATGTAGAATAAACCAAAAAAATAGTGATGAATATAGAATAGTCATAAAAATAGTAAAGTATAAGAGTACCAAAATTAGATAATAACACCAGAGACCAAAGTGTCTACTTTTTGGCTCTCCTGTCTAAACAACCAAATACCTAGAATTTTTAAACATAGACAAAAGGGTAAGGTCAGTTATAGTTTTATCAACTATAATTTAGTTTAGATTAGGTAGTTTCAATATAGTTTTACTCAAATTATCTAGATATAGGGGGCATTGTGCATTGCATGATGGCTCTCACTTCCAATTTAAGATTAGGTAGTTGGCACAACTTCCAGATCAAAATCCATGTTACAAACATTAGTGATTATGGGAAATGTGAATGGCACATTTGTCTTATTTTATTTCTACTTCATTATATTACCTAGGTATTTTTAGTAGTTATGTGCCTTATTCCATCTGTAGGTGGTTGGTATCATTTCAGAGTGGCTTCCATTTAAGCCTAGTTCTCAATTTTAGAGTGGATTTCATATAAGCCTAATCTCCACCTTTTGGAGTGGCCAAGATTGGCATAATTCTCAATACACATCATCTATCCACACCACATTTTTAGATTACAAAGAATTCATGGGCTTCATGAGCCCTCTTATATGACACACATTCATATTGGTATCAGTTCATAGTTCACACTTAGTGGGCAAAGATGGAGCCAAAGGACTGGCTAGCATTTGTATTCTTGAGCCACCTACTTAGAGGGATTGGACACACCATCCAAACATATATTTATACACACATGATCACATAGCCTCACTACATAGTGGGTGATGATGGATCCAAAGGGATAGACATTGCATTATTGAGCCACCCTTAAGGAATTGAGTACTTAGGTCCATTTGTAATATTAATCTTGGTACAACACATACCTATCATCACTCAACATCACAATAGGTTTTTTTATTAGTTTTCATACTCAATGAGGTGTATTCATTCTTTTCTCTTCCTCTCTCTTTTACCTAGCCTTTGTATGTTCTTATTTTAGGCATAGCATGTCTAGTAAGAACTGATCTACTCCTTGCTTTATTTTACAAATTTATGTTTCACATTGTGCTCTCTCTATGCACACTCAACATCCTACATCTTCATAGGATTCACCCTTATAGGTAAGTTCAATTACACTTTATATTTTTCCTTTATCCTAGTATTTTGCTTTGCTACATCACTAAAATAAAGGAGGGGCAAATATAGTCATATAAAATATCCAAATTGGTAGTTTGAGTGTGTCTTGAGACACCCCATCCATAGGTCCTTTTTTCATGCTCTTATGACCCTTATAGACACCTTTTTGCCATTGCCAGTCATCTAGAACCTTCTAAACCTTGATTCCACTTTAACCAGATAATATTCCCTATACCAATCCTATTCTCTTAGGTCTCGAGCCTATAAGACAGGAGCACTAAATTTATAATGTAACCCCAGACCCCAAAGTGTCCCATTTTTGGTGCTCCTATACATTTTTACTTTGAGCCCTAATGGTTATTTACATTTGGTCCTTATCCTTAATTAGGTTGGCCTACCATGAATACATCTAGTCCATGACCAATATTTCCCTATAAAATCCCACTCAAAGCTCATTTGCAAGGAAGTGATTAAACTTACAAAGTAAGGAAGAATACAAAAAAATTACTAAGGCAAACTTCCCTATTCTCTACACATAGTCACCCATCATAGATGGAAACATACTCAAATCCTCATACCATTCCCTAGCTACCTCAAATACTATCAAATTGGCATTTACATTTGCATTATACTATTGCACAAAGCACACTAGGTGGGAGAACTACATATGGCTTGTTCCCTCTTCAAAGTATTGGTATGTAGGTAGTATGCCCACACAAGGGGTATGGATTGCACATTCAATGCATCTTACAAACTAACCCCACTCTTTCTCAAGTGACTCAAATATCATTTTATCAAGCATGATGAAGGATTAGGGTTTTGAGACAAAATCAACTCTATAGTGAGTTTCATCGATAACCAGTGCTTAATTTTTCATAGGAAGCCTCACACATGCACAGTGTAACTACCCAAAAAGTTTTAAGTTTTTATGGTCATTTTGGACAATAGTGGTAGGAACAAATAACAACATTAGACACTAAAGCATCTACTTTTTAGCATTCTTATCCTTTCACTAAATTAAATCTAGTTGCAAATTTATAATACCTTCCTAGTCTTACACAACCATTTTTAGCCTCTAAATCAACCATCTCACTCTATTTATATCTAAGTTATATTTCTTGTTATTTTTTGCTATTTTTAGAAAGGTGAAAAGATAAATAATTGCACAAATTAGGACTGTAATTATTGCTATATTTTTTTACTAATTTATTAATCTGGACCCTTAACTAAAATAGGAATAGAACTCCATTATTCTAAATAAGTTAAATCAATCTTAAACAAGGACATAATGAGATTATTAGTGATTATATACTTAAATTCAAATATATGGTTATAAATATGTCTCACCAACTACCTGATAGAGACTTATAGAGTATTTTGTCCAATAGTTTGCTACAACCTATCAAAAACAAAGACATTTTTGACATGTATCCATATTTTTATGTCATTTTTCATATGGTTCACAATTTTAAAATCAAAATTTTAGAGGCCAACATGGTTAAAAGTGATTCTAATGACCCAACCTCTATTAGCTCAAATTACAAATTAAAATCATCATTCAAGGCCAAGGCTAGTGATGCACCTACTTCTCAAGGTAAGAATGAGGTAAAAATTTAGTACATGTGATATCACAACCAATTGATAGCCTTGTTTCTCCTTACCAAGAGAGTAGACAATTTAAGAGGTTACCTTAGAATCCTCACCAAGTGCTTAAACAATTTCTTGAATGCAATATGATATCTTTACCTCCACAGTGTGATATGGATAGATCTTAGCCTTTATATTAAATCTTTGATATGAATTTATTGTGAGTACCATAGATATTATATACATACTAATAATATATGTTATGCATTAAAACATAAGATACAAAATCTACTTGATATAAGTGTTATTCAAGTGGATGGACACAATATTAAATTAAATAAATCAGTTACTCCATCAAATCAAAATTTTAAAATATGTAAAAACCCACTTTGAAATCATGATACTAAAAATCAATACAATTTTTACATGGAAAAACATGCACAATAACCAATGGTTTACAATGCTTACATACTACATCATTTCATAGTTGCAGTTATGGGTGCATGAAAATAGATCCTTTCTATTACATTTTATGACCATGAGATTCCAGCATATAATTATAACAATGTTACATTATTAATACATGTTTTTTATTGATTTGAGTCCTAATATTATAAATGGAATTATGGTTGACAATGGTTATAGCTTAAACATATGTATAATGTCATTTATTACTTGTAGAGGGTACACTCAACAACAATTACTCAATAAAACCATGGGTTTTCTTAATTTATGATGGTCTCTCTCACATACACACACCTCTCAAAGTTAACATATTCCCTATCATTGTAGGTCATGAGGTCATTTTATTATGGTTTCATGCATTTTAAAATAATGGGAAATATGATATATTGTGTGGATGCCCATAGATTAATCAAATATGAACTACCCCATCCACATTACAGTGATTTTTTAAATTTTTTATAATAAAAAATTATTTATTATTCAAGGAACATATTATGAGTCACATATATACAAAAATTATTTGGTATTACCTTAAATATTTATTAAACAACAATTCATACAAACTCAAGTGAATAAATTTGGAGTTATAGTACCCACTCATCTAGGTTAGAAGATATAATTATCACAAACTCATATGTGTGTTCAAGATAAATCACCTCATGCAGTTTATAGTAGACAATATGAATAAAATTATTCTTTATAATAGGTTAAATCAAATCTTATATCCCATCACTATGATGAATCTCATAGTGATAATGATTCAGGCTACCATAAAATTCATGATCATATTTTAGATACTACTAGTGAGGATGATTTAGGATACCATTAGCTCACACTTATTTTTTGGTTACTTTTAGTGACACATCTAACTCCTTACATTCATGGTCCACATGATCCTAAAATAATGAATGGGTAGATTATTATGGACATTTAGATATTATTATCATTTATCATATCTAAATTATCTCATGTGCTTCAACAAATCAATGTACTATACATCACATATTTTTTCCTTTCCTTTATTTATCTTCCTTTTCATGTGCCTTCTTCTTATAGTGTCATGATTGGTCTTTGGGTTCTTCATGATTCCTTATATATTTTCATTACTTTTATTACCTTGACTTATTTTTTTATTCTTGTTTATTGTTGTCTTGATAGTTATGTTCTTTCCTTCTTTTCTCATGCTTCCAATTTGAATTTCCTTTATTATAGCCCATTGGTTTATGTTGCTTGATTTTTTGCCTTAGCCCTTGGTACATTTGATTATTGTCCCATTCCAAAAGCTTCTATAAAATTCTTGATGATGATAACACATGTATATTTATGCCTTTCACCCTATTGTGCACTACGTTCTAAGGGAATTTTTAAGTTATTAGTAATCCTCCTCTTCTTGCTTCTTATTGCTTTCACTCCTTAGCTTGTGTCTTCCTTATTTCCTTTATCTTCACCTATTTGTTTGATTCCTTATTTTATTGCCTTCATCTATTGACTTATTTATTATTATTTTATCTCTCCTTGTTATTACTTTCACCTCTTTTTTTGCTCCTTGCCTGGTCCAAAATCTTAAAGATGTGGAAACATGATAAAATACAAAAAATAAAAAATAATTGTCTTTATATTTGTGGTTATATAGCTACACATGATTACATATCCAAATTATCTACCTATGTTATAGGTTTAAATATCTATTATTACATGTGTTCTTCTAACTGTATTCTTTAGTGAGATGTAGGATACACATATTGCATATGATCATAGATTTACAGATGTGTTTTGTATTCACCACACACATACCTAGGGCATTTTCACATTGGGGGCATGTGTATACTAGGGGCATATTTTTCATTGGGTTTGAAGTACTATCCTTCTTACTTTTCATTATAATATATGTATCTATACACTTTATTTTACATATATTTATCCAACTTACATACTGTGTATTGTGTTACATTGATACATTGTGTGGTTTCATATGATTGGTACATGGTTACATTGTGTGTCCTCTTGTGTACCCTATGATTTCTCAATTTATTATATGTGCATGTTTGTGATTATGTGTTTTGTGTCATGTATTTTCATGTGTAATCTATACAAGATACTCTAGTGTTAATTTCATGTCACTTTTAAGTGATTAATTTATTGTGTCTCTCATTGCTTGGTTCAAGGGTTTAATTTACTCTATATGGTTACATGATTATGTGTGGTTACCTTGAGTGAGTACACTAGGTGATATCATATGCTTAGTGTGATGATATAAATCATTCATGATATTACTTGTGATATATTATATTTTTTTCACACATTTCCATGGTCTTTACCATGCTTCTATTAGGGTATACTACTATTTTATGACTCATTCCTATAGCTCTTCCTCCTAGTGCATATTTATACATTAGGGAATACCATTTGTCCCTATTTATAGTCACATTTTGGAATATCACTTTTCCCTCTCTTATCATTTATTTTATGGCCTATATCTTTCCATTGGGGGTATGATTGATCCAGGCACCAATTTAGGTGACAATTCAGGTGACAGTTCCACCCCAATTGATAATGGAAATTTTGGGAGCCATAAATTTTTCACTATAGCTCCAATTGACTCACCAATGAAGTTTTAAGACATTATCATCATTCTTAGCTTTCCAATGATTCAAACGGTGAGTCAATTGGAGCTACGGTGCAAAAGTTATGGCTCTCAGAAGTTCCATCATCAATTGGGGTGGAACTGTCACCTGAATTGTCGCCTAAATTGGTGCCTGGATCAATGATACTCCCATTTTTATATTGATCCGAAATTAATTATATTAAGATGATTTTTTAATCATAAATTTGGATCAATAAGATCATCATATTCAGTTGGTATGACAATTGACTATCAAACAAGGGTATTCGTGACACACCAAGTCATAAAAATGGTTTTTGTTAGACAGGCTTAAATTGTGTATGGTTGGCATCAAAATTAATTTTAGATACATATTGGGATTGCTTTTAATAAGATATGCAAGTTTAAAAAATGTCATGTGATTTTAAGTTTGTATTAAAAAATTATGGCCTCCAAAAATTAGAGTGATTTTCAAATATGTGAAGTTATATGTATATGCAAATGGAAGTTTTAAATCACCCCAATGGTAGTTTTTCAAAATTTAGTTATGGTTTTATAATTTCTATGGAAGTTTCAACCTACATATAGTATGAATATTTCTTTCATGAGAAGTTAAAAAGACATAAAGGCATTTTGGCTTAAGATTTTTACTCTTAGGCTTCTTGTGCATACTATTTCTCTCAATTTTTGCTCATTTATTAATTAAAGAGGGAGTAATAAAATAGTAATAAAGGTGTGGTATAAGAACTTGGTTGTTTATTCATGCATGATCTAGACGAGTGTGGAGAGCTCTTCTTTATCTTGGGAAGAATGACCTATAAATAAGAAAGCATTACCAAATGGGGTTGTTAGAAAGATAGTAAGGTGGACTACCTAGCATTAACTAAATCCAAGAAGCATGAGCTTTCTAGGAAGCTATCAATACACTCTTTGATAAAATTTAAGTTGAAAAAGATAAAAGGGAAGTACTTACATCAAGTAATAGAAAGAAATGAAATGAAGTACAAGAAGAAATAGATGCTTGATAATGAAAAATAAACTAAATATAGTAATAATGGGTCAATACTAGTGCTAAAGTAGGTTAGGTTAGGTTCAAAAAATAGGTGAGGTCTCTATGAATAGGAAGGGACACATAAAGTTAGATTTGGTTGGGTACAAGGGGTTGGAAATAACTTATTGTTCTTTTTTACCACAGTGACCATCAGTGGTTGGGGTAACCATCGGTGACTAAGCTAATCATTGGTAGTTAGGTAGCCATCAATAGTTGATGGTGACCATTAATGGTTAGGGTGACCATTGATGGTTTATATGGGTTTTGGATGTGTTTAGAAAAGAGTTTGGTAAATGTTGCATAAAGGGGTCAGTAAGTAGTTTGGGATTTGGTTAAGGTTTAGGGGTTAAAAAGTAAGATGTAGAAAGGTTTGATTGGAATAGGGAGGTTAGAAATCAAATAAACAAAGCTAAAGTACAAAATATACCTATTTTTTTCTTAGTGGCTGATGTCTAGAGTAATTTTGGTAGAGTAATGGTACTTTTCCTCAAGATCAATTTTGGTAGAGGTTCAGGTCTCTATTATAGTTGCTAAATTACTAGAAGGAAGACCTACTAGTTGGAAGCTTAATCACCTATGTGCAAGAATGCTTGATTATAGATCCCCCTTCACCTCTTACTCCCCTCTTTTTATAGGCAAAGAGAGATGAATGTAGAAGGTTCCATAGGAGGTTAGGTTATTAATTTTGATGCATCATGATGTGTTAGCACCAAGTAAGGTGAACATATTAAATTGTTTCATGTTAGCTTGTAAATAGCTGGTTAGGTGTTTATTCAAGTAGTGGGGAAGGGACCTAACTATCAGTGGTCAGGGTGACCATTACCATTGGTGGTCAAGTTGACTATCGATGATAGAGTATTGAAGGTTAAGTGGGATAAAAAGGTGTAAGTTAGTGAGTTGGTTAGATAATTAGCTAACATAACTTAGGGTCATGGTCAAGGGTTAGGTAATGATTTGATCTAGGGGTGTTTTAACATTAGAAACTATAATGTGTAGAATTTTAGTGTCTACATTTTACCCATTTTTTGTTATGCAATTTATTTCAGCAAGCTATAAAATAAAAATAAATTGATGGTTGAAGGTCTGGTTGCCCTGAGCATGGGAGGAGGTGTTCCACCTCAAATCAAAAGTTGATGAGGTGAAACCTAAAACAAGTCAGGGTTTGATAAGTGGTTTATGGTGAGTCGTGAGGTTGGTGACAATGGTGGTTAGGAATTTGAAGTGCAAAAATGCACACAAAATGTGACTAAGTGTGATAGTTAAGATCATGCATAGCCTAAGTTACCATGGTAAAAATAAGGTTGGTTCTAGTAGGACAAGTGACAAGTGGATAACATGAACATATTTAGGCATGGTAATTGGGAACACTAATAAATATAAGTATCCTATATAGGTTTAGTATTTTCATAGGTACTTAAGGTAGGAAGTGCTCCCATGAAAAACATAAATGGTTTGGTTGTGCACTAGGTGGTACAAATTCAAATGTTCAACATGGCAAGGTTGGTCAGTGTGGTCAAAAGGACCAAGGTAAGGTTCTCACAAAATATGTGATAGTCTAAGCCAAAAATTGCCAATGTCAAGGTGGATGTGGTTTAATAGTTAGTTGGATAAGGGTTATCTCTAATAGTTCATGGTTGATTTGTGAATAATAGGTGTTCTCTAAAGGTTGGTTGTGGGTTGGTGGAGAAGAATTAATCTCTGAAGGTGGTGGTAAAGTGTAGGTGTCAAAATGGTTAAAAAGTGGTTTTCCTAACCATTGATGATTAGGGGTCCCAAAATCAATCATCAATGGTCACATTGACTATCAACCATTAAGGGAAAACCCTAAAATAATAGGGATAAATAGTAAAAACAAAAATAAAAGTCATTTTAATTATTGATTTTGACTCATTGACTCCCCTATACTTGGAGATTTTTTGCATTTTGGACAAGGGTACTAACGAGGCAGTTGGTGATTGGTTGATTGGTGTTGTGGTTATTGAGGTGGACCACACTATTAGATTGAAGATGCAGGGTGAATGAGGATGTGGCCATGTGGTGGGAGCCAAACTTCCTCCTTGACAATGATCAAGGAATGAGGTAGGAGCTACCTTGAGTTAATAGTATAGAGTGATTTAGTTAGTTGATAGTTGAATTGCATTTGTTTGTTGTTTGATAGGGCTTTGGGGTTGCCCTAGTTTTTAGGTTAGGTTTGTTATTTTTAGTTGAAGTAGTGGATGAAAAGTGAAATTAAGAATGTAGGTAGGTTGAGAGAGGGTCAATATATGTATAATTATAGGTTTATTAAGGATTAAGATGACATTTAGGATGGTTATGGGTAGGTAGGGTAAGGTATTCTCCATTAACGGTCACACACAATGAATTTTAGTGGTCATACTCAATCATTGGTATTCATAATTGATCAACGATGGTCGAAGACTAGGGGCCAAAGGGCTAGCCGGCCATTGGTAGTCATAGTGACCATCGATGGTTGACTAAATGGTTCAAGGAGTTCTGATAAAAGGCTAAGGCAAATGGAAAATAAATATGTTTATTGGTAATATTGTGTTTAATGAAAGGTTAAGAAAAATGGGTGTAAGGGTAAAATGTTGTTGATGAAGGTTAGTGTTTTTAGCATTTAGTGTTTGGGTGATGTGAGTTTAGGATTGGGCTCAAAGATATGATAATTTAGTTAGGATAGAAAATAAAATTGGTAAGTGTGTAGTAAGTAGGTGAAATTAGGTAAAACAAGGTAAAATCCATGGGTAGAGTAGTTAAATAAAAAGCTAAGTGCATTTTCTGATGAATTTTATAGGCACAAGATCTAATCCAAATATAGGATCAGGTCCCCCAAATGTTTTTATAGATCTATCATGGGATGACTAAGGATGATTGCATACATATGGAGGAGGTTAGTCTCGATGTGATGAGGCACTTCCATCACCTACTATGAGATGCAATGATTATTTTGGCCCTCATCGAGAGATGGGAGATAACCACAAAGACCTTTTTGTTGTTGACAAGAGAGATGACCATCCTAATAGAGGATGCATATAGGATTATTTAGATACCCATCTGAGGGGAGCTAATATAACATATTAAGAGCAAGGAGAGAGATGACCATATCAAGCTCCTCTTTGGTGATGATCATACATTCACAAGATGACATGCTAGAGGCTTTAGTTACAAACCTCTATATTAGAGAGCTAGAGATGACTGATGGTTGATGATGATGGTAGTTTCCTATTTTGCATTAACAAATTCAAGTAGTGGGTGGTTTCCTTATTTGCTGCTAGTGTTCTTAGTGAAGATGTTTCTTGGTTAGATTACTTTTTGATGGGCACCAATTTTTTTGGTTTAGATATATATAAAGAGTTATGGGGGTTTTGAGTACATAAGAGATATGGGATCAGTGTGGGGTTTGTGATTCATTGTTGGGCCTATGAGCATATCAGGGTCCTGAGGTTGATGGGGTTTCCATGGGAAGGATACTCCCAAATGGACTTCAGGGTGGTCTTCATGTAGTGGAGAGGTGACTATGCACTCACAAGAGCTAGAGGAGGTGTGAGGGATATTGATTGGTTTAGGGAGGTGTTTTAGGCCCTAATAGTTGAGGATGTGGTCTAAAGGCCATATGTGGGATTTTTGAAGTGTGCCCACTACACTCAAAATATTTTGTCATTATAGAGCTGGAGGTGGATTTATGGAAGGAGAGAGGGTTCAAACTGAGCTCATCCTATTTGATAGAGTTCACAAGTAGTTTATCCTGATATAGGGGATCTTAGGTCTATTCTTGAGGTATATGAGGGAGGATACTAAGTTTTTACTTCTTGAGCCATAGCTTGAGGAGGTGGTTCTTGATCATGAGGAGTTGGTAGTCAGAGTAGAGATTGATGATGATAGTTTTGTTGATGGGTACACAACATGGTATAAAACCATTTATGTAACTACAAATTTTGGGTGGGCTAATGAGGGTAGGTATCCCATAGGATGTGGGCCTAGTTGATGGGGGTTTAAATGTACATGTATATGGTGGACCTGATAGATAGGTGGGAGTAGTACTGGCCAATGCTTAGGCATATATCATATTTTTATAGGGATAGGTGGCCAAATTAAAAGGCTAGATTGTGACATTATAGGGTTAAGTTGTGATTATGACATGGGAGAGGGACTAGGCCAGGCCTTTACTAGGCTTGGTAACCCAGGAGAGGGACACTAAGAGACAGAGAAGAGGAATAGTTGTAACACTAATAAAGCCACTAAGAAGCATCCTTATGGCATGGTTCATGGCCATAGTGGAGGATTTGAGGTATTATGAGGCCATAGTTTTGACACAGTGTCTACAAGAGCCTCAATGGGGTGAGTATAGATCCAACTTGGTAGGTAGTGTAGGGGTAGTAACTCCATGTTAGTGGGTTGTTTTAGTAAGTGGGTAGGTAGGCACCTCAAGAGGGTTGGAAATCACCTCAAGAAGGTAGGCACCAAATGGTGGTGGTAGTGTAGGAGGGGCCAATGGTAGTGGTGCCCCTAGAGCATGATATGATATGTTATGTGTATATATATATATATATATATATATATATATATATATATATATGATTTTGATACTAGCCTATGCGCCAATACAGTGAGATGTACATGTTGAGAGAGAGAGAGATGCACATGATTATATGTATTATTTATTTTATGACATCATGTATATGATGTTTATGATGATATATAGATGTGATTTATGGTTTATGGTTCATGGTATAAATGTTTTGATTTTATGCTTATGCTTATGAGATGTGGACTCAATAGCTTAGGCATGTGATGATTATGGATGATGTTTATGATTATACATGATTACGATGATTTTTTGTTTTGTTTATGGTGTTTTGATTATGATGGTTTCAATAAATGGTTATGATCATGAATATGTGACATGGTTATGGTTTATTATTATAGATGTGATGTGGTTTATGATCTTATAATTATGTGATGGTATGATGTTAATTATGGTAGTTATGATTATTGATATTATGAAATGATTATGGTTATATATGGTTATGATATGATGTGATTTGTGAGTAGGGGTAGGATAATACTCATGTTTATAGATATGTGATGTGGTTTATTTTATTTGATGATAACACATAAATTAAGTTAGATAACAGACTATATGTGGGCAAAGAGATGGAAATCATGAGACATATGTCCAAGTGAATAAATGAACCAATTATGAGAAGATAAGAAAAAGGCATGATGTTCCTTCATTGGTAAGGACTAAAAAAAACTAAAGTTAGATTGGCCTAATGAACAGAATCCCTTCAAATGCATTGCAATAGCATGCATTGGTTGATAAAAAGGTGTCTTGATCACATTGTGTCAAGTAAGCTCAAAGTCCCTTGATTTGTAGATTGTACAAATGGGATATGGGTGGTAGGTGATATGAAGGGAAAATGGGTGATAGGTAAGGTAACCTTATGTGAGTTAGTTTTTTCCTTCTATAGGTGACCTAAGAACCATAATATATAAGTCCATGTCGTATTGAAGGTGTAGACTGATCGATGTGTGAAGTCTATAAATGATATATGTGAAATTTGATTGTAGCTTTCCTAGGATAGCTTTTTTAATTTTGATATAGGTTCATTTGTTGCTTTATTTTGATAGGTTTGTGAAGCTGATAGATGTGAGAAGCTTCAAATGATTGGTTTGACAAATTTGACTTTTCCATCCTTTAAGTGGTCCAAGTTAGGTTTGTTTATTTAGTAGTTATCCTTCAAGGGAGCAGCCTATCCTTTTAAGAAATTTTAGATTTTGGGTAGTTGTCCTTCTAGGGAGTAGTCTACATGATAGAGATATTTGACCCAAGTGATATTTTGGTATCCAAAATTAATTTTATGTTAGGTTAGACATAGATAAGTCTATTTAGTCTTAGAGGTTTACCTTTATGAGGGAAAAACTTAGAGCACAAGAGGTTAATGATAGGTGAAAGGGATAATGACAATGGGATTCCATCTGAGTAGGGATGAAAATTATCCATAAGAACCATGCCATGGGCAGAGTTTTGGTACCCATATTTAGGATTAGGCTATGACTATGATGGTCAATCACATGCTTCTATATTGTAATTGATTATCCTCAAAGGGATAAGATGAGGGTATGAGGAGGGTGAAAATCTCCTAAATCAAGGGATGAGCTTGAGCTAGACAAAAGGTGAGTTTGATCTTTGTTTAATAAAATAAATAACATATATGTGAAGAATTGAGAGGATCAGGTTCTAGTTTACCTTCATGAAAGGATAAAAAATAAGCTACTAATCCATACTTCTGGGTTATGATTCAGGGTCCAAGCCAATTGAAAACAAAATTGCCTCGCTTATTTTCTCTATATTGGTCATATTTTTCTTTTAATTTAGGATGAGGTATTCAATGTTATTTCTTGTTCTTTCAAGTATTTTTTGTAGGTACACATGATTTTCTCTTGATAGACATGAAGGTGGTTAAACACTGTTAAGCATCATTTATCAAGTAACTCAAGTCATATTAGATGCTCTTGATGATAGTCACTTTTAGAAATGATGTCTTGTAAGGATATGCAAAGAGAGGGAATCTAGACTTTGAGAGGCAAGACTGCCTTTGCTCCAAAGATTAGAGTGAAAAGGGTAGCACTTGTAGAGGTTCAAATACTAGTACGATAGGCCCATAAAGAAAAAGGGATGTATAAGTGTCAATCTCAACCAAAAGCATTGACTGCTTTGGTTAACATTTTGTTGAGGATTTTTTTAGATGCTTCTACCTATCCATTTACTTGTGGATAATAAGGTGAGGAAAAGCTTAACTTGATTCCAAATACATCATATAGACCTTGGACTTGTTTATTTTTGAAATATTTGCCATTATTGATGATGATCTTATAGGGAACACTAAAATTATAGATGATATGATTATTAATGAAGTCGACTATCTTATTAGCTTTGATTGACATGAGAGGAATGGATTCCACCCACTTGGTGAAATACTCGATGGTGGTGATGATGGAGTGGTGGCATTATGAAAAATGAGGATTGATTTCCCCAATGAGATCTAGTCCCCATTATGAGAAGGGCCAAAATTCCTTGGATACTTGAAGGTCATGAGATTATGCATGATGTAAATTAGCATGTTGTTGAAATTTAACACATTTTTTTACATAATCACAATAGTCTTAGTTGAGGGTGGGCTAATAGTAGCCAAGATGAAAGATACGTTTAACAATAGCTAAACCACTAAAGTATCCCCCATAGATTCCATCATGTATTTTATTAATAGCATGGGAAACTTCATGGATGTGTAGACAACAAATAAATATTCCTAAAAACTATTTTTGTAAAGGATTCCCCCTAGTATGGTATAATGAGAGGTACTCTAAAAAAAGTCTCTTTGAGTATTCCTAGAGAGGTTGGGAGGAATGATGATGAGGTTGAGGTAGTTAAAGGTTTACTTGTACCAAATATCTGATGGAGATTCCTCCACACCAAAAATGGTAGGGAGGTTAGAGTGGATATAAGATGGTGTGATAAAGTGATGGATGGTGACAAAGAGTTCTGAATTAGATGACTGAGATGGGATTTGGGAATCAAGGGAAGCCATTGTATTTATGAGCTTATTGGTAGATCATATAGAATAAATTGGATAAGTTAATGATAAAATGATGATAGGATTACATCTACTAACTATTTGTAAATTTTCAAGACATCACTCTTACATTGGTAGGATCCATTGACTTGGTTGACCATAAGTTAGGAATCATCAAAGACACTGATCATTTTGACTCCCAAGGATAGAGCAGTTTAGAGACCTGTAACTAGGGATTCATACTTAGCCATATTATTGGTACACTCAAAAGCAAATTTGAAAGAGAGGGAAAGAGATTTTCCATCAAGGGAAATTATAATGACTTTGGCACCCCCATTGCATTGTAACTTTGAGCCATCTAAAAACATGGTTATTTGGTAGGTGATGTCATCTTGAGAAAGAGTCATGATAGACTCATTTGAAAACATAAGAGAAGGTGGTTGGTTATCTAGAAAAGGAGCTTTAGCCAATTAATTGGCAATAACTTACCCTTTAATCAAATTCTTATGGAGGAACTCAAGGTTAAACTTAACTAGGAGCATGATCCACTTAGCCATATGCTAGTTTTGGTATGGTTTAGAGTGCATATACTTGATAGGATCAGTGTTAGTGATGATGAAGGTTTTGTGATTGAAGAGGTAATGATGAAGTTTGGTATCCATAAAGATAAAGGTGAGGCAAAATTTCTTGGTATGGGTGTACTAATTTTTTTACTCTATCAGTGTGTGGCTAATGTAGTAGACCACTTGCTCTTTATTTTTATCATCATGATGATCGAACATTGCCCATAAGGAATGGTCAATGGTAGATATATAAAGGTAGAAGGGTCGGTCCTCTTTAGGAGGGGTAATAATGGGTGGAGAAAGAAGGTACTCTTTTAGTGAATCAAAGGCTTGTTGATAGGCCTTAGTCCACTTAAAAGATGTATCTTTCTTGAGAAGATGGTGAAAGAGTTGACATCTATTTGATAACTAAGAGATGAAGTGACAAATGGATTAGAACTTCCCCTGCAGGCTATGGAGTTGCTTAAGGTGGATTGGTGGTGGCATCTTGAGGTATTCTCTAACTTTTGTAGGGTCTACTTTGATTCCTCGAAGGGAGATGATAAAACTAAGAAGCTTTCCAGATAGGACCCCAAAAATACATTTCTTGGGGTTGAGTCAAACATGGAAATGGATTAGGCATTCAAAGATAATTTTGAGAATATCTAGATGATCTTTATGATATTTTGATTTCTTAAGGAGGTCATCTACATAATCCTCTATGATTTTATGGATGAGATCATGGATGATGTAGGTCATCACACATTGGTAGGTTGCTCCAATGTTCTTTAGACCAAATGGCACGAACATATAGCAAAAGGTTCCCTAAGGGGTGATGAAATAATTCTTATACTAATCCTTAGGGGAAATCAAGATCTAATTATATCTTGAGAAATCATCCATGAGAGATAACATCTTGTGGACTACTATAAGATAAACAAATATATCAATTCTAGGCAAAGGGAAGTCATCCTTTGGACAAGCAATGTTGAGGTCACAAAAGTCAATACAGAGGTGAAGTCCCTCTGTGCATTTGTTAATGGGAATGATGTTGGAAACCCATTGGGGATAGTTAATGGGTTGGATACAATTGATAGATAAGAGGCACTAAAGCTCTTCTTTGAATAGAAAGGTGATATGATGATGCATCCTATAAAGCTTTTGCCTAACTAGCTTAGCATCAGGATGGATGATAATGTTATGGAGAGATATGGAAGGGTAGATCCTAGGCATATCTTTGGAAAATTATAATGACTTTGGCACCCCCATTGCATTGTAACTTTGAGCCATCAAAAAACATGGTTATTTGGTAGGTGATGTCATCTTGAGAAAGAGTCATGATAGACTTATTTGAAAACATAAGAGAAGGTGGTTGGTTATCTAGAAAAGGAGCTTTAGCCAATTAATTGGCAATAACTTACCCTTTAATCAAATTCTTATGGAGGAACTCAAGGTTAAACTTAACTAGGAGCATGATCCACTTAGCCATATGCTAGTTTTGGTATGGTTTAGAGTGCATATACTTGATAGGATCAGTGTTAGTGATGATGAAGGTTTTGTGATTGAAGAGGTAATGATGAAGTTTGGTATCCATAAAGATAAAGGTGAGGCAAAATTTCTTGGTATGGGTGTACTGATTTTTTTACTCTATCAGTGTGTGGCTAATGTAGTAGACCACTTGCTCTTTATTTTTATCATCATGATGATCGAACATTGCCCATAAGGAATGGTCAATGGTAGATATATAAAGGTAAAAGGGTCGGTCCTCTTTAGGAGGGGTAATAATGGGTGGAGAAAGAAGGTACTCTTTTAGTGAATCAAAGGCTTGTTGATAGGCCTTAGTCCACTTAAAAGATGTATCTTTCTTGAGAAGATGGTGAAAGGGTTGACATCTATTTGATAACTAAGAGATGAAGTGACAAATGGATTAGAACTTCCCCTGCAGGCTATGGAGTTTCTTAAGGTGGATTGGTGGTGGCATCTCGAGGTATTCTCTAACTTTTGTAGGGTCTACTTTGATTTCTCAAAGGGAGATGATAAAACTAAGAAGCTTTCCAGATAGGACCCCAAAAATACATTTCTTGGGGTTGAGTCAAACATGGAAATGGATTAGGCATTCAAATATAATTTTGAGAATATCTAGATGATCTTTATGATATTTGGATTTCCTAAGGAGGTCATCTACATAATCCTCTATGATTTTATGGATGAGATCATGGATGATGTAGGTCATCACACATTGGTAGGTTGCTCCAATGTTCTTTAGACCAAATGGCATGAACATATAGCAAAAGGTTCCCTAAGGGGTGATGAAATAATTCTTATACTAATCCTTAGGGGAAATAAAGATCTAATTATATCTTGAGAAATCATCCATGAGAGATAACATCTTGTGGCCTACTATAAGATCAACAAATATATCAATTCTAGGCAAAGGGAAGTCATCCTTTGGACAAGCAATGTTGAGGTCACAAAAGTCAATAAAGAGGTGAAGTCCCTCTATGCATTTGGTAATGGGAATGATGTTGGAAACCCATTGGGGATAGTTAATGGATTGGATACAATTGATAGATAAGAGGCACTAAAGCTCTTCTTTGAATAGAAAGGTGATATGATGATGCATCCTATAAAGCTTTTGCCTAACTAGCTTAGCATCAAGATGGATGATAATGTTATGGAGAGATATGGAAGGGTAGATCATAGGCATATCTTTGGCAAATTATAATGACTTTGGCACCCCCATTGCATTGTAACTTTGAGCCATCAAAAAACATGGTTATTTGGTAGGTGATGTCATCTTGAGAAAGAGTCATGATAGACTCATTTGAAAACATAAGAGAAGGTGGTTGGTTATCTAGAAAAGGAGCTTTAGCCAATTAATTGGAAATAACTTACCCTTTAATCAAATTCTTATGGAGGAACTCAAGGTTAAACTTAACTAGGAGCATGATCCACTTAGCCATATGCTAGTTTGGTATGGTTTAGAGTGCATATACTTGATAGGATCAGTGTTAGTGATGATGAAGGTTTTGTGATTGAAGAGGTAATGATGAAGTTTGGTATCCATAAAGATAAAGGTGAGGAAAAATTTCTTGGTATGGGTGTACTGATTTTTTTACTCTATCAGTGTGTGGCTAATGTAGTAGACCACTTGCTCTTTATTTTTATCATCATGATGATCGAACATTGCCCATAAGGAATGGTCAATGGTAGATATATAAAGGTAGAAGGGCCGGTCCTCTTTAGGAGGGATAATAATGGGTGGAGAAAGAAGGTACTCTTTTAGTGAATCAAAGGCTTGTTGATAGGCCTTAGTCCACTTAAAAGATGTATCTTTCTTGAGAAGATGGTGAAAGGGTTGACATCTATTTGATAACTAAGAGATGAAGTGACAAATGGATTAGAACTTCCCCTGTAGGCTATGGAGTTGCTTAAGGTGGATTGGTGGTGGCATCTCGAGGTATTCTCTAACTTTTGTAGGGTCTACTTTGATTTCTCAAAGGGAGATGATAAAACTAAGAAGCTTTCCAGATAGGACCCCAAAAATACATTTCTTGGGGTTGAGTCAAACATGGAAATGGATTAGGCATTCAAATATAATTTTGAGAATATCTAGATGATCTTTATGATATTTGGATTTCCTAAGGAGGTCATCTACATAATCCTCTATGATTTTATGGGTGAGATCATGGATGATGTAGGTCATCACACATTGGTAGGTTACTCCAATGTTTTTAGATCAAATGGCATGAACATATAGCAAAAGGTTCCCTAAGGGGTGATGAAATAATTCTTATACTAATCCTTAGGGGAAATCAAGATCTAATTATATCTTGAGAAATCATCCATGAGAGATAACATCTTGTGGCCTACTATAAGATCAACAAATATATCAATTCTAGGCAAAGGGAAGTCATCCTTTAGACAAGCAATGTCGAGGTCACAAAAGTCAATACAAAGGTGAAGTCCCTCTGTGCATTTGGTAATGGGAATGATGTTGGAAACCCATTGGGGATAGTTAATGGGTTGGATACAATTGATAGATAAGAGGCACTAAAGCTCTTCTTTGAATAGAAAGGTGATATGATGATGCATCATATAAAGCTTTTGCCTAACTAGCTTAGCATCAGGATGGATGATAATGTTATGGAGAGATATGGAAGGGTAGATCCTAGTCATATCTTTGGAAAATTATAATGACTTTGGCACCCCCATTGCATTGTAACTTTGAGCCATCAAAAAACATGGTTATTTGGTAGGTGATGTCATCTTGAGAAAGAGTCATGATAGACTCATTTGAAAATATAAGAGAAGGTGGTTGGTTATCTAGAAAATGAGCTTTAGCCAATTAATTGGCAATAACTTACCCTTTAATCAAATTCTTATGGAGGAACTCAAGGTTAAACTTAACTAGGAGCATGATCCACTTAGCCATATGCTAGTTTTGGTATGGTTTAGAGTGCATAGACTTGATAGGATCAGTGTTAGTGATGATGAAGGTTTTGTGATTGAAGAGGTAATGATGAAGTTTGGTATCCATAAAGATAAAGGTGAGGCAAAATTTCTTGGTATGGGTGTACTAATTTTTTTACTCTATCAGTGTGTGGCTAATGTAGTAGACCACTTGCTCTTTATTTTTATCATCATGATGATCGAACATTGCCCATAAGGAATGGTCAATGGTAGATATATAAAGGTAGAAGGGTCGGTCCTCTTTAGGAGGGGTAATAATGGGTGGAGAAAGAAGGTACTCTTTTAGTGAATCAAAGGCTTGTTGATAGGCCTTAGTCCACTTAAAAGATGTATCTTTCTTGAGAAGATGGTGAAAGGGTTGACATCTATTTGATAACTAAGAGATGAAGTGACAAATGGATTAGAACTTCCCCTGCAGGCTATGGAGTTGCTTAAGGTGGATTGGTGGTGGCATCTCGAGGTATTCTCTAACTTTTGTAGGGTCTACTTTGATTCCTCGAAGAGAGATGATAAAACTAAGAAGCTTTCCAGATAGGACCCCAAAAATACATTTCTTGGGGTTGAGTCAAACATGGAAATGGATTAGGCATTCAAAGATAATTTTGAGAATATCTAGATGATCTTTATGATATTTGGATTTCCTAAGGAGGTCATCTACATAATCCTCTATGATTTTATGGATGAGATCATGGATGATGTAGGTCATCACACATTGGTAGGTTGCTCCAATGTTCTTTAGACCAAATGGCATGAACATATAGCAAAAGGTTCCCTAAGGGGTGATGAAATAATTCTTATACTAATCCTTAGGGGAAATCAAGATCTAATTATATCTTGAGAAATCATCCATGAGAGATAACATCTTGTGGCCTACTATAAGATCAACAAATATATCAATTCTAGGCAAAGGGAAGTCATCCTTTGGACAAGCAATGTTGAGGTCACAAAAGTCAATACAGAGGTGAAGTCCCTCTGTACAATGATAGTGGATTCATTCAACATGGTTTGGTTCTAAGGAGGAAGTGATTTTTGGATAGAAGAATCCCGTGCACCAAGATAAGTAAGAATGGAGTCATCATCCTGATGTTGGATGATGTTGATGGTAGGATAATCATTTTCTACCATTTTAGGATGAATCAGAGGAAAGGTTTTAGTTTGGTCATCTTTTTGGTAGGTAAAGGGGCCAAAACTAATGTTATTGATTAAAAAATGTTAGGAGGAATGATTTTATAATCCTCAAGCTTTGAAAGAGATTGGCTTGGTGAGGATGGAATGCTTTCCTCAATGATGGTGATGGGTTTGCATGAATTGGTGGGATGAACCCAAAGCCAAATAGTTCATGAGGTTTTTGGGTTTTGATCAAGGGTAACTCATGAGGCCCATGTTCATAATGGCTGAGGCCAAATCCCTTCTAGGCACACCTATGAAGGTAAAATTTGGAAAATTCTAGTTTGTTGAGATAGGAGAAGTTAGAGGTAAATAATCAAGTGGAAGAAGTAGTGGTAGAAGCAAGAAGTGGATGATCAAGTCCCCCTTAAATTAAATTGGGTTGATGGTTGGGAAGCCTAAAAGCAATGATGGTTCTGATATTAGGATCATAATTAGGATCTTGGTCAAGGTTCTCATACTCTTGAGGAGTAGGGAAGGCATCCAAGGCCAAAAGGTGTTCTCTCCCAATGAAAGATGTTGGAACATAGGTTCTAAGGGGTTATCTACAGGGATCTGAGAAGAAGGGATATATGAGCTAGTTGAAGCTTCATCGATGGTAGGGGTGGAGTTGGTATTGGTTGATGGTGAGGTAGTGTCACTATTTGTTGGTGGTGAGGTGTATGAGAGAGGAAGAAAAACATCATTGGGTTGATATGTCATGTTGAAATATGGAAAAAGATTAAGGTTAGCTTCCATGGTGACCATTTCACCTTCACGTTTAAACTTGACACATTGATACAAGGTGGAAGGGACACAACTCATGGTATATATCCAAGGGATATCAAGTAAGACATTACATTAAAACTTGCCTTCTATAACGTAGAAGAGTTTGGGAATTGTGTAAGATCCTAAGAGGATATGGAGGATGACTATTCCTGAGGTAGTGATCATAATATCATTGAAAGAGCAAAGGACCACTACAATTTTTGACATGATATTTTTTGGCAACTCAAGCTAGTCATAAACATGAGAAGAGATAATGTTAATAATTCCTCCTCCATCAATCATCACCCTTTTAATGTGGGTTTAATTTATGTCTGCAGTGATGAAGAGGGGAGGATTGGGATCTTTAGGATGAATATAAGGTATTTTTGAATCCTTGAAAGTGACATGGGTGGAAATTTGAAGGGCTCTGACAAAAGGTTGTAAGAGGTTGAGGATCTTCAATTTAAATCTCTATAGATTACAAGATCTCTATCAGTGTTTGATGATGATGGGGTAAAGTGTTGATCAATTTGTATAGGCTTATCTTCATTGGTGTTTGGTGAAGCTGCTGTAGAACTACTCATTGGATAGATTTAGAAGGGTTGGAGGTAAGGGCACCTAAAATGGATATTTTGGGTTTTGGGTTTTGGTGAAGGTGAAGATGTTTGAGTTTGGTTGAAAGTTTGAGAAGTATAACAATATGTCCATGGCATTGACATTTTGGCCTTCCCCATATCATTTTTTTGGGCTTGAGATTGGGTAACCATAGGGATAGTGTGGATGAGGGGAGGTGTTGGGCTAGAGGGCTACTTTGATTCTTCCTTACTTTTGGGTGAGAGTGTGGGAGTAGGTATGTGTTGGGTAGGTTGGTTTAGTGGTTGAGTTGATAATGGGCTCAAGAGAGGTTCATCTCTTAATAAATCATCCTCATCCCATAAGTTATGGACAAGTGTTTGGAGAGCTTTACAATTCTTTGTGTGATGTCTAGGTGTCCTATGGTATAAACATATCAAACTGTCATTGAACCAAGATGGTTTGGGACTTTACGGGTCAAAGGGTTTGATAGGTGGTAGGATTAAGGAAGAGGTTTGTAATAAACTTTGTAAAATAGTTGAATAATATTCAAGCAAAGGTGTTGGAGGTGATGGGTTTTTGGTTTTAGTTGTGGGAGCCTTCTTAGAAGTAGGCTTCACTATGGAAGTTGTAGGTGGTGGAATGGTTTTGGTAGGTGGTTTTGGTTATCATTGTTTGGTATTGGTTGGTTTTGAGGTGGAGGTTTCAAAGGTGAAATATCTAGAGGTGGATGATTGAGATGATGAAGGTTTTGATATAGGTGGGAAGGTGGAGGTAGATAGCTTGGTTAAAAATGATGGGGAGGTTGATGTTTTGGAAGGGGTAGGTAAAGGTAGAATGAAAGGAGAAAGTTTAGTTTAGGTAGTTGTGGGAGGGTTTACCTTATTGGTATAAGGATGAGCTCCTATGAGGGTTGAAGGATGGGGACCTAAGATAGAAGGTAAGAGGGAAGGAGGTGGTATGGCTCTAGTTCAAGGTGGGAGTTTGGGTGGCTCCACCTTCTTAGTTGGTTTGGTTAAGGTTTTATTTGGTGGACTAGAGGGGTTTAATTCCAACTTCAAATACGAGTGAGCAAGGCTAGGAGTAAGAATTATTCCTAAGTTCTTGATAGGTTTGGTTAGAGAGGTGTAAGGTGATTTGACAATTTTGGATGGAGGTGGTTTAGATTATTCTCCCATAGTTTTGGAGGGAGAAGTATTTGATAAAGGGTTTGAGGTGATGATATGTTTGATGGTGGATGAAAGTGAGGTTAAAGGTTCATGATTGTTTTGATATGGGAGCCCAAGAAGATGCTAAAAAGGCTCTATCAAGATTGGGTTGGGAGGATAATTCTAGGTTTTGGACCAATATGGAGAAAAGTTTGTAAATTGGTTTGATTCATTGGTCATTGGTTTCAAAGATTATGCCCATAGGTTGAGGTGAGGGAAAGGTTTCTTCACCTTTTTCCTTGATAATAGGTTCCAAGATTTGATAGGATGTTTCCCCATTGAAGGAGTATATAAGGTGATTTCTTCTTTTGGAATTATTTCAAAAGAGAGAGTAGGTGACTCCATGATGGGAGAGGAAGGTGTGATGGCCTCAAGTGAAGGAATGAATGAGGTGGCTTCCTTTTTTTGGGTGTCCAAAGGAATGGTAAGTAATTCCACCACTTCAATAAGTGGAGTTAGGGAAGAGGTAGCTGAGGAAATGGTTACCTCCTCTGGTATTTCTATCAAACGAGAGGTAAGTCTATGGTCTCATCAAGTAAAGAAAAAGAGGTGGTTGCTTCCTTTGTTTGGGTATCCAAAGAAAAAAAGGATGGTGACTCCACCAATTCAATGAGTGGAGTGAAGTAAGAGGTAGTTTAGGTAATGGCTTCCTCAATGATGGGTTCACTAATAATAACATTGACCATATGAATATCATAAGCATGATATGATTCTAGTTTGTTACTATCATGGTTAGTAAAAGGGGCATGATTAGGAAAAGGTTGCCATAATATGTCAATGGACTGATTTGGGGGTGCATTAGGATTATCAAATATAAGTTTTCCCTTATAAATCAATTTTTGGACAATGGTTGTGAAGGTATTACACATACTAACATCATGTCTAATGTCATAGCAAAAAGCATATAGATCATTTTCATTGTACCAACCAGGTGTAGGGTGAGAAGCATCAAATTGTTGGAGGGTTTAATGGGGGGAAGTTGTATGATGTTGGCTTTGAGAAACTTATCCAAATTGAAGCATAAGAATCCCTTAGTGAAGTATATTGTTTTGGGGCAGCCTTATTTTTATTTTAGGTTTGTTGATTAGAGGAGTTAGAGGAATTAGTTTGGTTTGGTTGGTTCATAATTAGTGGTGGAGCAGTTTTAAAGATACTATGTTTACGGTAGCCTTTGGTTTAGTATTGGGATGGTTATATTGGTTAGTGGTTTTAGATGAGGAAGGGTCATTGGATTTGAATCTAGAATTTTTATTTCTCAGTTTTAATTTCCTCTCATCAATGGCTCTAATTTTTAGTTTGCATGCTATGGTGAAGCCTCATCAAAGGTTCCAAAAGTTTGAACTTGTAGAGTAGGGGCAATGTTTTTAGCACAACCTTGAGAGAAAAGTTTAATCAAATTTGGTTTGGGTAAGGAGAAAGAGAGTTGGTTTATAAGACCTCTCCTTCATGCTATGAAATTGATAATTGATTCATCATCAAATTGCCTGATGGAGTAGAGGTCGGTGATAAAGAAATTTTTAGATATATTGATTGAGAAGTGATCTAAAAAGGTTTGGGCAAGTTGGGAAAAATAAAATATGGATTTTTTGGTGAGATAACTATACTAATCTAAGGTTGGTCCAAATAAAGATGTGGGAAAAGTACGAAGAAGAAGAGCATCATCATATGCAATTAAATTGCAAGAATGGTGAAATGCTCTTATGTTTTGTTGGGGGTCTTTCTTTCTTTATAATTAGGAAAACTTGGGTAGTCTCCATTGAGGAGGATAATGTTGGATAGGAATGAATGGGTGAATAAGTTCATTGCATATTTGATCTTAAGAAAATAGGTTTTGAGCCCTAGAAATAGATGACTCTAGGTTGGTCATTTTGTCCATTAACATCTTACCAAATCTGTTTGGAGTTGGTAAGCTCCATAATTGTGTGGTAGGTTTGGTTTGGGTTGGGTGAATGAAATATATGGATAAGTGATATAAATTTGAGAAGATGCCACATATTGGTATGTGGTCATTGAAGGTTGGGATGATGCCACATAAGGGTTAATGGGCATAAAAGGTTGGGTAGAAGGTGGTATGTATTCTTATGGATTAGGAACATATTAATAGGATGTCATGAGTATTTATTGAGGTATTGATATGGGTTGATTTGGAGGTATGGATGGATTAATTGGTTGGGGTTAAGTGGTAACTCTAGTACTGATAGGTGGAAGGGTAGGAGGTATGGAAAGCACCAAATTTTGAAGTGGGGTAGAAATTGGTGGGTTGGTAGTGATAAGGGGAATGGTAGAAGATATCCCCATGGTGGATGAAGTATGGATAACAAGAGGTGAGTTTTCCCCTATGTTGGAGGTGTTGGCTGATGTAGGGGGTGTTTGGCTATTGGTTGGGATGTTTGATTGAGTTTGGGTGGAGATATTGAATGTGATATTACTAGAATAAGATGCTTTGGTGATCATAGGTTGGTTGGAGGTAGTTCCAATCATAATATGGGGAGGCATATCATAAGGTGGATCAATAGGAGGAACCAAAGTAGGGGTGTGGTAAGATAGGGTGTTGAGGTAGGGTTGAAGGACCACAAGGTTATTATCAAGGAAGGTGGCAAAATTTTCATCACCTTTGATAACTATCTGAGGTATGGTAGGAGGGGGAGAAAGATGAAGATAACCCTCAACATCCAAAGTATACTCCATGGAGGAGAAAGAAGAGTAAGGTGGCTCTTGGTTCGTTTGGTTCCTCAACTATTGTATAGTAAAGACCATGTGAGGAATAGAAAAGAAATGATCAAAAGATCACAACTCAAACACAAAGCAAGCAAAAGAAAAAGATATCAAAGCAATCAAAACATACACTAGAGTGCATTTAAAAATTGAGGATACTTTTTAGATCACTTTTGGCGTATGCCTTAGAAAGTGTGAAAAATAACTTTGGTTTATAGATAAAGTACTAGAAAGGAAGTCTAAGGTTGGTTTCAAGTGTTAAAGGCTCTAAAAAATTTGAATTGAAAGTCAGTATGTGGATTGATATTAGGGCCTACCCCCTCAGTTCACACATCATAGCAATAAGGGTATTAGGTGTGTAGCCAAGATATACTAAATTTTAGAGTTTAGACTCAACTAGAGAGTTGAGTTTTGGTTTCTCTTCTTGGTAATGACCTCCAACTAAGATAGTCAAAGGGTAAGGTTTACTATTAGGTGATGAAATCCTAGTCGGGCCCTATGTCAATTATTTTGATGTGTTGATTGATTATGTGGTTTGGTATAGTGTGTGATAACAAGAGTGAAACTAAGATTGATTACTTTGACTTTAAGTACACTAGATGAACTAAACACATGTAAGAAATCAATGCATACAAGGTTTATTTTATACCCAAAATAAATTTTCAATTTCATTATATGAACATAGAATAAAAGAAGAAAAAAGCACCTAGATTACCCTAAAGTCCCACTGGGCGTGCCAAGATGTATCTCTCAAATTTTGCTCATTTTTTAATTAAATATGTAGTAAAAAACTAGTAATAAGGGTGTGGTAGAAGAATCTAGTTGTTTATGCATGCATGATCCAGATGAGTGTGAAGAGATCATCTTTATCTTGCAAAGAATGACCTATAGATAAGAAAACACTAAAAAAAGGGGTTGTTAGAAAGATAGTAAGGTAGACTACCTAGTGTGAGCTAGATCCAAGAAGCGTGATCTTGCTAAGAGGATGTCAATCCACTCTTTGATAATAGTTAAGTTGAAAGAGGTATAAGGGAAGTACTTATATCAAGTAACAAAAAGAAATAAAATGAAGTATAAGAAAAAATAGATGCTTGATAACAAAAAATAAACTAAATATAACAATAATAGGTCAATACTAAAGCTAACGTAGGTCAGGTTAGGTTTAAAAAATAGATGAGATCTCTGTGAATAGGTAGGGACATAAAAAGTCAGATTTGGTTGGGGGTAAGGGGATGGAAATAACTTGTTATTATTTCTTACCACAGTAACCATCAGTAGTTGGCATAAATGTCAGTGATTAAGCTAACTGTCGATAGTTTGGTGACCATTGGTGGTTGAGGGTGATCATCAGTGGTCAGGGTGATTATTGATGGTTGTTATGGGGTTTGTATGTGTTTAAAAAAGAGTTTGGTTTAGGTTGTATAAAGGGGTTAGTAAGTATTGTGGGATCTAGTTAAGGTTCTAGGGTTAGAAAGTAAGATGTAGAAAGGTCTAATTAGAACAAGGAGGTTAGAAATCAAACAAATAAAGATAAAGTATAAAATATACTTGTTGTTTGCTTAATGGTTGATGGATGGAGAAATGTTGGTAGAGTAACGATATTTTGCCTCAAGAGTATTTTTGGTAGAGGTTTGGGTCTCTATTTTAGTTATTGAATTATTGGAAGGAAGACCTATTAGCTAGAAGCTTGATCACCTATTTATAACAATGCTTGATTATGGATTCCCCTTCACCTCCTACTCTCCTCCTTTTATAGGAAAAGAGAGATGGAGGTAGAAGGTTCCATAGGAGGTTAGGCTACAAATTAAATGCATCATGATGTGTTAGCATTGAGTAAGGCAAACATATTAAATTATGCTATGTTAGCTTGTACATCACTAGTCAGGTATTTGTTTAGGTGGTGGGGAAGGGACCTAACTGTCATTAGTCAAGGTGCCCATCTATGGTCAAGTTGACCATTGACAGTTGAGTGTTGAAGGTTAAGTGGGGTAAAAAGGGGTAAGATAGTTATTTAGCTAATTAGCTAACTTGACTTGGGTTCATGGTCAAGGCTTAGGTAATGGTCTGATCTAGGGGTGTTTCAACATTCAAAACTATAATGTATAGAATTTTGGTGTCTATACATACAAAAGGGTTGTTCTTGTTTATATATATGAACCTATAGAGTTAATAAATGCATTCAATGATTCAATTCTAATTAATTATTTCATTTACTTAGTGTTGAGTGTATTCAAAAGATTGTTCAAATGTTTACAGTTGGTAGCAAAGGACATAGAGTGAGTGAATGGGAGCACTATAAAGTTTAAAGAAGGAAGCCAAGTGTAGAGAAACTCTAATTTTAATAATGTACAACTGAGTTTATTGAGTTTAGTATCCTTTCTTGCTAAATAAACAAGTTATCCACTGAATAGTGCAAAGATCATTATGATAGTAGGATACATTTGAGGTTAGTGTCCTTATAAGCACAGGAAGGAAAAATCTTGTTAACTGTAGAAAAAATTAGATATCAAGAACCATGGATTCACTCTTTTTAGAGTTTTCTCATATTTAGTTTGTCTAGGGTATGTCTTTTGTATCTCTATTTCATGTTGTGCTTGATTTAATTATTTGTATTTTTTCAATACCTTGTAACTAGTATAACACATCAAACACTTTAGAGAGCTCAATAATCATCTATCACAAGAATAATATGTATTCTTAAAGGTTAAATAAATTCACATTAAGATTTTTATTCTATGCAAGTATTTCAATTGCAATCATGTATGGAGTAGTTTCATGTTTAGTATGTGAATGGTAGTATGAAATGTGTGTAACATGTTATAATTACATACAAAACATTTTATATTATTTTATATGCTCAAGATGATTGTTAAATGGCTATAATACATCTTGTTAAAACATTTTGGGTGTTGTTTTGGCATACAAATTTGGGACAACTACTTTTTGGTAAAAGGATTCATGTTGGTGAAGCTTCGTGTGGAATATACATATAGTTTATAGATCAATATTTTGCTTGATATCCTCTATGTGCCTAGTCACATTACAGTTACTATATTGGGTACATTAATTATTATATATTTTCCATATTGGAAAATAAATTTATGTTGGGGCATATCATTTTTATATCTTTAATAGCTACAATCAGGGTATATAACTTTTCCCTCCTTTCACCTTTAAAACTCTTACTTTCCAAACCTTCAGCATATCAGTATTGGGTTATATATTACTATTGAGCCGTACATGATGAAATATTTATATGGTTATATACATCTGTTATAAATGGGATTTCAATAGATTTCAATAGATTTTATACTATCTATGTTATCCATGGTATGTTTAATCTTTTTTATTTTGAGATGAGTGATTTTCATGAACTATCCCTCACCTTAAAAAGGGATCATTTATCAAGATCATTTTATCATAAACTACATATCCCAAGTGGAACTAATTGAACCATATTATCTATTTTTTTGGCAAAGAAGTATATTTTTTCCCCAATGTGTGAATCCAACTATAACACCCATGTATATTTTTAGGCATGTGGTTAAGTATTAATCAGGGTTGGACCCATTGATATGCTACCTATTCATAATTTTTATCATTGTGTGTGTGTGTGTGTGTGTATACACACACACACACACACACACACACACACACACACACACGTGTGTGTGTGTGTCAATTGGTGATATTATATTGGATCATGGAAAAATAGATATTTAGTTTCGTTATTATGAATAGGTAATTGATTAATGTGCTTTTACTTATATATCTTCATGCGATCTTGGATGCCTAGGTTCTTATCACCTATACCTAAGTGGCATATACATAAGAGGACATTGAGGCATATGAGGACCATTTCCCATGGATAGGAAATAAAATAAGATGAGAAACTAAAAGGCTTTATGATCATCAAAACAAGTTAAAATTATATATTATAATCATAATTTAAAATATGACCACCAACAAGGTAACAACCAAAATCAAATCCACAATGATTGGGATTGTTTGACATACAAGCGGGCTACAAATAAAAAAGGAGGGTGGCATCTAGATAATTAATATAAACATAACAAAGACAAGTAATACAACTTCTCAACAACAAAACTAAATGCAAACAAGATGGGAAATGTGGTGGATTATTTTAATGATCCAAAGTCTTTTAATTATTTGTAGTTAGTTTATTTTAAATTTTATAATAATATTTGTTCACTAGAATTGGTTGAGACCCGTAACTAATTGAGAAAGCCTAGAAATCTTTTTACCCTTCTTATAAATCATAACCAGACATAATATATTATTCTATTTTGCCAAATGATTTACCAACAATGCAACTTTTGAATTATTTTTTCTCGATCTTGGTGCCATCAGTGGTATCAGAGCATGGTGAACATGAAATTTAAATTGAAGAAGGAAAATATTGTGGAAAGACAATAAATAGAATCTAAGTTTGAAAGACTTTAAAAAAGGAGAGATGGTTGGTAATTAGAGCATGATTTATTCATAAACTGGTTAGTTAATTCAAATATTATTTTTCATGCCAATATTTGAGATTATACAACCTCCAAATTAGATTTCCTTTTGAATGATCTAACATTATAATCCTATCTTTTGATCCATATGGCTCTCTAAATTTATTTGTACATGTCATAATAATGATTAAATTTTGGTTTTGTTGATTGCTCAACATTTTAAAAAAAGGAGAAAATATGTACTGTAGCTATGGCTTTTCAAATGCAATTCACAACACTTTCTCCTATAGTAGGTCAATGAAAATGGTGAAGGAGATTTAAATGGATTAAAATTATTTTGATTCAACCATTTTTTAAAACAATTGGTATTATTTTTATTTCTCCTGACCATTTTCTAATTGTATGATAGTCTGAAGTAAAAACAAATTACGCTGAGAATTAAAAAAAGGGTCATAGTTTTGAGTTGTAGTTTAATTCTCTATAGCAACCTTGCATTAAAAAGAAGAGAATAAATTTGTATGGCACTTTGTCAAAAATCAGATTTGGACATCTATGTAGCATAATGACATTCTACAGTTAAATATGGTGTAACAGGAAATAAATTTCATGATTTATTTTTTATAAATATGCTTTTCCAAAAGTTTCCCATGTATTATGGAGCCCACAAGAGAATAAAGGCACAGTTGGCTTTTCCCATGCAAGTAAAAGTGAAAAAGTGGGTGAATTAATTTTATATTTGATTTTTCATGCATATATATATATATATATATATATATATATATATATATATATATATATATATATATATATATATATATATATAATACAAATCTAAAAAATCAAGTTTATATAAAATATTCTCCACTCTTATTTCAAACATGCATGTAGAAGGGTTAAAAAATATTATTTTTTTAGTTACATGCAATAAGAGAGGTCAAGAGTGAAAGCCTCCAAAGTATCACATTTGTGGTCATAATTTTGTCACATTTGTAATTGAGTGACTTGTACTATGACATTTTTTTGACAAATCACTATTTTGTCTGAAGGTTGTCATGTGACTAGGTGATTTATATGTTTTTGGAAGTTATGGACACATTAGAATGGTTAATTCTATAACTTGAAGTGTATTTATATGATTTTTACAATAAATGTATTAAAACTGATGTATAAAGGTGCATTTTTGATCAAAATCGACACATTAAAAATATATTTTTTTATAATGTCACCTCATGCTTGTGCTCTCAGAGATAATACCATTCATTACATGTCCTATGATCCTTTTGATTGAGACCATCTAAGTGACAATTGGAGGTTATAGGATTCATTGGAGGCTAGAGGACAATTACCCTCTCTAGTTAGTTATTCATTCAAAATATGGGTTCAATACTTGAATGGCAAATTTTGGATTATGTTCTTGCTTTTAGTTTCATATATGGATTTCTATATCTAATATTCATGACATGAAGCATACAGAGTTAGTTGTTTTTTATTTTCATGATGCATGACTTTTCACCTATCACCTGATAGGGGGAGAATATTTAGGTATTGGTTGGATTTCAATCAATCATTGATAATAGTACAAGTTGATAGGGGTTCCTAGTACCAATAATGTTGAGCAGAGTTCATCAACATTTATTAGACATTAGGTATATGTGACATACATAGTATCAGTTTGTCACTTGGATGGGTTCCTATGTGGGACCTTATGTGGTTCTATTTAGTTGGACATGCTTGATCATGTTATAGTATAGTATGATACGATGATCATTAGAGATGAGCAGGCCTTGATCATTCTCATCAACCATTTTTTACCATAACTCATAGGGGTGGGCTTATTTATGGAGCATCATTAGTTTTTTGTCAGTGTCATAGGTAGAATGCATCACTTACAATTATGATAGAGTTCCTTTGATGACTTTAGAGTCAATGCTCTAGTTTTTCATTTTTATATACCCCTTTGGATCAAGGGGGAGTTTGCTAGATTATTTTAATGATCCAAAGCATTTTAGTTATCTTTATTTAGTTTATTTTAATGTTTATAATAAACTTGGTTTATGGGAATTGGTTGAGACCTGTAACTAATTGAGAAAGCCTATAAATTTTTTTATCCTTATTATAAATCATAAGCAGACATAGTATATTATTCTATTTTTCCAAATGATTTACTAGCAATGTAAATTTTGTATTATTATTTCTTGGTCTTGGTGTCATCAAAATGGCTACAATAAATTTAAGTATATGTAACTTGTAGAAGACTAAATGAGGCTAAAATAATAGATGACAACTCACCTTATAGCCTATATGAAAGTAAATGAGAATAGAGGAAAATGTAGCTACAAATAATCTTATGGTCAAAGAACAACATGAAATGCAATCTCATAATTAATGTGATTAGCTCAAGTAGTTTAAATAGCAAATGATCATAAGGAAAATTTAAGAAAAAAAAAATAATATGATATGCGTAAGGAAACCCTTTGAAGGAAGGATAATTTTTGGGGACCTGAAAATATTTTTACACAAATAAACACACAATATTCTAAGAGAGAATGGATCAATCTGATATACTTATCTGAGATAAAAGTATAAACAACATGTTATAATGTTGCATCAGGTTGAATTATTTTATAAAATATCACATTGATTAACAAAGGATAAGTCTCCATTTCAAGCCCTCACATTGGATTTTGATATTGTAGTATATATATGTTTAGCCAAGTCGAGCCACCCAAGTGTGAAAAATAAAGTTTAGTCAAATACACTCAATTAAAGAAAATTCTTGGTAACATTTTTGAATGCATCAGTTCTCAACCAAACTAATTTAATTCAATGGATAATGTTTCAACTATAAAAGATAGAGTAGCAATATAGATTTCTTAGTTTCAGCCTATGGACTATGTGTAAATTCTATGTGGATAGCTAAGTGGATCATGGCACCAAATCATCTCATAACTATTATTGAATTAGTAACATGATGAAGTTGTTGATCAATAGATAATTTTTGAATAACAAGTGCATACTTTCTAACTTAAAATGCCCTCTTTTCATTTCCTTAGAAATAATGATATGTTGATATAGAATATGAATATTAATTGAATAATGTTACGGCTAATTATGGCATGTTACTCATGATTCTTTGTGAGATTTAGAATGTTTAAAATAGGTTACTTAAATTAATATCATTATTTAAATAAAGTCATGAATGAATGCTTCTTGTTCTTAAGAATAATAAAATGAACTAGATTAGGCCTTTGTGTTATAATTCATTGAAAATAAATACACATGTATGTGCAAATGTGCATGCATGTACACACACACACACAATATATATATATATATATATATATATATAATAGTACTACATGTAATCTAATTGGAATAAATTGAATTCTAAATCATTATGTTATATTAATTTCCTAAATTCATATATTGTTCTACTCTCTAATGAGATGAATTGAATAGTTATAATATGGTATTCCACCTAGTACTTACTCTTGTCATTTTTAATAGACTCTTATTCTTGTGAAGTATTATTCACAACTATCACCTATTTAAATAAAAGCTCTAGATTTTATGTTCATCCACATAATGAAATATACCATAGGCTTAGAATGTGTGTTAGTTTATTGACCAATATACACATTCTAAGATGCTCTCTAAATATTTTATTTGTCCTTATCTATTTAAAGATAAGGCTAATGAGTAATTTCATCTATATGTGTATTGACATCTATCTTTAGTTGGATAATTTGAGACCAAAATCAAATATAAATAGATGATCTTAAAATATAATTTCTAATATGATTTGGGTAGAGGGTAATAATATTTATATAGCAAGAACATGATAGTTCATTTTTGTTTTGCACATTCCACTAGCCAATGCTATACATGTCCAAGTTGTAAGGCATTTTATTTATGCACATAATTTATACTCATGAGCACTTAGAATTTGAAAGGGAATTAATATTAAGGATTGGAATAATAAATTAAAAAAAATTGCATGCTGGAATATATCTAGTCCTTTCCATACTTTTGAAATATAAGGAAAAAAGTAGACCTTGAAAATTTGTTCAATCAATTTCATTGATTAAACACCTATGAAGTTTATCTTGGGTTTCCTTTCTTATGTGTGGATATAAGGACCTAGTCACCTATTTATGCACTTGGTCATAGGTGTTTTTGACAAATGCTTGGTTTTGAATTTGGCATTGTTTCTTCCTTAGTAGCTTGGCATCAAAACTAGCTTGTTTTTGTTGTCATTAGACTTAGCCAATTGTAGGAAAGTTTGATTTTTTTCTTGATCATGTACCCTATCACCATAGTTGTGTATCCAGTCAATTATAGGTTTTGGAACCTTATGTACACATTTACATGGTCCATTTTGTGTTCTATAACTTCTTATTATAATTTTTACATTTTTTATTAGTGTTTTGTTTTATGTGTGACACTTGTGACACCCTATTTTGTCACAATCTTTCACAATTATTTTCTTTGTTTAAAAAATATTATTTATTTACACTTAAAATTTAATTTATTTTCAAATAGAGCATAAAATTACATTAAAAAATATGGTTATTTTTTAAGCTTTATCTAATATTATACTATCATTCTTAAAGGGAAAGTATGTCTTCGCCTAATTGGGCACTAGATAAATATCAAATGCTTAATGGTTCAAAATATAATATATGTGATAGTCATGTTAAATCCAAACTTATAGATTATAAATTATATAATATAGTCATTAGGACTGAGAAGCCTTGTTAGGATGACATGTTACACCTGAACTTACCAATGTGTTTCAATAGAAATTGTAGGAAACTATGTCAATTATCTTAAGAATTGTTAAGGATAATTTCTCACTCCATATCAAAAATCAATAATATCTTAGTGATAATTGTAAATTATTTAAATTTATGCATGAGAAAACTCATCTCTCTAAGATAATTAAATTTATTCATGAATTATTATTACACCTATGAAAGGTGATGAAAAAGTTGTTAACTTTCTTACTAAAATTAAGAATATTAAAACTTAGTTAGATGGATGTGATTGTAATATCATTCAAGATAATATTTTGTATTTTATTATCTAGTTAAATATTCATGATAATTTTTATAATTTCATTTCAAATTTAAATCAAGGTATCAAACAAAAAAAGATATCTTTAATCTCACTACCATGTCAACTCTTTTGATTCAAGAAGAGAAAGTGATTTCTAATTTTGATTCTAAAGAGAATGTCACTTGGGAACTTATTGCTCTCAAATATATTTCTAAGAATAATATAAATCATAAATCTAACCCTAATTCTAATTATGGTAAAAATGGGAAAAAGAAATTTGGTAATAAGAAACATAAATGTAGTTTTAATAGGAACTATAATTTGTGTGGTAAATTTGGTTATAAAAGGGAAACTTGTTATAAAAAAAGATAAAGTTAAAAATAAAATCTTTTAAAAATAACAAAGAGAAAAAATATAATAAAAACCATCAAAAGAATCAAAACCCTAATTAGAACAATAATCAAGAACAAAATTCTAAAGTTATTTCTTTATATGTTAGGTTATTTTCTTCTAATGAGAATGAATGTGGTTTAGATAGTAGTGCATCACACCATTTGACTTGATTATCTAACATTTTATCTAATACTAGAATATTTATTAAAAGATCAATTTAGGAGACTTCATTTTTAGAAGCATCTAAGGAAAGGCAAAATTTATAAATGTTGTTATTAATGATATTTTATATGTACCTAAGCTTAAGAATGATTTGTTATCTTATTATTAAATTATTAATAATAACTTCATTATAAATTTTCTTAAATATAACTGGTCTATTAGAAATAATTTTATTTCTCTAATTGTTGAAGGTGTTCAACATAATAGTTCATATATTTTTGTTGGTTCTTCTACATGTTGTCTTTCATCGCATAGTAAGAATGAATCTCAATCATGACATGGAATATTATGACATATTAATTTTTGATGTTTACACAATATGTATAGTCATAATATTTTTTTTGTTCTTCCTTCTTTCTCATCTCATCAAGAATCTTGTGATGGTCGCTTACACGATAAGCAACATACTAATCCCTTTCACAACAATCATGATGTGAATTCCTCACATCCTTTAAAATTAATTCATAGTGATTTTGTAAGACCTATTAATGTTTTGTATCTTAATGGTCCTTTTTATGATGTTACTTTTTTATTATTGTACTATAATTATCTGGTCATATTTCATTAAAAATAAATCTAAAGTTTTGTCTAAATTTGATATTTTAAAGTTTTTGTTGAAAATGATTCTAGCTTTTATAATAAGATATTAAGATTTGATATTGGTGGTGAATATATTATAAAAGAGTTTTATTATTTTTGTGTTAGTTTTGGTATTCAAATGAAAATAACAAGTCTCTATTACCCTTAGCAAAATGGTGTTGCTGAAAGGAAACATTGCACCATTATTGAGATGAATAGAACAATGTTACATTTTATAAATGTTCCTAAGTTTTTTTGAGTTTAAGCCACAAATACTATTGTTCATATTTGGAATAGAGTCTATACTAAATCTTTTCATCTATCTACTCCTTTAGAAATATGGTTTAAAAATAAACATAGTGTGGCTCATCTTAGGATCTTTGGTAGCCCTGCTTCTATATTTATTCATAAAGTTAAAAGAAATAAGCTTGATACTACTTCCTATTATCAGAGGAACCTCCTCAATGTTCTTCTTTTGATGAACCTAGCTCTCATGTTTCTCCTAGTAATGAAACTTATATCCTAGAGGAAGTTGATTCATATTTTGATAACTTAGAGTTTAAGGAACCCCCTAAATTTTATGTTCAATCTAAAATACCTAAATCAACATAATCCCTAATCTAGTATGTATATAAGGGAAAGTGAAGTTGATGTTCAAATTAATCCTAAATCAAAGAAGATAAATCACACTTACCCTTCTTCTTGTTGGTACATTTAGACAATTAGGGTCATGACCAAGATGGATCCACTAAACCTAACCAAGGGGTCTCTTACTATAATAATATCACTAGAGAGGGTTTCAAAATCTCTAGTCAAACAACACCATGTAATAACCCTGGCTAAGTCCTATATTTTATATATTCATAAATTAATTATAAAGTAAATTAAAATCTAACTTAGTGCTTACCAAAGCTTGTGGCACAAAATGGGGGTAATAGATATAAAAGTAAACATGCATAAAAGATATATACTTAAGCCAATGTATAGGAAATCCTAATGCATGGAGAGATAAGAATATAAGATAAGAAATGTAAACCTATCTAATTTAACAAAGGAGGAAAAAAGTTATAAATACTTACATTTTAAGATGAATCCATTTAACTTTAATCTCTCCCTTGGCCAAGGTATTAGTAAGAGGTTTTTGTGGTATGTAAAGATAATAAGGATAAGTCAACTTTAGGCTACACAAATTCTCTATGCATCCAAAAGACTTCTCTATAAGACAAAATTGGTATATCCAAGTGCAGTATTGAAACCATAAGAAATTCTCCTCAAGTATAATGGTAGATAAGTAGATGCATAATATATGATCTTCTTATTCTTGTCTCCCTATAGAAATGGCAAAAAAATGTGTATATATAGCTGAATCTAACCCTAAACCCTTCCAAAAGTTTAGCAAATAGTGTCGACCCTATATTGTTAATTGATAAAAGTAAGTTAGGTCCCAGACTAGTTCAGCCAAAGTCGATAGAGTCTTGTAACATGCTAATATAATTTAAATATAAGGTCAACCCAGGTTTGATATTATTTAGTAAATATCAAAAAGAGTTTTTTGATTAGATAGTGGTTATGTAAAGGAGGAGGCAAAGCTTATGGAAGTGTATAGGATATATTTGTATTGATTGAAAGTGGTGGTATAGGGGACAATAATAATGTGAAGCACCAATGGTCTTCCCACCCCTTTCTTGGTACACCCTTTAAGGTGTGCACTCAGAGATATTGAGACTCGATGGGATCCTACAAGAGAGAAAACATCACTAATTAATAAAGTTTAAAAACATTGTGTATATATATGCCCAAATCAAATATCATCATGTGTCATGTAGGTGTAACATAGGATGGTGCTTCTGGAAAATAACATAGCAACGCACAATGTTGAATTTAAATAAATTATAGTAAAAATCAAATAAGATAAAGAAAGTATATAATTGAAAAATGCATGCCTTTAATTACCTTAGTGATGTAGAAGAAGAAGTAAATGAAAGAAATGTGAAGGTGTCTAATGTAGGTAATATTAGGAAAACCTATAAAAATTAGTAAAAAGTTTTAAAAAAATGTAAAATATGTAAGTAATATGTGAAGACTTCTCTACAATATCAAGATTTCAAAACATCTTGTGATTCAGAAAAAGAACTAGTAGAAACAAAGTAAAAAAATGGAATTTGATTATTTTTTTAATGGTAGATATAAAAAGGGTGAAAATTAATTCATTTTTTATTTTACTATTCTAATAAAATATTGATTTGAAAGACCTAGCTATAGCCTAGAGAGTGACCATGTGAGGAAATAACTGATATAATGTGGAGGATGCATAACGACTGCAATAAGTATAATGCAAGTAAGGGAAGCACTAATTTCAAAATTTTGATAAATTTTAATTAAAATTAAGCTAAATATAGAAAATTAGATGTTTAGATGAAATAGAGACATCAAAACTAACCCTAGGAAATTTTTAGGTAGACTAGGGGTAGAATGGGGTACTGGGTGGGAAAATATCAAACAAATAAATGCTTGAGGCATTTATGGTAAATGGTCAAAAAGTTTTTGTAATCTAAGAACAGAGTCAACCCTCTTGACTCAATTTTCAAGGTGAGAGAAATTTTGGGGGCTGAATACATAGTATTGGGCCAATGTAGTATCATTAGATATGCTTGATTCTGTAGTAGTGGGCTGATCTAGTTGGAAATAAGGAAATGGTCGACATGGTACCCTCTGCTTGATGTAGTTCATACTATGTGGCTGATATAGTTTGTTGAATAAGGTCAACTGTGTATCAAAGGGCCAATATAGTATGTTAGAACTAAAAAATGGATGATTTAATATCAAATAGGATGATAACATCTATAATAATGGGTTGACTTTGTAACAGAAGGCTGATATAGTATGATAATACTATGATAAGGTCGATTCAGTAATAAATAGGTTGGTTGTGTAGGAAAAGGGGAAAAGAGAGAAATAAATAAACAAGCTAATGAATTAGTTAATTTGAGAATTTTTAAGAATGTATTTTATTATTATGACATCAAGATCTAATACATTCTTTATTATTTAATATTTTATAGAGACATCATAGTTTTGGTACTTGGTGGATGCATCCTAGCTACTAGATTTATTGGATCATTTGTTAGATGTGGATAGAGCTTAAATGGTTACCTTAATTTTTGAAGGCATCATGAAGATCAATAAGATCCTATTGAGTGTTGATCTCATTGTGATGTTCCTAGGAGCATGGGAACAATTAACCAACACTTTTTGATGGGAGGCAGAGGGGATACTATAGAGGTGGAGATCACCTTAAAGGATGTCCATGTATTACTTGGAATTCCAATTGATGGGACATCAGTTATATATGATACACTAGAGCCATAAGATTAGAGATGAGCCTTATCCTAGTGGGAGACATGCTTGGATATGATCTATCATGGTCTACATGTTAGTTTATTTGATATTTTTCTTGTGGTAATTCATGATATCTAGAAGGCCATGATAGGGCTTGTGACATCATGATTGTTATGTCATAATTTAGATGGGAATGTATCATTGTATATAATATCTTTACATCAGTCTATCGTGTATTAGGGTGCCTTATATTATCTTTGTTATATCATTTGGGTCTAACTCATGCATTACATGTATGGGATGTTGACCTGGGTTATAATATTATGGGACCCATAATTCTACTAAGCACATGGATCTATGAGATTTTTCCTATGTACTAGCTGATTGGGTTACCCCATGTGGTTAATGATAGGTTAACTTGGGTTATTCAATAGAGGTAGGACTATACCACCCTTTTAGACTATCACATGAGGGTAAATAGTATGGCAACATTACACTCACATATTTGTTATATGACTGAGTTGGGCCACTATTACTATAGGTTTAACACATGTGTGGATCATGGGCCACTACACTTCATGGGTGGAGCATCATCTAGTATATCATATACCTAGATAATTGGGGATACCATAACTAATTACCACTCTATTATTGTTTACTTATTGGGCATGTCATGTTAGATAGATGAGAGGAAAAAGAGGTGCAAGAGTACCTATTGAGATACCATTGATTAGGTTTTAGTGACCTAGACCATGTGTTGGTCAGGTACAGAAGTAGGAGGTAGTGAGGCTAGGAGGAAATGATGTCATGTATGTGGATGTGAGATATGTGAGAACATAGCAGGGACCATAGTAGAGGTGATAATAACCATCATGATCTCATCAAATATGGAGACAGAATTGATGAGAGGATACACAAGTATTGGTTGTCATACAAGGGATTTTACAATGGCTCTAGGACACAATTGGTCTATATATATGCCATGAAGAAGGGGAAATGATAGGATGGGGTGGCGACTCCAAGTTTTGTATTAGTGAAAAGGACACTGATGGAAGAGGTGCTCGATAGGTGAGTAGATGATCGATGATACTGACATAAGTGAGATGTTTGTATTTAATTTAAGTTTTTGATATGTAACACTAGTTTCATAATTTTTATGATAGATTGATTATTTGAAATATATATATATATATATATACATGAGATTTGAAGTATATTTATGTCTTGGATTTGAAGATACTACTATTATAGAGGAAATCAAATGGGAAATCCTTATTATGGCTACACATCATGATATTTTGGATGGGGTGTTGTCACCTTATAACCCTACCACTTTGGTTGATCTTGTGGTTCCATGCTAGCTCATTGGATCTAGTTTAGATTGGTGGGAGAGGTCACATGATAGTTATAGGCATGAGGTGATAGTTTTTAGCCACTTGTAGGGGTAGGAGATGGAGAGGCTAAGGCCTGGTAAGCCCTAGCATAGGAGCGAGCCATGCACATGGTGACTACTATATAGCTTGGATAGGTACAGGCCCAAGTGGCCAACTTATAGGGTCAATTTGTTGGCTTGAGATCCCAAAACGATTATTTATAGTGCACCATTAAAAGGGGTCAATCCCAAGAATTTATGGGTAGCATGGATAGGCCACAGGATAGACAGGATGGAGCACAACCTTAGAGTTGTAGCTATTATATTTTATACTTGTATTGTATCAAAATCATGATACACATACACACACACACACACACACACACACACACACACACACACACACACACACACACACACACACACACACACACACACACACACACACACACACACACACACACACACACACACACACACACACACACACACACACACACACACACACACACACACACTTATACTTATACATATGCATATTCATATATATCTATGTGTGTGTGTGTGTGTGTGTGTGTGTGTGTGTGTGTGTGTGTGTGTGTGTGTGTGTGTGTGTGTGTGTGTGTGTGTGTGTGTGTGTGTGTGTGTGTGTGTGTGTGTGTGCGCGCGTGTATTTATATTTATATTTATATTGATAGTTCGTTGATCTATGATTTGTACTTATATTTGTATGTGGATGTATGAATATGTTTCCTTTCTAGTACATGTATCTTGATTTTGTTGTATATGATATGAGAGATATGTGATGCATGTTTTCTTTTCTAGCATTATGTGATACATATGCATGGTTTAAAATAAAAGGTAAAAATGATTTATAAAAGTATAATTAATCAACACAAATGTATAACACACTATATCACAATGAGAAATGTGTAAAAATAAAAAGATGAATAAGTATAATAAACCAAAATGGTAACAAGGGTTACAAAATGTTTTCAAACCATGTAAATATTTTCACCAACTTAAATAAAATAAAATTCATACTATATCATGTTGGGAACTGTTAAAATTTGTAATAAAATGGAAGACACATGAAAATCAATGGTATAAAAATAAACAAACAATAAAGTCAATCAATCATACTAAATCAAGTTGGGAAGTATGAATGAGAAAAATAAAATGTAAGTGTAAATCAAATTAATCATACTAAATCAAGCTAAAATTATGAGAAATTTATTAAAATGGTTGTAGACATAAATGAAATTAGAAGATAAAAGTGAAATGCTTATGAAGTAAGCATAAAACATAAAAAAATAAAGATGGTAAGTATGTCAATGACATGTAAATCATAATCTAAAACAAATTATCTCAAATTTGAAGCATGTAATATTATTATGACTTGGTTATAGTATGAACTGGGTATTAGACTATTTTGTGAGGATGGCATGGTCCTATCCATGGTCTTACACTATAACTCATAAAGGGAACAACAATGAGAACAATTGTGGGAATGATTTCTAAAGATGTTTTTAATGTGGTAATTTATGAGGAGGGTTTGGTCTTATATTTAAACTCACAAAGGAAATAATAATGAGGTGAGTGGTAATAATAATAATAAGGAAATGGTAATTTCTGAGGAGAGCCTAGTCCTATCTATGGTCTTACATTGTAACTCACAAAGGGAAACCCTAGGGGGAATGATCAGTTAAGAAAATAATATTTCTCAAGGGGAAATATTAGGAATGTTGAAATGAAAGAGGGAATGTAAAAATCATGACATAGGCATTTATGAGAAGACCTTAGGAAACCTGAGGCATACTAGGTATAAAGAGAGACACTAAGAGTCTAGTGACTATCAAAATACAAAAGATACCCACTCATAATAATAACAAAGATATATAGGCAAATAAGTGAGATACTAATATCAAATCATGATGGTTATATGATTAAGAAAATAAAAATGGACCTACCTTTTCACAATATGTTCCTTGTTCCTCAAGATATTTTATAGAGCTATCGGTATACTATGAAGATTGGGTACATGTGTGAGAAAGTAGGTAGCACTTATAGATTTTTACTATTTTCCTATCCCATTCTACTAGCCTACCACACCTTAATGGACCTTGGCTCTATCATGACACCAATTATGGAGTTTGAGATTCGATTAGAAATAGGATATATGCTATGAATCACGTATTTTGGTGTGATTAGACTTTTAGATTTGTATGTTGCCTTTTTCAAACATTGTCATTTTCTTAAATGATTTGGATTTTATCTTTCTTATGGATTTTATGATTCCTCCTCCGTACAAATTTATAATAACCAACATGAGTGATAGAAGTGATACTAATGACTGAGATTTAGACTATGGTTTAAAACATTATAAGTAACCAAAGATATGATTGACTAAATGCTTAGGCTTATCTATGAACCAATATATAATCTCAAGTTTAAACCATATGTATTCTTAGTATGTGAAAGGAATATAAAGGAATAAAGGAGATCCAAAGTATATTGGTATATGGTAGTAGTATAATGAGAAGTATTTTTTGATAACTAATCATATGGTAGAGATAGATTACTAAGGGAATCACTTTTTTTTAACCAAGTCACAATAATAATTATTTGATTTTTGAGTGAGATAAGATATCAAACAATCATTGTAAAATAAAAAGAATCCATGAAATAAGTGAACTCATAATCATAAGTGGACATTCATGAAAATAATGATAAAAATACATAAAAAAGGTGGAAATAAATGAAAGCATATAAAACACATAAAGCATAATATAATGATCCATGTAAAATAGATAAGGGAAACCAAATTTGACACATAGTCAAGTGTATAAGAGATATAATAATAGATCATAAATCCAATCCAAATCATAACATAGTACAATGTGAAAGAACGCCATGTTTTTTTCACAAATACTGATATCTTTGACCATAAATATTATCTATGACATCCAAAACATCTCTATGAAGTTAAATTTTGATGGCATCTAGAGTATCATCAATCTTCATGGAAAGTTGTTCTAAGACTTCCTTCTATATCTCCTCAATTGAAAATGTAGGTGTAGCTAAAAAATATTAATGCTTAATAGGTATATCATGCATAGGATAATTTAGGAAAGGAATGGATGTCTCGATGGGAATAGTATCTATGGGGAAGAATTCATTGTAACCTATGGAGAAGGAGGAATGATTGATGCATGTGTGACTATGAGAAGTCATGAGGATAGTTCTACATAAATTTTTAGTGATCGGTATGGTGTGTACCATACTAGGGAAAAAAATATACTTCCCAATATTTAAGGATATACTTTGGCAATAGCTTAGGAGGAGGTATGGTCTTATCTTTAGGCTGAGTAGGGTCTTGGTGTAATGTGTCAATATATTGTCTAAGTTTATGGAAATGAGTGGAAGAGTGGTTATTTATCCTGTAAAAGTAACAAATACATTTATTAGTAGAATTTTTAGGCCTTATAGCACAAGAAGTGGAAGGAGAAGGTGGGGATAACTAATATAACTTGCAATCCTTGGTCTAATGATCGTCAACTTTATGGATGACATAATAAGGTTGATTTGCCCATTGGGCAGGTATGAGATCAAGATGTGGTAAAGGAATAAGGCCATCACCAAGGAAAGGTGGGGATGGAATAGAAATTAGACTAGGCTCATTTGAATGTAAGGTTAGATCAAAAACTAAACTAGGCCCATCTAAAGGTGAGGTTGGTTGTGCAACTAGTTTAAGAATAGTAGCTAACATCTTTGGGAAAAACAAAATATAAGGGTCTTGGTATCTAGTAAATTGATAGGGTCCTATCATGGAATAATACATGAGCATACTCCTTAGGGAATACTAGGATGAGAGGTGTACCATGTGAGTGTTCCATCTTTATCATGTGATAAATAGTAGAAATACTAGTATTAGGTATTATAAAAGAAGGAATGTTAAAAGTTGAATGAAAAGACTAAAAGAAAGAAGAGTGATATTGATGAATTTATGCATTTATAGCTTGGATGAATCTATTTAAAAATGGGTTTTCTAGAGCACATACATCATCATATTCATGTGTATGTAAGTCTTTGGTACATATAGAAATGACTTTGTCATTAGAAGATGCTTGATGGATAGATTTTCTAGTCTTAGTTAAGACAACAAATATATCATCAGTAGGTGGTTGATGAGTTGAGGTTGCAAAGGAGGAAATTGGGTTATGATGTGAGTGGATAAATTGGAGGTTTTGATCTTAAGGATTATCTCATATGGTCCATCATCATTAAAATCTAAGAGGTTAGGTGGAATTTTCCCAATTAATTTAGGGTGACCATTATAACCTTGAGTGGAATTGACTAGATAGTTGAAGATTTGGGATTCACAAAATGGGATATTAGGTGAAGGTTTAAGGGTAGGAATTTTAAATACACCACATTTTTGGAATTATTAAAAATTCTAAGGATTTTTGTCTCTTTGAAACCTATAAATAGATTTATTACAAGGGAATTTAATGCATTGGCATGTAAATGAGGTGACTACTCTCATACGATGATTCCAAGGTTGAATAAGTAAGATGATATAATAAAGTGGAAAGTTAAATATCATAACTTTCATATAGATGGTAATGGTAGGAATGGTAATGGGAAGCCTAACATAACCTAGAGAATGAATTTACCTTCTACCTTATCTTTGACATGTGCTATGTGTAGATGTGAGGTTGCATTCAAAATATCTAAGTGTCTTAATGAAGTCAAGGGAGGCAACACAAGTGACTCAAAACTTCATCAATTAAGGCACACTTAACTTAGATATCACCAATTTGGATGTTAATCAATAGAGAAGGATCATCCAAATGAAGATGTATCTCAGCAAGAATCTTTTTAGGAATCATAGAAGTGATAGGTAACTTAAGTGAAATAGAAGTATCCAATGTTTCATCAACATGTATGGACATCTCTTCACATTGTTTAAGTATGCTATCTTTGTATCTAGATAAGGTAGTTTTTCATCCAACTAGAAGAGGATGATGGATGTTTATTTCAAATAATAATTACCTTAGATGATTTCAATGATAGGGAAAATTTCTCATTAATTATAATAAAGGTATTTGAGAAGGGAGATGAGAAAGTTCTGCAATGGGATCCCATTTGTCATAACCCATGGGAGGATTGTTAGATATAGACACATAATGTTGAAAGAGATATTAATAAGGAGGGTTGGAGGTACAATTGAGCTTGTTTTGATAGGGTGTAGTTGGTGTAGGTTTATTAAAAATGGGTTTAGTTAATTGAGGTGATGTGATGGTTGGTTTAAGTATTTCTTGTGATTAGGTAGAATAAATACTATTAGAAGGCTAGGTTAAGTTATCTATTTGTGTGAATGTTGAAGGAAGATTAGAAATGGTATGAGAGATATGACCAAGTTATGTTATTTAGGGTGGTGCTTGAATGGTTACAAGTTACTCTTTCCTCACTATTAGATGGGATGGGGAAGTTACTTGAATGACCTAAAATGTTCAAGAGGTGTGATGCATAAGTGTTGAATTCGAGTCAATAAAAATAACTACTTTATTAATGTTAGTCATATTAACCATGTTTTATTCATTAGTAGTGAGGTCTATTAGAATTTCAACATTTTTTGTAGGAGTAGGTTTTTTAATGTTATCTTGGTGATTGGGAAGAGTATCTTTGTAGAAAGCAAGATGAACATTAGATTATTCCAAAGTTTGCTGTTTTATTTTGTGTTTCATGGGATTTAAAAGTTATGCCATATATTTGTTATCAATTTCAAAAAAGGGTTTCATGATCAAAGTTTGGACCAAGAAGAAAATCCATAACCAGATTGCATAATTATCTACAAGTCTTATGAGAATGCTCTCAACTTGCATGAAACCAACAAAATTTGTTGGGGCCATACTATGATTTCATAGTATGAGTGGGGTCAATATCTCATGGTAGAGGTCTTGGAAGATGCTTTTGAATTTCTTCTATGGATAATTATTTGTGCACATTAGATTGGTTGGGTTGAGAAAATGTAGGAGTGGGAGTGTTGGTTTTAGGGGAACATGTTCCATGATGTTGTTTGGAGAAACTGCTTGAATGTTATGAATAGTGTTATAGGAATCAATAATACTATCATTAGTTGTTTGGTAGTTTCTATTTTTAATGAGCATATAAGTTAATGTTATAGGTTGAGAGATTTTGAAATGATGCATGAGGAAGTATTGTCATTTATATTGGTCAAGAGCTTCTTCCAAGTTTCTTGGAGAGAAAGTCCTAACCCGATATTGTGATTTGGGGTATTAAGAATTAGTGAATAGGTGGAAGACGTTGTCATCTACCATATTGAGCTCACATTTGTTAGACAAGTTTTTTCATCATTGATGAAGGCTTGTTCATTTTCAATTTGTTTGCAATTAATAAAGCGGGCTAAGTTGTTCTTATGAAGACCACTAGTTTGAAATTCTTAGACTAGTAAGTTGACCAAGTATACAAGGTTAGTGATAGAAAGGGTATTTAATTGATTGTACTAATCTAAATCATCTCTTGAGATTTTTTTAACTAATAGTTTGGTAGTGGTAAAGGTGTTAAGTTAAACCTAACCTCTATAAAGGTTACCAAATATGTTTAAATGCAAAGTGGGATCGGTGGATCCATTATAGGTCATGGTGGGTGTGATACCTCTTATGTCAATGTTAGCAATTTGAGGTACTATAGGTTCATTTTGTAGATGTTTTATGTTTTTATTAATGAGTGGTGGTTATGGGATAAGGTTACCATGAGAATCCCTAAGGGGGGTGGGGGCATTCAGATTTTGTGTTCCCCATGAAACCTGTCAAGGTTGGTTTTGAAGATGAATGAGATAGTTTTGCACTTGAATCATCTAATTTACATTATTAATTTGGAAGGTATGCATTTTATTAAGTGTTTGTAATAGGAACTAGTTAGTTTAGGAAGAATTTTGACTAGTGGACACAACATGTGATAAATTAGTGTTAGTATTAATAGCTTGAGTTACACTATGAGTGGTATCATGCACTGCACTAGTGGCATAAGTAGCATTGGTAACATAAGAATCACTAGTGGCATGAGAATCATTGGTATGAAAAGAATCAATAGTGTCATGGTTGAGGGGATAGGTATTTTGAAGAGGCCCACTAGAAGTTGAAACTAACATGTTAATATAACTATTTGGCATAGAGGTTGAAGAATTAATAAAAGAAGATGTCATGGTATGTGAAGGAGACATAATATAAGGAAAAGGTTGAGATTCAGATAAAGTGGTTCCCCAAAATCTGTGAGAAAAGGTAGGGGAGGGTGAATGAGGTTCTTCCATATGAGGACTATCATGAGATTATAAATGGTTGAAGGGTGTTTTCCTCTATGATGAGGGAATTCATTGATGAAAAAAATCATTTCAATTGTGTACTCTAAATAATGATCATCTTATAGTGAGAACAAAGGATTATGTATTGAGGATGAATGGGGAGGAGTCCCATAATTGGTAGTGCAAGTGGAAACATGGACATTGCTTTTATCCATGGTAGGTGACATAAGCTATCTTGGGAAACCTATTAGGGTTGGTAAAATTAATCATGTTTATTTGATTTAATTATGTATTATCCTCAAAAAAGAAATTCATGATGAAGGAAAGAAGTTAAAAAAACTTGATGGAAAAAAGGATCAAATGGTAAGATACAGAGTTGAACCAATTGATAGTGTTCTTTAAGATATGAAATAGAATAGGGTATAAAGGGTATAGTCAT